>CAJNOP010000067.1:286840-430808 GCA_905250075.1 Rotaria sp. Silwood1 | reverse complement strand
TTAATTTCGGTATGTCATGAATATTTGGCACTAGATGTTGTCCAAGTGTAACTGAAGAGATAAGAAATGATATTCCTTCAGAATTTTCATTTAGCTGTTGAATACATAGTTCAGCTGTCGTACATGGATTGACCGGGTTTACGAAACCACACTATTGCACAAGTGTATGTTGGCAATCTTCATTATCCATGTTGATACGTTCATCCACCCAGATAACTAAGTCATTTTCAACCAAACGTTGTCTTCGATTTTGACTCATTTTCAATGGAATAGTTGTTGTTAGATTGATTATCGTGTATTATAAAGAGTAAATTGTTGTTTAGATTGATATTACCTTTACTTTTCATACATTCAATGCTCGTTCTTTTTAAAGATTTTTCTACGACGTTAAATGTGAATATGGTTTTTTTTTCCGTTGATAATCAAGGACAAACTCTACGTATGTGTCAATGGTAATATGCTTGTCAACGATAAATTAAAGGAAAAAAAACCA
Source organism: Rotaria sp. Silwood1 (assembly GCA_905250075.1). Classification (NCBI taxonomy): domain Eukaryota; kingdom Metazoa; phylum Rotifera; class Eurotatoria; order Philodinida; family Philodinidae; genus Rotaria; species Rotaria sp. Silwood1. The sequence continues at coordinate 430,315 of CAJNOP010000067.1, read as the reverse complement.
ATAACGTCATTGATGTTATGATTATTATCTCCGACTTTTGTTATACGTTTCATATGAAGCATGACTTAGGTTTCATTGCATTAGATACCTTGGCTCATACGTTGTATCTTTTTCTGTGATTCTTTCTAACAAGAGCGCAAACGACAATAAAGACAGTGCCGGTTTGATTTTTTTTATCATTATGCATATGATTCACATGCTGTTCATGTGAACGAAACAAGAAGAAATATAATTTTAGTTTTAATTAAGACAACAATTAAACAACAGTTCTCACTTGTCGAATATACTGTTAAACATTAACCAATGATTGAAATAAAACAACTGTTGTCATTGAGTTTAACCCTCATCGATATATATTGTGCCTCATGGTGATTAAAGTAATGATGATTTGCATAATGGATGTTTGAAAATAATGAAAGACCACAGTACTGATTACCAATTCAAACATGAACGAAACAATTTAATGAACGCTTTACACCTTGGTATAGAAAACAAGAAAAAATTTTATATCAGTTCTCATCCAAATTTCATCTAGAAATGCACATAAGTTTCTACTAAATAAGCATTGCGATAATTTAAGAGCTGCCTAATTGCAGGTAATGGCTTTAGTCTTATCATGTACAGAAGGAATACATCATTACTCACGATTTTGCTAGAGTGATTTTTGATTTATATTCATTCGAAATATGTGTAGAACAAAAAGAAATTTTGTTTTCTTATTGTCTATTAATTGCTCTTCTTTCATTAATTTCTACGATTCATATAGAAACCATATTCAAATGTTGTTTATTCATATTTAAAACTGATACAACTTAAACATATGTTGATTACATGATTCTTTTGAGTTTTTTTTGAAGATGCAATTATGACATCAAGAAAGATCAGCAAAAAAGAGTCCATTAACAGCGAAACAAGAAGGGAACCAAACAAAAACAAACACAAAACAATATTTATTATTGGCGATATCGGTTTTTCTTCTGTACGTGTCTGTACAATGTGCGAAAATATGATGATAAAATCTGTAACTAAAGAACTACTAAAGACACATAATATTGCATTTTTCTACCTTTCTTTCTATGTGAACACATTTCATGAAGAGATTTTTGTCACTATCTATCTATGTTCTTAAATCGTGTTGACGAGTTGAAATCAATTAAAATGCATTAACAATCAATGGCATACTGTTCATTATATTACATTCATTCTATTTCTTTCCATGATCATTGAATCACATATATCTAATGTCGCGAAAAGCTATAGACTTAGTAAGATTAGCATCATATACAAAAGATCATTGTCATTGAATGAATACTGAAGAGTCAGTTCTCTAGAGCATTCAATTTTTGATGTAATAAAAAATTTTGAAATTTGTCATGACGGAAAAAGAGGTTTTTCATAAACTTTACTTCTTTTTGCAAGTGTTTCTATTGTGAGTGTACACGACGAAAATACGGCTATACACGATCATATGATCTTGGTCGTGAACATGGCTTATACAAGCGCTGAGAGAAAGCATTTGAGTGAGAGAAATGATATCGGTTTTTTTTCATGATCTTCATTTTGGAATACTAATACAATGGAATACGATATATTTTCTATCAGAGATAAATTTGATTTCTCGTATTGTGCTCAACCCATACATTGAAATAAAATGTGTCACAGAGTTTACTATGGAGATGTGCCATAATCTATTCGCTAATCATTTATTTGTCATTGGGTTTCACGTATACAGCGACCTATAACCAAGGCAATGAAACATACTACACTTATGCTTTTTCGTACATTTTCTTTTTCCAGATTAGTTTCCGATTAACATTTAGTCAAAAACATATTGAGAGATCGTTCAATGACCGAGATTGGATCAAGTCGACTCAAAGCTGCTCGGTCCTCGAATTGTATCATCTTGTACTCCAACAGTAGGCAGTAATTATTCAGATTAAATCGAAACAATAGTACTTCGATTTTTCACAAAAACCATCTCCCATACCGAAGTGTAGAATTGAACCACGTTGTTAAAATGTTTCGTCAGTTCGTCCGAAGAAATGTATTGAAACGAGCGCTTGTTGTTACAAAATACAACATGTCTTTTATTACTGTGAACGGATACTGTTTGTGATTATATTGTAGGAATAAAATTGAAAACGAAAAAACTGTTGATTTATTTTTGGACAGAAAAAGTCTTCCGAATACATGCTGATATGTATAAACACTGTTTGCTTTTTATGATTCGCGTGTGACTATTCTCTTCACTAACACGCACACCCAATCACACTCTTATTCTATCATTTAAACATATACATAGTAATACTTGGCATAGAGCTATTTCGAGCATTTCGAGAGGGAAAAACATCCTCTCACTTCTGTTTATCAATTGAGATGAAATTCAAAGTGGACAACTACCATTGTAGAAGAGAACTAAGTGATATTCGTGATTGGAGTTCATTAATGGTATGCGACATGAATCATATCCGAATGTAAAGAAAGCCAAGGAATAATTGTTTCTCATATCTTCATACATCATTTAGCAGAGAACAAACACAGCTTAAGTTTTTATATACATCCGCTAAATAAATGAGCAAATGAATAAAGTATTTTCCGTGAAAACAATCTATAACCTAATCTTTCTGAAGATATAAAGCGTAACTATGTCTCAGTTAGATCAGTCACGTGATAAACAGTATAAAATGCATTAAAAGATTTGATTTTAGTAATCAAAGTTATCTCATAATGAAAATGACAAAAAAATATATAACGTAAAAGTATATATTATGAGGAAGTACGAACGATGTTGTTTATTATGAGTCCATCTTTTTGTGGACTTTGTCGTTTTTCAAGCTTTAAGAGGATTAAAATGAAGATTAGCATACAAAAGTCAGATATCAGTCTATTCTATCAGCTGATTTTGTTCATTTTAGTTGTCAGGACAACTGACCATATAGAACTAACATTGAGATAGTTAAACGATAAATCGATTTTCGCCATCGAATAGAACTTGAATACCATCTAGTTTTCGTGGTCTGTTCAACTCAGCCACAAAAGCTAACTCAAGATTATCGAAGAGTTTTGAGCGTTTAGTTTGACGTAAGCAGATGACGGTTATTCTATTATTCTTTTTTAGTAAAGCTACTAGAACTAAATATAAAGAGAAACTAATAATACATTTTCGCCTTAGCAGTAATCGTTGATTAAATTATAGTTAATGATAGATATGCATAGAGAAGAATAAACAGACGAAATCTTTTCCGTATTTATTAGGCACAAAATAGTCGACTGAAGCGAACCAAACCTATGAATCTAAGGAAATAAATACAGCTACGACTGGAGAACAAAAGAGTTTCATAACTTTTCATAGCTCATTCATACTTTTTTACAAGATAATTTTCAATGAAATATTACTGAGTGTAATGAGAAATTAGTTAGACTATACTAATAAATATTCAAGTTCTAGATTTAGTTTTTGTGTGATTTTTCTATACTTTTCATGGTAATCAAATAAAATTGCAAACAGCAAATATATTAAACTTGTAAATTTTTTTTCCTTTTACAGTTCGAAAGGAATTTCTTTCATTATTTATTTTACATATTGCTTTTTTCAGTGCGTTTATGTTATACATTAGTAATTATTGACGATTATAAATCGGGAAATTAAGAATTACCTTATAATATTCAGTTCAATCTACTTTTATATGATAATGATAATTTCATTTTATTTAAGTAAATGTTTCTTTTCTTTTGCATCGTTCTATTGATCTTCGACAGCAATGTTATATGGATACGATAAATGAATATGTTGAACTTTGTTCGAGCATTTATCGATAGGCCTTGAAAGTAAGATTAACCACCTGACAAAAAAGAACGACAGACATAAAGATAAACTTAAATTTCAAGGATGATGGTTTTGTATCATTGAAGACAAAAAAAAAGAATGAACTGTATTTCATTTTAACATTCAGTTCGTCTTGAAGATTGAATATGTGGTTCAGTTTAATATTAATAATTCATTACGTTTTGATTACAACTGGTCAATATGAAAATATTCTTGATTATGAATGTGAAACAAATTTGAATTGTACTAATCGTTTGGTTAATTCGATTTGTGTTAATATGAAATGTATATGTCAATTTGGATATGAATTAAATGGATGCAAAGTAGAAAAAAATGAATTACGTTATCGTCGACAAATTAATTATGGTAAAAATAATTGAAGTTTAGTTTTTTTTTAGTTTCACATTTTAAGAAAATATAGGTATGAGAATGCTGGGTGAAGAATGTGACTGGAGCAGTCAATGTCGTCAAATGCCAATTGATGATACAAAAGTATGTTTAGCTCATAAATGTCAATGTTCACGCGGTTATGTATCTGTTGATGCTTATCGATGTATACGAGATTTTGGTTAGTTTGAGTATATTCGAAATTAATCACTCAAAAGTTTTTCTATATAGTATTAGTGCCATTAAATATACGAGTTACAAAATCATATCAAAATGTACCATCTGGATATGGTTCAACGTGTTCGACGAATATTGATTGTCAACAGATTAGTTTTCATCTCGAATGTATTCAAGGTGTATGTGTATGTTTAGAAGGTTATGTACCTATGGGAAAAAATTTATGTTATAATACTCGTAGACAAGGTAATATATTCTAAAGATACTTATATAATGATTAGGATACATGTTAAAGTATATTGACTATAGAAGATTCAACTAGAATATCTAGTCTATTCAGTATAACATCAACACGTCATTCAATAAATAATGAAGTGATTAAATCATTAGGTAAGATTGGTAATACATGTTTCGATGATTATTTTTGCCGACGAGCCGTATCTCAATCTCATTGTTACAATGGAAAATGTGCATGTGTTGATGGTTATATACCAATTGATCAATATACTTGTATCATAGGTGATTATAAAATTTATTTTGTTTTTGTCGAGTATATATACATATATTGAATTTCAATAGATATGAGTAGAGATACAACAACAAAACCGACACCAATACCAGTTGATTATAAAAGTCTATTAGGAGGAAAATGCTTAACCCAACGTAATTGTCATACACCAAATGCAATTTGTATATATTCTATTTGTGCATGTCCAAAAGGCTATTTTCCTGTGGATGATTGGACATGCTTAGAAGAACCGGGTAGTAGATAAAATTTGTTTGTTTTGTTTTTCATTTTTCTTTATCTCACTAAATTATTCTTCATTTTAGAATCATCTGATGAAGAATTAATTGAAACAAGATCTATCATAACAGCAACAACAACAATAATAACAACAACAACAACAATAACAACAACATTCTCGACAACAACTATGTTCCGTTGGTGGCCATGGTCACCAACACCAACAATTCGTACAACATATCCGAATATGCAAAATACATTTCGTGCACGTTGTTTACTTAATCGACAATGTGCTAGTATGGATAAAAATTCTCATTGTACAGTTTTTGGACGATGTGTATGTAATCGAGGTTATAAATTAAAAACAACAACAAGAGGACAATATTGTATTCCGCGCATAATAAATGAAGATGATTGTGACTAGAAAAACCAAAACTTAGTTTGTAATTTATTTATCAGTTCTTTATCCTTCCGGTGTATTTATCATTATTCTTATTATTCTTATTAATATTATTCATGTTTTGATTTAATTTTACATATTTATTATAAGCCTTGATATTCGAGTTCACTATTAATTTGGAGTAATAGACAACATGGACAGCATATTGAAGCCAAACAATCTTTTAATATTGAACCCTTAAAAAACAGAAACAAAATCTATATCTTAAAAAATAATTTTATTTTTGTTTGTTTACTTGTAATCGAAATCCAGTGCGAATTTTCATACGTAGTGACATTAAAGCATCAGGCCAACAACACAAAAATGGTGTACACATACATTCACCAGCTCTACTAAATACTTGACAACAAAAACATGGACAGCAGAAATATGCACAACAACCTTTCAAAACAAAAAAAAAAACGAAGAAGAATTTATATTTAAATTAAAATTTTTTATATTAAATCAACGCACATGAACCTAAATCATTACAACAACCACATATATCTCTTTGCCAATCACCTTCATAAGCCCAAATTTTTTCTCGTAGTTTTCTTGGTTGTTGTCTTCCATAACTAAAGATTAATTTTGTATAATAAATATCAAAAAATAAATAAATTAATGAATATACATATTTACCCATACCTCATGATTTATGATAGTTAGCAAGATAGAACAACAGAATAGTTTACTTTCACTATAGAATAGTTGGCTTTTACTTTCTTGTGCGTTTAAAATAAAGCAAAAACAAAACTTTCGATGTTTGAAATGGTAACTTTTTTTTCAGTACAAAATGCAAACATTGATTCAAAACACACTCAGTTATGTCAACAATGACGAGAGTTTACAGATCACTAGTAAAGCAATAGACAAATGCTATCGCTTATGTAGAATTTTTATCTGCCAATTGCTTTTTTTCAATATTTATTTAATTAACACACACATTCAATGGTGGGCAATTAATTTTAAAAAAGAACTTAAAAAATTGAACAATACAAATGCTACATTATGTAACTTAGATACTTAATAGGTAAAAGAAACTCAAATAAAGAATGTTTTTTTTTTCGTTTGAACAAAATTTACATTATTCAACGAGAAAAAAAAGAAAAAAAAAGGTTAAAAAACTAAGAGAAAAGAATCAAATCGACGATGAAAAGTAGCTTCGTTTTATGTTCTTGTTTTATAAAGCACCATGTGTTCATCGCTATTGATAGAGAAAGATTAATATGTAGAAAAGAAACAAAAAGCAGAAGAAAAAAAAAAGACGAAATGATTCAACGTTTTGACGACTGAGCAAGCTGAAGAAAGTTCTATTGCACACCAATAAGAGTACAATGATAAAAAAAAAAGGATTTTACGATAAAATCTATCGTCGTTAAGGATTCATTTACTTATTTTTTTGGTTCCATCCAGTTTTGTTGAACATGTTCAACTTGATATTCAGTATGATAAGGTCGTCGTTGTTGTTCCGGTGGAACTTCTTCAGGTGGCTTGACACTACGAAAACCAGCATGTTGTTGTTGTTGTTGTTGTTGTTGTTGTTGCTGCTGTTGTTGTTGACGACGTTGATCAAAAATAGATTTAGGTGCTCGTGATGTTCCTTGTACCGAACTAAGATCTTCTTCAAGTGCACGAAATGATCGAGAAATTTTTGCTTCAGATGAATAAGGAATATTTTGTTGTTGAGGATTCATTAAAGTTTGATATGTTGGTGATGGTTGATTTTGTTGTTGAGGATTATATATATTAGATGATTGAGAAGAATTATTATTTGAATTAGCTCTTGAAAAACAAAAAACGAATTACATAGCAAAAAGAAAATGTTATTTTTAAAATAAAATACCCTTTAATATCATCAATTAAACTGCCTGCTTGAGATTTAAATGCTTCTAAAACTTTATCATCACTATAGAGTCCTATTGGAGAATTATACTGAGCATGATAGACAGCTGTGCCAACATTACGAGCTGGTGCTTGAGGATTGTCACGATAAGCTTTTGGACGCCAAATTTCACGTTCTAATAACAGAAAAAAAAGTGTATCTTAACAAAACAAAATAAAATAATGTGTGTACTTACGAAGTGGATCTTTATTATAAGCTGTTGACGACTCAAAATTTGCTATTGAAGAAAAACTTATATACAAAAAAATAAATAAAGAAATAACCCTTACTAAGTTTAGGTCGTAAATGTTCAGGTTCTTCTTTTGTATAATCTCCTACAATGAAGATATAAGAAAATATTTCGTCATCGAAATTGAATATCATCTTACCTGGTTGCCAATTGGTTGGTTTGGCTGCTTGATAGGTCATTTCATTTCCAACTCGAGCATCAAATGGCATTGCTGCTCGATTATGACTACTACCAATATGCATTTGAGGCTAGAAATTTATTAGAGAAAAATAATAATAATAACTTGATTACAATTTCTCATAGAACTTATACCTGACTCGGTGTTGCAAAATTAGGTTTAACAGCTTGTGGTGTAGGCATTTGATGTACAGGACCTGTTCTTAATTGAGATATAGGTTGAGGTGTTGGCATAGATTGTTGATTAACAACTCCTCTAAAATAAAAGTAAAAAAAAAGATAAGAATCATCATATTATCACGATTAGTATTCTTACTTGATAACAGTTAATTCCAGTTCATTACCCGAACGTGTTATTTCCATTTTAGCTTCTTGATGACTAATATGACTTACATTTCGACCATTAATGGCGATAACTTGGTCACCAGCATTTAAACCATTTGCATGAGCAGGTGTGTCCGGATTAACCTTGAATACAAAAAGTACATCAAAAATAAGTATAAAGAAAACAAGTATTAAAATTTGCTCATTGACTTTCCTATATACACTTACCAATTGGATCGATAATGGGATAGAAAAATCACTACCACCTGAATAAAAACAAAAGAAACAAGGAATAATACAACTGAAGAAAAAAAAAGTCAAAATCTAACCTTGAAGACGAAAACCCCATGGTCGATCAGTTGCTTCACGTTCGAGACGAATTGTGATAGGTGAATTCATGTTAGATGAAAGAAAATGCCAGTAAGCAAAATATCTAAAAATGTTGATATCTAAAGAAGTTGGTATTTTTTTTTCTTGTCTTATAAAACACGCAAACGGATATAAACGGCGACAACGTTTGACATAGATATACAACGAGTAAAGCGAACTAACTCCCCGTTAATTCAGCAAATCGACAAAGAAATGGACGAGTTATGTAGGAGGATTGTATATATCTTTTTTTTTTCTTTCTTCTTCCATATACTTCGCCACATCACAAGTAGTACAAAAAAGAGGAAAAGAACAGAAGCAATGATAGAAATATATCCTTCATCCTACGTTTCTTACACATATGTCCAGAACAAACATGAATGAATTGATGCTTGAGTATTATGCGGATAAATATGGACGATATGTCATGATATCATTTGGTTTTATCCAATAATCAATGCACAATAACAATACATCCTTTTCTACTGATATCGAGTGGCATCTCTGTTTACTTTTTTTTGTGTTTAAATTTATTTCGATAGTAAATATATTTAATAACATAAAAACAAAAAGAGTTTTTTTTAAAATATATATCAATCATCGGTATTATCTTTTATTTCAAAACGAATAAAATCAACTTCAATAGATTTCAATGGTGCATTACTAGCTGTTGATGTTTTACGATTTGGCCTTTTCTTTTCTAATTTTGGAATATCAAATTGTAAAACAGCTAATACATCCATATTCATATTCCAATCTTTAGCTTTTTTATAAATATGATCTCTTGTACTTGTTTTATGTAAACTATAAATTGAATGTCTTGCTAATTGTCTTGCATATTGTAAAAAATGCATATCAATACCAGTTAAACATAATTCATCTTGATGTTCTGTTGAACTTGAAAATGGTTTTGTACCAAATGGTGGATTCATAATAACTGTATCTGCCATAATACGATTTAAATCAACAGGTAAACGAATACGTCGTAAATCAGCTTGAATTAAATCAATATTCGATTCAAGTTCAAATTCTTTTATATTTGATTGACATAATTTTAATGCATCAGTATCACAATCAAATCCAAATACATGATCAGCATTAAGAAGACATGATGCTATTGATAACATTCCTGTACCAATACCTAAATCAATTAATAAATGATTTTCAATATCATCATATTGAGTTTGAGCTGTATAAATCATTCGAGCAGCTAAATAAGACAAAAAAAAAACAAATCAAGATAAACAAATGAATTGTTTTTTTTTTCATGTTACCAAGATGTGGTGTTGTCATATATTGTTCAAGATATTCTTTAGCATTGGAGAAATTTTCAACATTACTTAAATGAGACTCTAATTCTTTGAGCTTCATTTTTCTATTAAAATATAAACAAAAAAAAAACATACGACTATTTAATATTTATATATATATATCATAGTCTCACATGCGGAGATTTAATTATTTATTTATACGAAAAAAAAAAAAAAATAGCACAAAAATAGAAGAAAATACATATAATTATATTTTTTTTTGTTATGAAAGATCCATTGTTGCACCACCATACATTTGACCAAAATGTTTTTGTACAGCATTAATTAAAATCTGAAATTTTTCATTCCAATTAGTTTTTGTTACAATTTTTAATTGTAATAAACTATAAATTAATAATTGATAAACCATTTCAGCATTATGAAAATTTAATAAATCAATTAAATAATTTTGAAATATATCAATATCTATTTGATTTGGTTCATCATTTGATTCAATCCATTCACGTAACATTAATTTAACATCACTTAATGATGTACAACTAGCTATACTTGGCTGTTGTTTTATTTTTTCATATTGATTAAAATTTTGTTCATTACGAATTATAGGATTATTTATTTCTTCATGAAGCATAGTTTCTGTACGCCATTTTTTAATTGGATTTGAAGTTTTTTTTATTATAGGTTGTTTTTGAGGAGAATTCATTAAGACATTAAATGCATTATTCTTGTCTTTAGTTGTTAGATTTGATGGATTAGTTATAGGAACAAGTCGTTTACCACCTACAGGTGGATATTTTGATTCAATTTTTCGTAATTTTTTTGCAATTGTTATTTCACGACGCATTTCTAATGGAAGTTCATTAAGAACAGATTCATCGATATGATCCATAACTTGTGAAAAAGATTTTTCAGCTATTGTATTTTGTTCTGAATCTAAATTTGATTCGAGAAGAGCTGGTGGATTTTTCAAATATTCTTCAAGTTCTTGTCGAATTTGTGTCGGAAGTTCATTCATTACTTCATGGTCAATTTGTCCTGGTGTATAACAAATATGTCGTGTTAATCTAAATAAATAATAAAAATATTTAGTAAAGACATATTTGATTCTAATCAAATTAGAACAAAAAAAAAAGATTTCTGATTGAGGATGAGTGTAGATATGTATTTCGTTGAATACAACTTTTCATTATATTAGAACAATTGAATCAATCAATTTATTCTCTCACAAGAAGTTAATTTATTACATCATTCAAAGAAAATTGTTCGGACTTTTTTTTTGTCTATACTTCATTACTTAATCATTTTTTTTTACATCATACTTTCTTGCAATAGTTGTTGTTTGTTCTTGTTGCATAGGACGTTTTCTTGTAACAGAACTTTCACTAGGCTGATCAACATCTTGATTATTATCATCATTATCGTTTGATATAGTTGGTTTTGATACTCGAAACTGATTACATTCAAATAATGTTCGAGTACCATTTACATCTTTTCCATGTATATTTTTAATTGTTGACTGTAATTGTGTTATTGTTATACCAATCTAAATGAAAATCAATTTGTTTAATCAATGCAACTAAAAAAATTTTTTTATTTTTTTTTCTTACTCCACGTAAATCAGCAACAATAAAATGAAATTGTTTTAATAATTTAATAGTTTCTAATTCAATAATTGTTGGATCATCAGTATATGAATGAAGATTAATTAATCGACTTGAATCATCTGTTCTTCCACAACCCATAAATTTTTCTGGTTCAATCGGTGCATTTGAAGATCGAACACGTATTTTAATTGTTAATTGTTTTCCTTTTTGTTTAGCTTGTTTTAAACGTTTATATAATTCTAATGATAATTGTTTAATAAATAAAGTTAATTCATCAAATGTTTGAAATCTTATACCATAATTAATATCAATTGATATAGATTTAGGTAAATAATCTTTTGAAAGTATTCTCATATCAATACCACGTGATATATCATAAATAGTTTGACCTTGTTTTTTACCCAAAATAGTTTTTAATTGTTCAAGAGAAAATAAATTTTGTATTTGTTTACATGTTTCAATTGTATAATGTGAACAATTTTGTTGTAATTTATCTAATAATGATAAACCAATACCAGGTAAATCAAGAATTTTTTGTTTTAATATAAATTCTTGTTCATAACCTTTTTCAATATAAATTTGTCCATTTGGTTTAGCTTGTCGAGTTGCTAAACGTGCTAAAAGCATATTTGATGCAAGTCCAGCTGAACATGGACATTTTGTATTTAATTGAATTTCTTCACGTAATAATGAAACAAATGTTAATGGATGTAATGGTTTTAAATAAAGAATTAATTCAGTTAAATCAACATACATTTCATCACATGATACAGCTTCAACATCAAGTGTATAACTAAGTACAGTATTATAAAAAAGATCGGATACAATATGAAAACCTTCATAATCATATGGTAAACAAAGAAGTTTAGCTTGATGATTTCGACATAATTCTTGTGCTTTACCTAGAATAAAAAAAAAATCACATAAATACAAACGAAAATTTGAAATATGAATTTATCTTTCTCAAAGAGTAAATTTCGAAATGAAGAATTACATCTCTAGAATAGATGAACAAAAAAAAATGTCGAAAACAAGAAATTAAATATATAATTAAAGCTTGATTGATGTATTCTTAAAAGGTGTAGATTTTAAGAGGAATACTCATAGTCTTCTAACTACCCATACTCAAAATATGAATATTTCAATTATTTTACTCTGATGATATTTTCTGACTAATTCTACTTTTCTTTTTTTACATTGGACATTTCCACTTCTGCTTTTTTTGATCCTATCGAATTTTACATCCATTCAACATTCTTGTCATAGTACAATCGAGATTTATAAGAAAGAAATCTTCTTACTTTTGAGTCTTTTACTTATTATCTCGTTTAAGGCAATTTTTATTCTTTTTTTGGAAGTATCTAGCTGTTTCGCAAGAACTTTTAGTCAGGAGGGCTGAGCTTGTCGGACTACGTTTAGCAACAATTTGAAAAATTTTCTGATTTCTATGAAATGTACAGTGAAAATAATTAAGAGAAAATGTTATATCATATATTTATACCTAAATACATTCCATTTCGAACACCATATTGTCGTGCAGCATAATTACAAGATGAAATTTCTGATCGAGAATAAAATTGATTTTCATTCTATGAAAAAAATAAATAAATAAACTGATATAAAATTCTTTTGCTTTTTTGTCTTTTTAAACATACAGATGTAGTAGATTTTTTTCCTTTTGAATGAGTAATAGCAATAGGTTGATCTCGTAATTCTGGTTGATTTCTTGTTGCAACAGATACAAAAAAACAATCCATATCAATATGCATATAAATTTTATCTTTTTTTTCATCATTTAATTTAAATAAATAATCACGTTCAGTTCGTTGAAGTTTAGTTTTTAATTCTTCACGTTGTTTTTCAATTGAAAGATGATGTTCATTTTTTTGACGTAAATCTTGTACATAGACTTTTTTAGCAACAGCTGTCGATGATAAATAATGTAAACGTGAACGTTTAAGAAATGTTTCTAAAAATTTTGGATGTTTTGCATCAAGTGCTGATAAATGATCATCATTTTCAACTTGAATTTCTTCTGTTTCTGATGATGATGCTTGTTCAAAAGAATTATTTTCTTCATCATCACTATTTGGAACATTGAAATCTGCTGTTACTGTTTTCATTGATTCAATACGTTTAAAATTAAGTTCAGTTTGACCACGAGATTTTGTTATATCTTTATACATTTCATAATCATGTGTTGGTAAAAGTTTATTTTGTTTTATACTATATAGTTAAAAAAAAAAGAAAAATTTTAATTTAATTTAATTAAAAAAAATAATTTTTGTATTTTTTTTTTAATTTTTTCCAACTTACCAATCGATAATCCATTGTGAACGAACAACTTTATCATTTGGTTTAAGTTTACGTATTTTTGCATATGGTAAATTATTTGATATAAAATAAGTTACTTTATCTTTTGAATAATATGCATGATAAACACCACCGTGTTCTATCATTAATTTTTTTAATTCATCAGCTGGTGGTTCTAAATTTAAAATCATGATAAGATATTGTTTTTCTCCATGAAAAAAATAAATATTTCGATAATACCTGTATGTCCATCGACAAATATTGAAATTCCATGAAATATATTACTTTTACGTTCATGTTGTTGAGCATTTTTCATACAATCTTTATCAAACTGTTCTTCTAATTTACGTTTTTTTGCCTGTATTTATGTGTTATTATGAGAAAAAATACTAATTAAAGATAGATTTAATTAAAAAAACTTACAGCCATATAACCACCCCATTCACCCCAGCCATTATCACCTCGTTGAACACTAGTTCGTCCTGCCATTTAAAGACTTATTCTGTTTTTAAATGAAATTAACGATTGTGCAATTATACAATTGACAATTGATAGTTGATTCGATTTTAACAGCAGGCAATAAATGTTTATCAACGATAGATATCGCTAGACATCAAAACAAATAATATTATATAATTAAGTAGGTATTAATTAAGAAATAGAACATTTATTATTAAATTTTGATCTTAAACAAATTTTATTTGATATTAAAGAATAAATAAAAAGATCATTTAGAATTTGTATATTTTATATTACGTTGAAGTTCTGAAGAATAATGCATACGATGCCATATGCGTGCAACCCCACATTAAGATAATTGTTTAGGTCGACTGAAATGAATGGAAACTTTTAGAAACCAGAACTGAGTTTGTTTCCGCATACTTGAGATTACTTAATAATACATATTATCTTTCTTTTTTTGAAGAATATCTTTATGGTTCGAAAGTATTGATGAATCATATAATTAAAAGGATAATCTGATTTTTATCTGAAAAAAACAATCAATAAGATGTATATCGTATTGATTTTTTCATCCTTATGCTGTTCGTATTAAACTATAAGAGCTTTCACAGATGATGATATAGAACAGATGGGGACATTTTTAACTTTGACAATATTTATTAATAAATAAGCTTTTTCTATAGATAATTTTACAACTAAATTTCATTTGAGAAAATCATGATAAAATAAAAAAATCTTCATTGATTACTAAGCTAAGCATTCCATCTAGAAGAATAGTTAAATCTCGAGTGAATATTTTCAATGATAGTAATTATTTGATTGTTCTTGCTTTCCATTTAATGAATATGAGTGAAAACGAAAAACAAATGTCTATAGAGAATTATAGTAAACAAATAGTTCATTGAATCTATATTAAAATTTCTATGAAATACTCTCCATATCAATTGAGTCATGAAGAAAAAAACATTTAATAATCTTGATAAATAAGTTTCTTGTTTTTTTACAAGCACACTTAAACAAATAAAATAAAATTTTCTCGTTCTTTTTGTATAAATGCAGTAATCGTTTATTTGCGTTTATATTTAAGCATAAATAATTGACACATTGTTTTTGTTAATAGAAAAGAATAGCATTCACATGCGACAAATTGTGATCATGTTGTAAACTAGATTAGCACTTTGAACTCATCGTATCACATTTCTAACAATTCCAACTTAACACATGCGTGTGCATACTCGACCATTCTTCTGATTTTTCCTGGCTCTCTCTCCCTCTCTCTCTCTCATTTTCTTGTATGTCTCTTTCACTCCTCTCGCTTTCTTTCCCTATTCTCAGCTTTCCATAACTACAGCTATCATAGAATATGTAGACGCGCTTTTGCATCTCATCAATCTAAGAAAGGTAATCCGACGATATAGAGAAAACTATGCATAAAGTATTCTATATGTCGTTCTCGACGACGAGTAGACAATGGGTTCGGAGATGACGATTAAATGAGAAGGAAGATCGCAAAGAAATATCCGTATAGAATAATAAATATTTGTATTTCCAATTCTTCTATATTTTTCTTCTCTCTCTATCGTTCTTCTTTGTATTATAGCAGTCGACAGCATCGGTTTTTTCTTAACTCAGTCGCATGGCACAGAGATTGTGTGTTTCTTTTCTTCAATATATTTTTATTCTAGAACTATCTATCCATTGTCTTCGATCACAACAATAATAACAACGGTTGAGTTTTTTTTTACATCATAATCAAGATAAACATACATACACATACACCTGTTCTTTCATTAGATCAATATGGTATGTAACAAGCTGACTTACGTGTTTCTTTTTTTTTGAAAAGATTTATTTTTAATTGAAAAAATCAAAAAACAAAGAATTTTCATGCCCAGTCTAGAATAGACAGAATTTTTTAATCAGTACGTTAATTATGACTTCATTTTTACATTAAGACAGAAAAATGTCGAATGTTCTGATGTTTGCTTTATTCACCACTCTTAGAATCAATTAATCTATGGATAAATCAAAGAAATAATCCCTAAAACTTCATTATTGTAGATAAACGCAATCAACTGTAAGAATCAAAACTTTTTGTCATCTATCGGAAATTGAGTTCTAATAGCAGACGAGTCAAGCACGAATCTTCGGCTAACTGCCTATGTCTATCACATCATTTCTTATGAAATATAAAACAATAGACTGGCATTTTATAATTCCCACATCGATGATGATGACGAGGAAGCATGTACACAAGGGTATGTATAATTAGTTGTTGAAATCTAGTGAGTAAAATACTCACTAATCACAACTGTTGTTATTTTGCTTTGATGACCTTGTTTGTTCTCCTATTTGGTATTATATAAACAACCTTCGAAAAATCAATCGGATCGATTAATGGACTATCTATCTTGGTAGATTTCAGTATCGATTCGATCAGAAAATGGTATTAACAATGGATGTTACTGAATAGTTCATTATTATTTTCGAAGTTTTGATCGACCGTTTATAATTTAATTTCGGAGTTAGTTTCCCTTTTTTTTTCTGTTATTATCTAGATTCGCAACGGCAACAAACATTTATATAAAATACATATCAACGAGAAAGCAAAAAAATCTTCCTTGAGGGTGAACAGATAAAGCTAAACACACATAAAGATGACGAGATGTTAGCAAGATCAATGCAACAAAAAAAGAAAAAGAGAAAATCTATCGACACGTAGTTTTCGATTGACATATTTTGGAAAAATAAGTCAATGAAAACTAACTGAAGAGAAAGGAAAAAACACCATTTCTGTATGTCTTTATTACTTTATTTCTTATTAGCTAGCTGATTTTATTTTAACATGCAATAACAGTGTATTCATTATTGTATGTTCGATTGCTGCTTCGTCTTGTCGCGTGAGTTCTATCGTCTATTCTTTACATTTAGATACACTCGTGCGTTTGCATGTTTTGATAATCATAATTTTATTATAATGAAACAACCAGTACAATAACAAAGACAAAAAAATATTTTGTCATATCTAGTAGACGACAGACATAATTGTCTAGAAATAGAGTATTGATGTTTGTGTCTGAGAATATGTATAGATATAAAAGTCTAGCTTTAGTGTTTTTATTTTGTATTTAATTATTCAAAGAGGCACACTAAGCAGCATTTCTTTGTCGACAATATTATATTATCTTTCTAGCATCACTTTATTTTCTTTTCATAAATAGCTGAGTGAATGCAAGTCTAATAATGGAAAACAAAAAACTCCTTTATGCTCGATAAAATACATCGTATTCAGTTGATCAAAAAAAAGAGACAAAACATAACTAGTGAGTAAAATCAGCGGTTGTGGAAGATAAAAAAAAATAAAGGAACAAAAACATAACTTCAAAAGAAAACTCGAATCATATTTTTATTAACAATCAACTAGCAACTGAATAAATTATTTGTTTTTTTTTGTTTAGGTATTAATAATATTTATTCAATTTTTATTATTATGATAAAATAAATATGGATGTCGACAAAATAGGTAACGGAGGATTTTATAAGTCAACAATTGTTTCAGATACTGTACCATCATCATCAACAGCAATTGGACATTTAATTAGTAATCCTATTGATGAATGTCAAACCTCTCCATTACTATCATCATCAATTTGTGACACTTCTTGTTATTCACCAGGTGTAGAAGAATGGCATTCAATGCAACCACACCTATCAATGGCAAATAATAATAATAATATTAATAATAATAGCAATAATATTAATAATATTAAACAACAATATCAAGAAGAATATCAAAATCAACGAATACAATTAATACATCCGGAATATATTAATCATAAATGTCTACCACCAG
Source organism: Rotaria sp. Silwood1 (assembly GCA_905250075.1). NCBI lineage: Eukaryota > Metazoa > Rotifera > Eurotatoria > Philodinida > Philodinidae > Rotaria > Rotaria sp. Silwood1. The sequence continues at coordinate 412,236 of CAJNOP010000067.1, read as the reverse complement.
AAAATGAACCATTTGATAAAGTTATAATAAATGTTAGTGGTTTACGTTTTGAAACACGTGCATCAACTTTACAACGTTATCCAGGTACATTACTTGGTGATAAACAACGTCGTGCACAATTTTTTGATTATATGAATAATGAATATTTTTTTGAACGTCATCGTTCATCATTTGAAGCTGTTCTCTATTTTTATCAAAGTGGTGGACGTTTAACACGACCCGAACATATATCTGCAGAAATTTTCTTAGAAGAAATTAAATTTTTTGATCTTGGTATGTTAAAACATATTTGTATATTATTGTTATATGAGAAGAATTTATTTCTATTATGTCTAATTGAATAGTCGAAGAGAAAGAAAATAGTTTCCATTGTCTTGTAAACATGTATAATACAAAATGAAAGTAATTTGATTCTAAATCCTTTATAGTATTCTTATTTGCAAAATTTTTCATTAGATTGTTAATAGTATTTTTATTAAACAAAATGAACTTTTTGGTTCAAATAATAGTAAAAGAAAAAATCTAATTTTACAATAGTTGATGAAGAAATACAAAAGAGTACAATTTCACTCATAAAATGAAATTCTATTTTGATACATTCATGCCATGTAGTTGATTGATATTATTTTCAATGTATAATTTATACGTAGAAAAACATCAAAAAGGGAAAAAAAGACCATAAAATAGAAATAAAAATACAATTACATATGCTATATGTATGTAATTATTTCATGCTTGATAAGTTTGATCTATAATTCGAATAATTATATTAGAAGATATAGTTCTATTGAGTTTCTATTTCTCTTCCTATAATAATCAGTGATTATTATTTTTTTTCGCTATCAATTAGTCAATTTAAGTTAAAATTAAGCCGGAAATCAAATGATCTAATCAACTTTCGTAAATATGAAGAGCGGATATTTCAGAATCTCTATAATTTATTTATACGATTCATTAGAAAATCTTCCTCTTCATTTCTTTTTCCAGGCGACGAAGTTCTAAAACGTTATCGTAAACAAGAAGGTTATGTTGAAGAAATTCCCATTGAAAAACCAGTTAATCATATACAACGTGCTGTATGGGAAGTTTTTGAATGTCCGGAATCATCAAATTTAGCAAGAGTTGTTGCCATTATATCAATTGTGATGATTACTGTATCAATAGCATCATTTATTATAGAAACACTTCCATCCATACGTAATGAAATGATAGCACCATCAATATCAGTTTTTAATAATATAACAAATCAATATGAAATTCATTCTGGTGGTGAAACAAAAACTTTTTGGTTATTTTTTATTATTGAAACAATATGTGTAACATGGTTTTGTTTAGAACTTATATGTCGATTTTTGGTAGCACCGTCCAAATTTGCTTTTATAAAAAATGGACCGAATATAATTGATGTTGTTTCAATAATACCATATTTTTTACAGTTAATTGGTTTATTTTATCAAAAAAAAGATAGTGGTGTATCGGGATTTTCATCAACATTAACTGTACTAAGGATTGTACGACTTGTACGTGTATTTCGAATATTTAAATTATCAAGACATTTTAAGGTAGGAAAACATTAAATAGAAAACATATTACAAGAGCTCGAAAAGTGATCCTCTTAATCTTGAAAAATTTTCATTGTTTGCCCAGTAAAACTAAACAATATTCTTCATTTGTTTTTTTGCCATTTAATTCTCACAATTAGCATTAGTCTTTCCTTTAATCTCGATGATTTTGGACCACCTCTTGTGAGAACTCATTAACCATTTATATCTGGCAAACATAGATCTTATTATATCGTAGCTGTTTGTTATTCTCATTTGACTTAATTGATAATAAAGTACACAATTACGATTTATTTTTCCTTTTGTTTTCTTTTAGGGTTTGCAAGTGCTTGCCTTGACCTTTTTGGCATCTTGGAAAGAATTACTTTTATTAGTGTTTTTTCTTTTTATTATCGTCGTCGTTTTTTCATCATTTATGTATTTTGTCGAAGGTGATTATACAAATGTATCACCTTCAAAACCATCCTCAAGTGTTACATTAACAACATCACCAACAGCAATATCACATCTACCATCATCATTAGATAGTCTTTCAATTATGGATGCAAATCAAGCGACATCAACAACAACAGCTAATCCAAATCAATTTGTATCTATTCCTCATTCATTTTGGTTTGCTATTATAACAATGACAACTGTTGGTTATGGTGATTATGTACCAAGAACAAATTTAGGTAAAGTTATTGGTGCAATGTGTGCATTAATCGGTGTATTAACAATAGCATTACCTGTACCAATAATTGTATCAAATTTTACATATTTTTATCAACGACAATTAGAAGATACTGAACGACAGTATCAAGCAAAACAAAGAGCACAAGCATATCAATCAATGCATGATAAAAATCATTTAGGTATAAATAATGATAAAGATCCTGGACCTGAACATAATGAATGGGAAACAACATTTAATGAACCTGATTATTCTGATTATCGTGAAATAACACATGCTGTAACAAAAAAATTAGTACGTAATGCTTATTTTAAAGCATTTCGTGGTTCAAAAAGAATATGTCCAACAATGCGTTATCAAAGTTTATCAACAACAGCATCACCATATTCATTATCACATAGAATTTATCAATTACATGATGATAAAAATGATCATCGACGATATGAAAGTGATGTAGAAACAGCTTCTCTTTTACATTGAAAAAAAAATTGTTTTGTTTACTTTTTTTGTTTGAATACAACGAAAACTAAAAATATCAATGTAAAAAAAATATTTTGTTTCGTTTTTTTTCTTTCCTATTTGTCTGTACATACATAAACAAAAGAAAGAAAAGACATTGAAGATATTTTGATGTGTGATGTTTATATTTTTTTTTTTCTGTTCGTGATCATATGATTTTAGAAATAATTTTCTTGTATTATACTGTGACTTATTTGTTTATTCTCAATGATTTATCCCGATGATTAATGGATTAAGTTTTTGTTTTTTTTTTGTGTTTCGTTTAAACATATAGTAAACGTGATTTGTACCAAGTGTAGTTGATAAATTTTATGTCAATGAAATTCATCTTCATTCTAGTTTACCTAAATAAAGTAATTCACAGAGAAATATGTAAATTAATATATTAAATGAAAACACTTCAATTTTAATTTAAAAACATTAAATTAAAAAAAAATTATTCATAAAAGAAACGATATATATAAGATTATTAGATAAAGTTCTTATAACCTTGAAATTCTCGAATACTTCCTTCTAGGCAATATTGAAGTCACAAAAATTAAGTCTTTCTCATTATAATTGTCCAATTTTATCAGCTACAATATGTCTCGTAGAGTCTTCCATTCGAATGAAAAGATTGAAATACTGAGTGTATCTATTAAAAATGCATGTATTGCTTTTTCTAAACCCTGACATATTATATTTTGAACCAATAATAAAGTAGATACTCTATATAAGTGAAAGAAAGTTTCAGCTCAATCGGATGTACTATGGTTCAGGAACTGAACGACAATTCTTTACTTTTTTTTTTGTCTCAAAGAACTCATTATTTCAAAACACAGCGAACTAATTTGTAAATTTGCATGTTTTTCTTTTTCTCAGCAAAAATATTCCATCTTTTCCGGTTATTCGACTTCTATACTTATAATAGTTATGAATAATTTAAAATATTGCATTCGGAAAAGGAGGAAGTGGGTCCCACTTCATCTTACGTTAGTGAATCTATTGATATAAATACTTATATGATCAATAGGAAATATTGTATGCTATAGATACGCTACTTCTAAGTACTTCTTTTAAGATTCAATAGACAATTATGACCTATACGCGTGTACTTGTGATACTTAGTAAGTATATTTACTTGGTCAATGTGTTCTTTAAAACATTTTTTGCATAATTCATTAATAAACAGTAGTATACAAAAAACAAAAGAAAAAAAATCTTTTGTTCCAATCTTGGTTTCTACTGTCCCTTGATATTTATAGTGTTTGATCAAGAAAAAGAAAAATGCTAATTGATATGATCTTACTACGAATAGAACAGAATTAATTATGTAAATATCAGATAGACAAAAAATAAAATTTTTCATTTTGTATTTATTACATCATTTCTCTTGTCTTTATTTTGTTTAAATTGATAAATATAATTAAAATTTCGATTATAGAAAAAGAAACCATTTAATAATTGAATGTAATATTCTCTTGGCTTCTATCAATGTTTTACATCTAGATGGCATTAGTTGTTTTAGAATAGCTTTATTTTTTTTTCTCAATTTGTTGAAATAAAATATAAAAGATTAAGAAAAAAACAACAAAAAAAGAAATTTTTTCTTATGTATAGAATTCAAATATTTTTATTGTTATATATCACTTAGCTACGATTGTTCAATTGACAGTATTAATGGTACTAAACCTATTGAATTAGTGCATTGATTTGAGAAAAAAAAGTCAAAAAGAAAAAAAATAAACGATATACAATATACATTAATTTTATTTCTTCATTGATCAACAATTTATTACATTTAGATCAAGTCTTTTATTTATTTTATTTTAATGAATCAATAGAATATCTTCCGTTTTATTTACATCTATATTAATTAATAAATCTTTTCAATAATGACAAAATGTCTTCTTAAGGCTCTTAAAGCCGTTGATCTTCAAAATCATATTGAATTATTTCGTAAACTTGGTTATGATTCAGCTGGTGCATTAGCACATTTTCATCATGAACATTTAAAACAATTAAATTTTTCTAAACAAGAATTACATCGTTTTCATGCTTTACTTGATGTACTTAAAGAAGCAACACGTGAAGGAAAAATTTGTCCACATTATTCAAAAACTCATAAACAATCAATAATAAAAAAAAATATAATTCGTGCAAAAAGTACTGAATCTATTCAACATCGAAATATTCAATCAAATAAAATAAATAATTTATATACAATAAAACAATTAAATGAAAATTTAAAAACAAAAAGATCTTCAAGTTCAATTAAAATAACTGATCGTTTATCATCAATATCAATAGCAAATAAAAGTCATACGAATATATTTAATTTACAAAAATCATCATCAAGTCATAGTCATCAACATAAATTGAATGATCAAAATTTTTCAGGACCAAAATCATTTTTAAATCGAGCACCTGTTCAACATGTTAAAGTAAGAAATTTGAATTCTTATTGAATTTTCATTAAAATTCTAAATCAATAAGACTTTTTTCTAAAATAATTTATCCTTGACTTGTTTTTTTTTTTTTTTTTTTTTCTAAATTATCGATAATTCACATAATGAAGCTAATTAAATAAGACTAACCTTCAAAAGAAAAAGGAAGTTTGCTTAAAAGATTCAATTATATATTTGAAATTGACAGGAAACAAAGCGTAGAATATTTACGATATGCTTCAAAAGATATTTTGAAATATTCTAGTTGAAAATAGAAACTAAATAAAACGTTTGCGTGACAATTAAAACTTATAGTATGAAAAAATGTATTTCAGCAGCTTATTTTTCTTTTACATCTTTAAAGGCTAGCATTCAACTTATTTCAAAGCTGTTAACTTCATCTTTTAGTCATAAGTAGATTTCAATGCGATTAAAAAAAAAATCCTAAAAGTATTCAAGTTTATGGCTCATTGTTTCCAAGATATGATCAAATCTATTAAAAAAATAGACTTTATATCATTATGATTGTACAATAGAGTTATGTTTGATTAACTTAATATTTAAATAGTTGCACTTCTCTTTCATACACTCAAAACTATTGATCAATGAATAAATATATGAATACTTGCCCTGAGGTTTTCATAGATGCTGTTCAAGTTTGTTTCTCTTTAGGATCATTTCTATGCAATGAAAACAAATGTTTAATTCCTAGTTTTATTTATCATTCGTAGTATTGAAATTTAATATGATCTCATTATTATAAGACGAACTGTCACTATCATTAAATAGTTTTTTAAATTTTATTTACATATGTAGCTTGAATTACATATTATATTGCTCTTTTTGTTCCTGATAGATAGAATAAAATGCTTCAGATCAAGTAGTTTACTCTTGAATTTTCACTACTTCATAATGTAGGGTACTTGAGATTTGAAATTTTGATATATATTCAATTTTATCTTTTGAGAAAAGATTTATGATCATGAATATCATTGGAAGCTACTTATAGCAAAAAAAAAAGATAGAATGACATGCTCGGAGCAGCTGTGATATCTTCTTTATTAGTATCGATTGTCGAATTTATTTCATTGTTCAATAGAGTGTATGAAGATATAGAAGTTTTCTCTTGAGCTATAGTTTTTCTCAATTCATACAATGTGGTATATACTATTTAAATAAGAGTTTGATCATCTCCAAAATAATAGGCTCACTAATTGATTGTGTATATCTATAAATTAATAGTTTTTGCATAAAATTATATGAGTAACGAGCCATCGGTACCGCTATCACTCGTGGCAATGTTAGAAATTTTTGTTTTTTTTGTTTTTATAAAGTTATTAAATAAATTAGAATATAGATGAAAAGTATCTTTCTTATGCATCGCACTTAGAACTGCTAATTCTTGTTCTGGTTAGCAATTGTTGAGCTTCCTACATTGTTGAGTAGTGGAAGATTTCTACTTTTGAATTCAATTATCATTTACTTTCTTTAAAATATTTTCTGAAGGATTCACAAGGTTTTTCCTGAAAAATATATAATCGAACGGCATTCTTGAAAATCTCAGTCGTCTATATATATGCAATATAGGTTTGAAATATAGAAAATATGACAAGCATACATCAATGAAAATAGGCTACTAACAATGTCACATCTTCTAAAACATTTTTTTCATCGCATCTCATGCCGAAGGAAATACTTGTTTTTCAACATTTTTCGATTAAAGTGCCTCTAATATTTGGACGTTTTAGTGTAAGCTTTAATTAGAAGTAAAAAATCAGACTATGTTAAATTGTAGCAATAGATCTTAGGTATATTTTGACATGAACTCGAAATTTGTTTCACTAGATTTTAAGAAGAAATTCTTAAACGATGAAAATCTACTTTTTCATCGTTGTTATTACTATGAACTACAGACACTAGGACATATTCTCTAAAATTGTCACTCATATTTTTTGCTCTGAAACAAAAATAGAGTTTTGAGTGGAAGATTTAATTTTCTTTTCTGAATAAGTTCATTATAGAATGATAATGATATTTTATATATATTTCTCAAAAATATTTCCTTAAGTTCTGGATATCAGATAATTGTACACTAATATAAAACCTTACAATGACCACCATAATCATAACTTATATGCTTAAAAACTGCAATGAATCGAACACAAAACGAGTATAGTTTAATGATTGATAAAGATTAAACTGATCATTCATCAAGTTTTTTTTAGCATCTTACATTGAAAAGGAAACTTAAAAATTATGAATTCATTCCTTCAAATTATTTACTTTTCTATGTATTTAAACAGATAAAATCCTATGATTATGGTGTACCAACAAATAAACGTCAACGAAATGCTTCTCATCATGTTCATTATCAACATGAAAAAAATTCAAATCATACTTCAGTATTTGTTCCATCATCACATAGTACAACAGATTTAGTTTCTTATGCTAAACCAGCTGAAATTTATGTATTTGCTCGTAAACGACCATTATTATCAAATGAAATTAATTTTCATGATATAATATCAGTACCCGATAATAAACGTATAATTATTGCTGAAAATAAAGCTAATCTTGATTGTACACCATTACTTAAAAAGGTATTTATTCTTAATAAAAAAAGAAAATTCTAGAAGAATAAAAAATCAAATTTTTCAAATAGAGTGAATTTCAATTTGATCAAATATTTGGTTCTGATGCATCAAATAAACAAGTATTTGAATGTACAGTTTTACCATTCATATCAACAAATAATCGTCGTAATTTAACATATATTTGTTTTGGTCAAACAGGATCTGGTTTGTTTATTTATTTCAAATCATTTTTTGATTTTTTTTTTGTATAAATAAAAATTTTACAGGTAAAAGTCATACAATATTTGGTAGTAAAAATACTGATGGTCTACTTATTTATTGTGCACAATTACTTTTACAAGAAGTTAATTTAAAAAATAAACTTATTTGTTCATTTTATGAAATTTATAATAATCAAGTTTATGATTTAAGTCATACTGGAAAAAGGTTCTATAAAAATAATTTTTTTTTTCTTAACAAAAAAAACAACAAACTCATATGAATGTTTTAGATTATTTGTACGTGAAGATGGTGATCATTCTGTTAATATAGTTGGTGTAACAGAAATTGTTTTAAAAAATTTAGATACATTACGTTATATTATTAATGATGGTCTTTCAAGACGACATCATGGAAAAAGTGCATTCAATACAAATTCATCACGTTCACATGCTATTTTTCAAATTATATTAAAAAATAATTATAATCAAGCAGAAAATTTTAAACTTATTTTTATTGATTTAGCTGGTAGTGAACGTGCAATAGATGCACAAAATAATCAACGACAAACACGTCGTGAAGGTGCACAAATAAATTCATCATTATTAGCATTAAAAGAATGTATTCGTTCAATGGATATGATACATTTTCATGCACCATTTCGACAAAGTAAATTAACACATATATTACGTGATTCACTTGTTGGTACTAAAACTCGTACATGTTTAATGGCTAATGTATCACCACCGGATGATTGTTGTCAATGTTCATTAAATACTCTTCAATATGCATCACGTATTCGTGATATTAGTATTAGACATCGACATCGATCAATGCCAATGACAAATATACAAAGAAATTATTTTCATGATGATCAACAAGATTATTCAGAAAATTTAATAGTTCGAGAAGAACCACAAAGAGCTTTTGAACCAGCAACAGCATCAACACCAGTTCATCGACTTATTTCATCAGTTGATCATCAAACATATATGGCAACAAATCAAACAGGTAGGTTTGAGTTTATTTAATGGAACCTTCCCGTAGGATAAAATTGCATCTGTTATAAAGAGAAAATTTGTCGTTAATATGTTTCGAGGTCAATAATTCTGACGCTTGAATGCGTCTCTTTTCAGCCAAAAATGATAGAAACTTGATGGTTCGATGATCGGAACCATACTTTCAAGTTTTTACCATTTTTTCAGGCCGGAAATATACAGATCCGGGTTTTGAAATCATTCATCTGAGTTATTACGTCTTGTGGTAAGAAGATGTTAACTATATTGTGTCACAATCCGAACGAAGTTTGTTGTTATTTTATTAATAATGAACAATGCGATTGTCCAAAAATATGCTTATTCATATGCCACTGAGCGAATCATTTAAATTAAATATTAATTGTTCAAAACAAGACTTGTGCATATATAGTTAGGAGGTTTATCCGTAATTCTCAATAACGGATATTTTTTTTAGTTTAGAAAAGAAAAAATCAACACTATAAATCGGCAATAAATTATAATAAACTTCAAATTATCGTTTTAGTATTAGAGCCCATCAGATTCACATTTGGAAATTTTGCACCGGACGGGCTCTAACCGTATAAGGAATGTATAGAATAAGCTAGTCCTCGAATACAAAAGAAGAAGAGAAAAAAAGGATCTCGCATTTTTGAAGTGCCTATCCGATTCCAATTAGAAAATTGTATTGAGAGAATCCAAAGGTGATTCAACCGGGTTCGGAAAGTTTCGATCAACCAGATTCCGATCCAAAAATCTTCGACTCAACGGTCTCTGTTTCGTATAACCTATAGGAAGAACAAAAATAACCAGGACTTATTGAATATTCATAAACTGTAATACCTAAAATCAATTTATATTCGTTTCATTGAAAATTATGTTAATAATTTATTTCATAAATAAAATTTCATTGACTAGTGAGGATTGGATACCGTACAATAGCCAAATATATGTTACAATCCATGATATACTATTAATTCTTAAACTCATTTCATAAAAACACTACGATTAATTTTATTTTTTAGACTTTGATACTCGTAAAACAACAACAACAAGATCACCAAATATTGATTGGCAAATAGTAGATGATGATATACCAATAAGTGGTAATGGTGATAATCTACGAATAAAATCTGTTTTATCATCAACACGTGAATTTCTCGTTAATACAAATACTAATAATCAAAATCAAAGTAGTAGTTTTTATTTAACACGTTATGAACAACAACGAAAAAAACCTCATAATCAAGATGAAAGTCCATCAAGTTATTTTCCACTACCACAAACTGATATTAAAAAATCTTTACCTATTCAAATAAATGATAATAAAACTATGCAACAATGGAAAACAGTTTCAACACCTTCAGATCTTCCAATACGACGTCTTTCGGATTCATCTATCGAACCACCAAGTTCAACACGCATAATACCAATAGCTCCTACACAAATGTCAGATGATAATCAATATAGTAGTACAACAGGTACAGAAAGTCTTGGAACAAAAATAACTAAATTTGCAACTGCAACTCATCCTTATAAAAAATCTAATAAACAAAATGGTTTTATTGAAAATTTAAATTTCAATAAACAATCTGATACATATACAACAACAACAATAACAACAGATACTGATCAAGGTCTTTATTCTGATCGACAAGCAACACATAGAGATCAAACTGGATTTTTTAGTAATCGTGATGATCCATTATATTCAAGTAAATATAATACCGAACAATCCTTCTTTTTTTGGACAACTTTGTTTTTAATATAACTCTTGTATAAATCTAATTTTTGATGGATGAATTGCATCAAAGGTACAGTTAGTGTCTATACTATATTTACAGAACATTTCACTCTCAAATGTTTATTCTAGAATAGTAAATTTTTATTGAAAAACAAAAGTTTGGAACGAACTTCTAAATTGAATTAATTTTTTCTGAGTTATTTTAAGCAAAGTTGAATTAATACAAATGAAGATAGAAGAACACGAGCTACATTTTCGTAACTAAAACTATTTCAGAAGAAAATTTTCTATAATGGAATCTATTTATTTTACTACAAATCACCGACAATACTCATATAAATTCTTTATCATTTTTCTATAATAAGTTATTTTGCTTGTTAAATATTCGTCGAAACAGTGTCAGACATTGCAAATATTTCAGAAAGTGACTTCTCAAAAATCAAACGCATCTTTTGCGAACCTTTGAATTATCTACCACTTGAGGCAGAGTGTGATAGTGTTTCGAATGTAATATTTCGAAAGAAAAATAGGTACATTAAATTATAGACAATTCGCTTTTAAAACCCTCTCCAGACCTACAAAATTGGTTCTTAGACTAGGTATTTTCAAATCGCATGAAATTTTTATGATATGTTGAGGCCATAGTGAAGAGGCTATGGTACAATCTTTAGACGCATATCATGACGCTTTCATGAGATATTTAACAAACAAGAGTCAAAAATAACTCATTGACAACCGAAAAATCTCTGTAGGCTTTCATTCTATAGATTTACTGTTTTTTGGTTGATGAAGCATGTCGGGGCGTAGATTATGAAATAGCTCTTTTTTTGTAAATCTTAATTTTTAAGGAGAGAAAAGTTAAATATCTCAAAAAATAACGTTCTAATTATGAAAGTATTCTTCTATATAATAGTAACGAAGCTTGATTAGAAAAAAGAGCTCTCTGATGCCCTACATGTTGACATAGTCTTTCAAACAAAAAAACCATCGTCTGCAATGAGGTCTCTTCGAAAATTCTATGGTTCGCAAGTAAAAAGACACATAAGTAGAGAAAAATCAAAAAAAAAATTTATACTTTATCTAAAAAAGTCATATTTGCCACATAGAAAATGATGGAAATTCTTGAAGAAAGACAAGTTATCAATTCAAAAATCATGTTATTTATGAAAGATCAGACATTGAGCTATCTTCCCATGCATTTATCTCATTTTTTACGAAAATCGTCCTGGTTGAGAAGAGTCAGGATTTAAGAAGTTGTAGGGCTTGTGTCAAGGGGGAAAAAGCGGATCCACGGATCCTTGGATCCTCTGGATCCTTTTGGATCCTTTGAGATCCTAGGATCCAAAAGGATCTCAAAGAATCCAAGAGGATCCAAAAGGATCCAAAGGATCCAAAGGATCCGAGGATCCGCTTTTTCCCCCTTGGCTTGTGTTCTCCTCTTTCGATTAATATGGGTTCAGGTTTTCCGAGAACAATTCTAGAAAAATTAATTCAATGTAAAGGATCGTTCAGAAATTTTTGTCAAATAAACATTGACTATTCTAGATTATTATATGTCCGATTACATTATCACTCAACATTTAATAGTGAAGTTTTCTGTATATATAGTATAGACATTAGATATGGGCATAAGAGGAGCAAGACTAGCACCAATACTTTTTTTCATTGGGAGTAATATCGTCAATACTTGTCTAAGACTTGTGTCAAGTGCCATAATCTAACGACTGATGTATTCTAAAAATTACTACGAATATTATTGAGTAATAATCATCTCAATACTTTTTGTTATACTATTGACAGTAAAATTAATTCTTCCTTTTGTTATCAAACACATAAACATGCAGAATAGATGAAGTATTAGTAATCTCGAGCTCATGGACACTGCTAGAAAATGGTATCGCATTGTTCGCTAGTACATTTATTACTAAGCGTAAGGCAGAACCAAATTTATTTTTTTTGACCAGAACCAAAACTGATTGATTCCATTCATCATTAATAGATATTGACTGCACCTTTGATGCAAATCACCCGTTAGAGAAGCCGACTTGATAGAATAGCTACATTAAAAACTGAATCTGTTTTTTTCTTTATGAAATAGATGATATTAAAGCAAATAATATAACAACAATAACTCAACGAACATCGCCAATAACAACACCAAAAAATACTCATCATAAATCTGATGTTATATCAACATCATCAAAAAAATCATTTTCATCACCAAATAAAACTCATCATCGAAATCGTCACAGAAAACTATCACCAACACCATCCTCCTCCTCATCATCAACAATCAATGTAACAAATACAAATAATGAAAAACCTCGATATTCATCATCAAAACGTCATCATCGAATAGTTCCATATCATATTCATAATAGTTCAGATTCTGAAGATATTCAACATAATCGAAAAACATATTCAACACGTAATGAAGCTTGTCAAACAATAAATAATATACATATTATGAAAAATGAACAAGAACAAACTGATGATCAATTATTACTTGAACAATTTTCTGATCAAACATCAAATAATTTTATGCAAACACCACTTGATCAAATAAAACATTTTTATGATGAAAAATTATCGAATTCAACATCATTTAGTAAGTCATTATTACCTATGACAATTCTCTTCGACAAATATCCAAATAGAAATGGAATTATTCCATTAAATAATCATTCAATAAATTTTCGACGTAGACGAACTGATTTAACACCTGTAATTAAATCATATCAACCATATGATGATAATATTTATCGTCTTTTTTAAGTTTATTTTTATTTTTCTTTAATGCTAAAATTTTCGTTGTTTTTTTTTTTTTTTATTTTTATTTTGCATTTTATTTATTTATATTTTTTTACAGTCCCATCACCAAAAACCTATGGTATACGTGCAACAAATCAATTAAATACATTACGTACATTATTGGAAAAACGTCTTAAGGAACAAGATGATATAAATTATCAAACAAAAGATTTATCTATATTACAATCATCACCAAAAACATTTACGAAAGAATTTCTTCAATCATATCAACAATCTACATATAAAAATAATTCACATGAACTTATTAGTGATCTTGATGATGATGATAATAATAATAATAAAAATCAACAAATACATAGAAATTTTAATTATTATGATCAAAATAAAAATAAATATCAATCTGATATTTCATCAATGTCAACAACATCATTAAATCAACATGAATATTTAGCAGATAATCGTCAACAACATGATTCATCTCTTTCGGATGATGTTAATCAAACTAAAATGAATTTAAATACAACAGTTTCATCATCAACAACAATTACATCAAAATTTCCAAATAAAATTAATACACGTAAGATTAATCATATACATATATATATATTTAGTTATAATTCATAATTCACTTAAATTTTTTTTTTCAAACACAATTTAAAAAGGAGTGTTGAAGCATAGTGAATAGAAATTTGCACTTTTCCTCTCACAAAGATCGAAATAGACATTGTTGACAGAGGAAAAAACACTTTTGATCACCAATTTTTTTGCAAGTAGTGACATTTCATGATCTCTTGGATGTTTCTACACGATTCACACAACTCCTCATTCACATTCAGTATTTTGTTTTCATGGATCAAACAGATTCATGTATGATCAAAACAACTAGTGAGTGGAGTACGTGTATCTGTAGAAAAACTACATATTCATTTATAAATATGGTTCTTCTCTAGATCTATGACATTCTATACACTCATTACACTTTATTGACAAATAATAAAGTGAAATAAATGTTGAAAAAAGTCAGTAGTTAAAAATATTGCCACTCTTATTGATTTACGATCACAGATCGTATATTAATAACGTCTCGTTATAATATATTTAACTACTTTCTTATGCTATTTTTGAAGCATTCAGTAAATGAATGGTGTTTTTCATTCTGCAATGATTGTACTAACAGCTTTTCATTCAGTTTATCATAAAATTAGAATTATGTATAGAAGAATTTGTTTATCATAAAATTCAATAATGCATCGTTGAATCACTGATTATAAACTGACAATAGTTCATAAGTTATTTTTAGTATGTATTAATTACTTAATGATATAACCTGAAGCAATCAGATAGAATAATGAGTATAAGATTCATTTCCTGTTTCAGTTATATGATAATGCAGAAAATTACGATCTTCTAATTTTCTGACTAATTATTCATGATTGATGTCATGATATACTTTTGAGTGCTATTTCATAGTAATTTTGATAAAGATAGAAAACTGAAGTCTAATAATATAGTCAACTAGATAGATGAATTTTGCATCGTGTAATTTGGTTCAAAGAAGTATATCTATCGATGTAAAATAAGCATGGCAAAAAAGTGATAACAAAGAATAGTTATTATATTTCTTGAACATTCCATGCAATAATAACATGTGTGTAAAAAAAATCTTTGAACAACACGTTTAGTCAATTTTCGTTTACTTATAAGTTACTAAAAAAAACTCCAAAAAGCAGTTAGATAAAATCAGAACTTTATGCTTGTTCTAATTGTATGATCAGAATTTTTTTCTTATCTAAAATTAGCTAATTGAGAATAAATCTTTGCCGAAGGCTAAAAAAAGACGACTTAACAAAAATTTTTTCTATGCTTCTATTTTATATTCTGATTAAAAATTACCTCAATTCAAGCTGTAAGAAAGTCTTTTTATACATATATTTGTAATTGAACAGATTGCTACAAACGATCGAAATCCATTGCATTTGAAATGCTGGAATTCAAAAAAAAAAACAATATTTTTGACAAATGTCTTTTTTTATACAAAGAGTAATCATTCAACAAATGTGTATAAGATATGATTCTTTTACTTTCCAATTTATTGTAATCTATGATATGATAATAAACCAGAAATGTCTTAAAATCTTAACCATAGCAATTATGAATGACAAAAAGAAGTCTATTTGGCTTCGTACACATAACGTTTTTCATTTATTTAAATTATGGTTACTTGAGTTTCTCTTCAGTAACTTATAAGTGAACGAAAATTGATCTGATATGTTACGTAAGGGCCTTTTTACATGTCGATTAGACGAAATATGTCCTTGATATTGTAATCATTTTGAAACTAGGTTTGACTACACTCAGCTGAACAAAAAATTGTTAAAACAATTTTAATTCTAACATTGTCAATTCTTAAGTATTCTACTTAATCATTATATATTGAAATGGATTGATTCTCTTAGTTTATTTTACTTGTATACAGCTATACTAATATTGAGGTTTTGTTTTTCGTCTCTTCGTTTATACTTAGTTTCGGAATAACATACAATGCAAAATTAATGTTACATAAATACGACTCCTTTTTCTCTTCTATAGAGGAGTGCTTATAGAAAAGTTTTTTACGACTAGATAGAGTTTTTTTTTCTTCTTTTCGGAATTATATATAATTAGTTTTTATCACAGGTTCTTAATCAAAGGATGCAACAGAAAAAGCAAAGTACCTTTTAAAAACAAAAGTTTAAATTTTTTGTGGGATTCAGAAAAGTGATACAAAATGTTGATCACTATATATATATCTCTTTGAACAAGACATTTCGAAATGAATCTGTTTTTACTAGATGATTGGATATCTTCTCCTATTTTGAACAATTATATGATTTATATTTTTGTCATGTATTCATAAATGAATTGAAACGAGAAGAGAAATTCTTGTGTAAAAAAAAATGTTTGTTATACTAATTCATAAAAAGTATCTATTTAGACGATATTTAAATATAATTAAGTGTCATTTTAGAAGATTTTCTTAGCGAGTTTATAAAAATTGAAGTAACCATCGTTTTTAAAGCCTTTTTTTTTTCGGATGAATTCATAATTTTTTTCCGTTATATTTCATTTACGAATACGTGACAAATATTAATCATATACTATTTAAAATAGGAGCGAATTTTCTGTCAATCAGTAAAAGAAAATGTTTATTTTTAAACTTGTTTATCAAACAAACATAGTAATCAAGATTTTTTCGTCGTTTTTTTTTTAAATCTTACGACAAAAACACTCTTTTGTTTTTAAAGAGTATTGCTCTTTTCTGTTGTGTCATTTTATTGATAAACATGTATTAAAACAAATTATATACGGTTCGAAAGAGTACAAAAAGCTCTATTTACTCATAAAAAGGTTTTGTTTTCAGCACTCTTCTATGAAAGAAAAATAGAGATTGAAATTTTATGACACTACTTCTACATCATCTATTAAATTAAAAATAGAATCCAAGTTACAAAATTTCTTTAAACTAATAAATTCTTTTGTTCATATTTATAGATGAATCACAAGTATTATCGAATTTTGGTAATGATATTTATGCTGATCAATCAATGAATAAAACTCATCATGCATCTATCATTAGTAATGATGTCATAGAAAATACTCATAGTCCAACAAGTAATACTAAACGTACATCTGAAATACATTCAACATTACAAAATCGATATACTGATACATTATCTGAAGATTTAAGTACGACTAGTTCACGTTGTCATTCACCAATTTTCGTACCACCATTAAATACATTCGATATAACAAATGGATTTAATAATGGTCATGATCATTTAATAGATAGTGGCAAAGGTAGTTCTCTTCTAACAGGTACATCATTTGATGCATTACTGAACAGTCTTAAAAGTATGCGTGAAAAAGATTTAGATTTTATTATTCATAATAGCGATGATAGTTTAATTCGTGTTAATGATTAGTTTATTCAATATCTTGTATTAAACAGTGTTTTTCTTTTTTCTTTTGATTTTTCTTCTGTTTTAAAACTATTTGGTAGACATGTAGTTTTTCTGGTTTATTTTGCGTATTATTACGTTTAGTTTTATTGGAAAATTTTATTTATTCGAATAACTTTGTATAAAAATTTCGCTTCTTTTTTTTTTTCTTGTCTTGCTGTGTTGTCCGTAGTTTTTAAAAACGATATAAGAAGAAATAAATAATAATTTCAGAAAAGAAAAATGTTTTTTGTTTTTATTTAAGAAATATTTTATTTTTAAAAAGGTCTGGTATAAAAACTTTCTTTGTCATCATCATAATTATCATAAGTATCTTCTTTATTTTTATCTTCTTGTAATTGTTGTTGAAATTTGAGAGTAGCTAATCTTGTACGTTCTTGTTCATTATCAATAAGAACTTTGACATATTGTTTTTGTTGTTTTTGTTTCGTTTTATAATCAACACGTTTTTCAATTGTTTCAGGTTTATGTTTAAGAAAACGTTGGGCTACATCTAAAAATGATGCATGAGCATGAGAATAAAGTCTTGGTTCATATTCATTTAATACTTTTGGACAAACTAATTTTGATAAAACAACATTTGGTGGATGAGTTTCTTCATTAGCATAATTTTGAAAATGTCGAATACTTGGACGTTTCTTATTTTGTTTTATTGGAGGTAATTCTTTAGTAGGGTTTTCTTTTTTTTCTATTATTGATGTTTTTGATGATAAAAGTTCGATCTCGTCTTCATTTAATATTGGATCTCGTTGTTGTTCTTGATTATCGTCTAATGATAGTGAATTAATATGTTTAAAACGTCTTGTTATTGGTTTTAATTGTTTAAGTAAATGAGTACGAAATAAAAAATCATCATGATACCATGTTTCATGTTTATTAGCCCATATACGTTCTGCTTGATATTTTTGACGTTGATGTAAATTATATGAACGTTTTATGTCATGATCATATTTAGCTAGATCAATTGGTAATTGTAAATCGTGCCGACGATTCATTGATAAAATTTCCGACCATTTTTTTTCACTACCTTTTGTAGTTTTTACAACTGACGCTGTTTTTGTCACTGTGTTTATTGCTGTTGCCATTTCATTTATGTTAGTAAAAATTGTCTATCGAACAGAAAAAAAAATTTGAAAAATTGAATTTTATTTTTTGAATGAATTTTAAATGGAATTATTTGTTGTTATTTGATTCCATTATGATTTTTTAGATTTATGATAAACTATGTCTGACGTAGATGGTAAAAAGAAAATATATACAACCAAAAACATTTAAATTTTTTCTTTCTTTTGTTTTGTTTTGGTTTAATTAGATATACCACCATTGGAAGATATTCCAATAAGTACAACAACGACAAAACAAGTATCAACTCCAGTTGTGAAACATGTTGAGCCACAACCGAAAGGTATTTTATGATGAAAATAGTTTTTTTTTTTTGTTTTGAAAATATTTTATTTTTATAGAGAAATCTGTAACAGATAAAAGTTTTGCTGGTATGAAAAAAGGCTTTTTAAATAGTAGTTCAACACCGAAATCAAAATCGAATGAAATAATTGAAATATCATCGAAAAAAAATGAACAAACAAAAGATTTTCGTGTATTTGATGAAGTTCAAGAAGCTATTAAAAAAGAAGAACAATCAAAAAGTTTGAAAACTCTTCTTTTTTCTTTTCAAATTTTATTTATAAACAAAAAATAAATTGAATTCTAGATAGTTGGTTAACAAATGATCTTTTAAAACAAATTGAAGATGATGAATCATTATCTCAATATTTTTCTAATCCATATTTTATGGAAGCTATTACTTTATTTCAACATAAACCTCAAGAAGCACTTGCAAAATATGGACATAATGCTGAAGTTATGAAATTTTTTGATCGAATGGCTAAAATACTTGGTAAAACAATACATTTCAAATAGTAAAAATTGTTATATTTGTTTTTTTTTGTCTGAATTAGGTACTCATTTTACTTCAATAGAAGATAAAGAAGAAAAACAAACAAAAGCAAATATTGATCCAGAAGTTAATAAACTTTTACAAGATGAACAAGTTCGACAATTATTACTTGATCCAGATGTTGTTAAATTGATGAAAATGTTACGTGAAGAACCTGATAAAGCACAATGGTATGAAGTATATTTGTTTTTTAAAATAAAAATTATGTTTTTTTTTTTTTCTTTGCATACAGGATAATGCGTACGGCTAATATATCAATGCGTAATAAAATTCAACAACTCATTGATTTAGGCCTGTTAAGTGTTGCTTAAAAAAGAAAAAAAATGAAATAAAAAATTTTGTTTTTCTTTCATTTCTATATTGTTTCAAAATATATTTTATGTTTTATTATGCTGTGTTTGAATAAAATAAAAATATTCATCATTATAATGATAAAAATCATTTAATTTGATTAATGACTAATTGAAATTTTACTATAGTAAGTTTTAAAATAGAAATTCTTTTATTTTATGAATAATTAAGTTCAAGTTTGTGAAATCGATCTATTTGTTGAGTACTCAAATTATAATGTTTACCTAAGGTTTAATTGTGAAATCTAAGTACAAATATTGATATCCTTCAGAAGTAAAATGCAGAATAGTTTTATTTTCAATATTTATGCATTAATTTTTTAAATATAGAAATTTTTAATACGCATCATTTTCAAACAGAACATCTCATAACGAGCATATAAAAGCTGTGTTGCGATTATTAATGAATTTGGAAATATCATCCCTTATCAGGGAATGTATCCAAATGTCAATTTGCTTTTGAGTCAGATCTATGTACAACATTTAGTTTCTAAAGAACCGTGAATGCTCTACATAGAGTTTGTATAAATAGCTTATTACTGCCGAAATACTGTATTTTTTAGTACAATGTCATTCTTCCCCACAGAAACACGAGAGAAAGTGAGCTTCGAATTTCAACTTGAAGCTTTGCGCACAGATAGACGTTAATGAGAATAAATGATTGTGAAAATGTCAGTTTCTTTTATGACACAGCTTTTGAAAATAAGATATCGAAATTTATCATTGTTATATATATGCGACATGAAAAAACATGCTCCTACCATAGATGTATCTTAGGATAGAAATAATCAAAAGATGTAAAATTTTTACAATCAACTATTCTCATCAAGGCCTATCTCAATGCAAAGCTTCAAGTCAAAATTCAAACCTCATTGTTCTTGATCTTCCTGTGAAGTAACCCCATATTGTGCTAAAAAATACGATAATAAGTTATCAACCCCAACTCTTTTCAAGATATTCATAAATCATTAGATCCTGCATGATTCACATATTCCTCACACAAAAGCGACTTGACACTTAGAAACGTTCCTTCATAAGTTTAATTGATGTTTAATATAAATAATCATGAACTACTTTCAAAATTTTTCTTGATCATCAATTTAAATAATCTAATAGCATTGTGGTTTCAAATTGGTTTTTTTCTTTGAAGAAATCAATGTATAACCAGTTAGATGTTTTCACGAATGTTTATTATATTTCTTTGTCAAGACATATTGTACATCATAACCTGCTTTATTTTGATGTTGATCCAGATATTAAGTTTGTGCATAATCTGTTTCTACTTCTACTATTTTTTGCCTCGAGCTTTTCCTCAACCACTTATCATAGAGTTAATTCTTATGAGTAATTATAAAAATAAAGAAGAAAAAAAAAACAAAGATTTACTATTCAAAAATTTATATTTACGCATTTGAAAAGACATAATTATCTTCTTTATACTAAGTAGAAAACACATTTCTCAACATGTGTTAACTCACTCGAATCTTAATTCATGCATACTGTTTTCTTAAGCATATAATCTAATAAATTGAAGCGATTAAAAGTCGATCCTTTCTTTCGGAAAAGAGAAAAAAAGACTGAAGATTGAAATGTACTGTTGTATATTTACTCTATGATTAAATTATTTTTTTTATCATATTCTTGAGTATTACATTCATTCTAGAAATTCAGTTGAAAATCATCTATTTCTTCTATACTACTAATAATAGTTGAATCATAATTTTCACGATAGTTCAAAATTAAGCTTACCGAGAAAACAAATACTCAAGTATGTCCATTATATTTTAAACAAATGGATTGATTTGTTCACTGTCCATAGAAGAATGTTCACCTCTTATATTCATAAGAAAAATCATGAATAAGATTGTATTCAAATACTAGTTTTAACATGACTATAAACCACTGATCTTTGACGATTTACAAAAAAAAACACTAACAACATTTTATAAATAATTTACTTCATAATTTTAGTAGCTTACAATTAAAATTTTCTAGTAAAATTAATTAAGAAAAATAAAAGTCTATGATACGAATTGGAGATCGAATGACGATTTTCCGGTGCATTCATTGCAAATATTACATATTATTTCTTTATGACCACATATACAAACATATTATTGCATCGAAACTCATAAAAAAAGTCATTAATTGTATATGCATATATCAAAAGTCATATTTTAAGACAGTATTTTTTCTTATGATTAATATCAGAGAAAAAAAATAATTCATTTGATCAAAGACTGACGGCGATACTCAATGCTTTGCTGGAGGAAAAGTAAACTTTTTTAGTCATCCTGAAATATTTGTATTGTTTTTTTCATGACTATAATATGCCGATGTTCTTCAGCTGTTACTCAAACTTATGATTATTGCGACAAATGTATTTAATTTTTTGATATGAAATTTCCATTGATATTGCCTATTCATATATACATACATTTATCTTCATAAAACATTATCATTTTTATAAACTTATATAGCTATAAACGTAGCAACATAAGTTGATGTATTAAGGTATTCAATTAAAATTTTCTCAATTCTTCACAGTCATTTAATGAACAGAAATGTGTAATATCAAATCTCAATGTGTTGATGCTGATTAAAAACTCTTACATGAAATAATTGAATGTAAAAATAACTATAATGCCAATGACACGTATAAAATGAATTTCAAAAGTGAAAAATACAGTGTCAGAAAATGTCAGATACTTTGCTTTTGCCTTTTTTCCTCTTCGATAGACAACATAAAAGAAACGTAATTGAAAGAAAATAAAGAAAATATTGTCAGCATGAAAAAATTCTGAAGTTGGCAAATTAGAAAAGCTTTGATTAATTTTTCTAACTTGTCTATATAATCATCTAGTTTTATTCAAAATGCTTTTCGTTAAAAAATATCATCCATTGAGTTTTGTCGTTCTTGTTCTGCTTCGTGTCTTTTTAAATAATCGTTGCTCGATACGCCTCATAGATATATTCGAGGCCACCATAGCTGTTTTCCTATATTAAGACACGCGCATGTGTTCTGTTTTTACTCTTTCTTTTTCTTTTATTGCACAGAAAAAAAACTTCGTCCCTTCAGCATCACTGTCGACATTCTGAAGCATTTATACGTAGCTATAGTGACGTGAATAAATCTCTATACGAACAACAAAGTGTAGGAGCAATTCAGATTTAAATAGAGTTTAATCAAAATAAATCCTATCATTTGTTGCAATTTATCCGTATAAATGGGTAATAAAAATGGTACATATGAATCATTACTGGAAGAAACTAAACAAATACTTATGCAAAAAACTGGTAAGAAAATAGTTATTATTAGTATGATTATTCTATTGTGTCAAAGCATTTTTCATAATATTTATCTTGTTTTGACGTATGTAAATTGAAAGAAAGATTATTGTCAGTATATTTGATATTGTTATAACAAAAAAAAAACTTCTAAAGAGTATGGTGTAGTCGTTGAGGAAGCATTTATGTATATTATTGTATTTTGAATAAAAACTTAATAAATGTTTAACTAATATGAAATACTAACGATTTACAAAAACAAAATAGATTTTTTTTGTTGGATTGCTAAGCATTGGCTTCATTTCAACATATGATTCATAGAGTTATACCCAATTACATACTTCTCCAATATCATCAACGTGACTTTATAAAAGTCAATATAATGTTGCAATATGAAACGAATTCGTTTAGGTTCAATACTTTATTATTGGATTTGCACTTATAGATAATTAGTTAAATACTATTTTTAAATTAGAAAATTCTATAATTCTATTGAAAATTTTTGTTTAGGCATGTCACAACATGATTTAGAATTATGGTACAAAGCAATATTAGTATGAAATAAAAGGTTTTCTCGGAGAAAATTTTTTTCTTTCTTCTTTTTTATTTTCATAGGATCGATCAACTAAAGGGAAATTATCTAAAGAACAAATGATTTCAATTTATAAAGATATGAGCGATCTTGATTCAACACGTATTAATGATGTTGTTGATTCATTAGCAAAGATTTTTGATGAAGATCATAGTGGTACTGTTGGTAAGTATCATTTATATATTTATTTCATATATATGTATAGTCATCTAAAATAGATATCAATGAATTCATGCGAGGTTTTATATTGACAACAAAAGGTGATTTACAGTCAAAAATAGAATATACATTTCGAATTTATGACAAAAATGGAGATAATCAAATATCTGGTGACGAAATAAAACAAATGGCAAATGTAATATAAAATTATCTTAAGGGCTTATTATATTCTTCTTTTTTTTTAAATTTTAGGCTATTTTACGAATACTAGGGGGTGATGACAAAAATGATGATGCATCACATGCTATTGTTCAACAATTTCTTGGACAATTTACAGGTGGTGAACAAGGAATTATTTATAAGCATGATTTTATTAAGACTGTTATGGAAAATCGAGAACTGTTAGCAATAATTTCACCATTTTACGGTATCGGTGATTAGTTAATGAAAAAAAATAGCTTTTTTTATGCTGTTGTTTTATGCTTTTTTTTTTCTTTTGCCACTGCATGAAATAAATTAAGCACTGATCTATAAATTCATTTAATGTCGTCTCAATGTTTTGTATATTTTTTTTATTTTTCTTATACTAACATTTTTATAATTATCATTTTAGCTTGTTCAAATTATCATCAGCATCATTGGTGAAATATCAACAACTAATATATATATATATACATGAATGAGATCTATGTTGTATAAAGTCAGATAGTTGAAAAAAAAAAATTCTTTACATCAAGTTAATCATTTGAGTATTCTATTGTTGTTGTTTCCTCATATGTTCTTTTTTGTGCACTTATATGATTAAATTCTTTACTTTTTTCTCAATCTCATCTTTTGTTTTCTTTTTGTGTATTTTGAGATCAATTAGACATTAATGATGAATAAAAAATTTTCAACAAAAGACGTTATATAGAGACTCAATATCTGATCAAAACGAGCGCATGCGAATAATCACATGCTTTTCTTTCTCAATTAAAATAAGATGAGGTGTTAAGGTTATTTGAACGAATGAATTAATACATATTATGATGAAGCTCGTGTCAAATCCGTATCCGTTCTAGACAAGAACAACTACTATGTTCAAACGGAAATCGATTGTATTGGAATTGAGAACAAGAACAGCATCTCATCTTTTAGAATAACAACATATATTTTATATATGTTCATTAGGTTGTATAAGTCGATGAAAAAAAAAAGAAAAAAGAAAAATGGCAACGTCAACAAGCGGAAATCAAAGTGTATCCTGTCGGATATGCCTCATGATTACGAATGATTATATGAAATATTTAAAGGGGAATTTATTTTTTTAAGAATGATAAGTATATTTTACAAATGAATTGTTTCAATACGTAATCTTTTTAAAAGTAAGAAGAAAAAAAAAGACTTTTTTTTGTTCTTCATGTTCGAGGTCAACAAAGATTATAAATCCAATCATAATTTTACCAGCAGGAATATCAAAAAAAAAATGATGTATGTACATTGAAAAAAAAATTCCGGAGATAGATCTGTAGGTTATTCTTTTTTTTTTTTAAACTTATTTTAGAAAGTCATTAGGACAATAGTCATCATTCGTTCATGATGCTTACATTTATTCGATGACCGCTGTGCGCGTCTTCATAAGAAATAGAAATAGAAGCTAACAAGACCGGATGCTCAGTGGCATGATTCAATTAAGCGTACGCACATTATATTACATTGTAGTGGACACAGTTAGTCAGTCACGGTCCCTAATGGATGTGTACGTAATCGTTTTATTAGAAGAAGACA
Organism: Rotaria sp. Silwood1; assembly: GCA_905250075.1. Lineage (NCBI taxonomy): Eukaryota > Metazoa > Rotifera > Eurotatoria > Philodinida > Philodinidae > Rotaria > Rotaria sp. Silwood1. The sequence continues at coordinate 386,621 of CAJNOP010000067.1, read as the reverse complement.
AATTTCTTCTTTTTTTTTTGATATGTATTGATCCAACAATGACTTAAGTTCTTCTTTTTTTTTTTTGAATAAGTTCTTTCTTTTTGACATTTACTTAGAAAAATTATATATATATGAATTTATGCTTTTCCCAGACGAGTATGATCGTTTTTCTACTTTTCTTTTCTTTTGAATGAAGGTCAATCATCAACATTGATGCTTGTCAAAAGAACTTTTGAGCGTCGACTTTGTGCGTTTGAGCATGAATTATACGAAAGAACCGTTTAGAACATTTTCTTCCATGTCTCTCTCTCTCTCTCTTTCTTGTCGTGCATGAAACAATAAACACAACGATGATTGTGTTTAGAACAGCAGCTTTCACCCGCCCGCCGGAACAAGAAGTTGTTCAGGTGCCCGAAGAAAGAAGAAGTTAGTAACAAGAACATCAACAGTAATAATTGTTACGAGACGACTACCACCCGTGTAGTTGCATCATTATTCCTAGAATCGTTCTCAGATGTGTATATATATATATATGATTGTTGTATATTTGTGTATCACATTCTCTTTTCTAGTGTGTGCATGTCAACAAGGCAAGTATCATGCCTAACTATTTCTATGCATTGATGCACGTGTATGTGTGTTTAAGTGTGCTGAGATTCCCTGAACCTTGAAGAAAGGTGAGATGCGTACAATGATCATCATCATCATTATCATCATTTTTCATTCTATTATATGACTTGTGTAATGCGATCATTGTCAAAAGAGAGAGAGAGAGAAATAGTAGGGAAAGGCTGATGATAATGGTGACTTCCGTCAGTCATTCTCCTATCAAATGCTCAATCAAATGCAACGTCTGAAGTATGATCGGAAATCGCACACACACACACACGTACTTCTATAGTATCGTAATCTCAATGTGGAGATGAGTGTGTATGTATATGTGTGTATGCAAGCACATAATAAAAATCTCTGCTCGATTCTTTTTTTTTTGACGACATTTTTATGATGTGATCTTCTTTCGTGATATGAAATAAAAAGGACAATCAATGTGTAGTACAACACACATGGACTTCCCGAGAGATTGTTTAACGTTGATTGTACTAGTTCTAATCGTCATGGGATATCACATTAAAATCACTTTACAATCTCTTCTTTGTCTCTATCACATACAACATTATCTCATATGCATCATTAGCAATGGAAGAATGATTGTTGATGATGATGATGATGATGATTATATAAAAATTTTCTTTCATCATGTTGTTCTTCAACACCTCTCTTGGAATAATTTTTTTTGAATAATTATACTCTTTTTTTTCCATTCGATTAAATCGGCCTGAAGTGTCATTCTTATGATTGACTCATTCTATTCTGCATTTCTATACAAACTAACTATGTATTAGAAAAATAAAATAAAGATGGTTTTATCTATTGTATAATTTAGTTTTTTTTTCTTCTTTTTTTCTCTGTCCCTCTCTGTCCCTCTCTCTCTCTCTGTCGTATGTCTCTCTTGCATGCAGACAAATATAGGGCGTGGTGTCCAGCTACGGATGAGCAGGTGTGTATATGCATTAGTCATAAAGCTCAACCTCAGGCCGTTTTTCTTCTCGTGAAATCAAAGTCTGATATTATGACTTTGTATTGGTAACCATTAGAACAAGAAGTAGGCAAGAATTCTCTCTTGTGACTTGTTTTATAAGCGAGAAAAAATGTCTCTTATTCTTTTCTCTTTCTTTCTGTTTTATATTGTAGACTAAACGCTCAAAGACGACTTGCTTGCATGTTCATATTGAGAAGAGTTTGATTCATGGCATGTTCATTAAAAATAAATTAGAAAATCACTAAATCATTCCTTTTTTGTGTTACTCATACGACCAGTTGGTATCTCTCAAATAAGAAATATCAAAAGAAGAAGAAGAAGAAGAAGAAGAACAACGACATTCTTCCGGTAGGTATTATCATTAGTGGTTGTGTGCTCAATTAAGTTTTCTGTATGTCTATGTAGATCTTTTGCTTTACAAGTCCTCTTTTTTGTAAATCAGAATATATACTAGAACTACCAGTAAAACAAGAAATTAATCATTCATTCAATCATGCTTCCTGAAAAAAGAAAGAGAAAAAGAAAACTTATTTACTCTTGATTCACAGATTTGAATTGTATGCATCGTATACATACAGACATAAGTTCATCGATCTTGTTGTCACCATCCTTAGGGCTTTATTGACAGTCTACACTATGGACAGTACTGATTGAAACAAAATAAAGAGAAAATAAACGACGATCGAGAGAGAGAGAGAAAGAGCAATACGGCATAGTAATCGACGATCTGGAAAAATCTCTTGACACTGCTTAGTGCTGTCCCTAATTCAAGGACAAACCATTTCTTTTGACAAGCACGCGTATAAGTGAGGTGTTCTAGTCACTATGTGTTGTGTGAAATTGCATTAGATAAGCGTGCATGCTTTTACACGAGAGAATTTGTTTCATCTTGCTATCCATCTTACTGATTGTATCTTCCTTTCTCTTTTTTCTCTTTTTGTGCCAATCTAAGTGAATGAATAACTAAGTGAGTGACTTATTCGTAAGAAATAGAATAGAAAAGCAAAAGAGGAGTGGTGTTATGATGTTACTATCGATAAGTTGATGAAAAGACGATGATTTCATCTACATGACAAGAAGGTTAATTAGGTTAAAAACAAAAAGAATATATTCTATATGATCCTAATGGTGTGAGAGTATTTGTTGTCAACACATTCTTTTCATAAGTAAGTGTGAAAATATATCAAAATTTGTTTTGTTATTTAAATGAATAAACTCTCTATTATTAATCTTTCCCTTTTTATTTTCTTCTCGCTTTGGGTGGTTGTCAAATCGATACATCCCTATGTGAGCATCTGTTTGGACAAACTCAATATGCTATATCTGCACTGTTTGATGTTATGTTACGATCATTTTCTCTTTTTTCTTGATGTGTATATGTGTTACATATTCCAATTAGTATAGAAAAGAAAGTATATCATATCCTTTTTCTCTACTCTTCTTTTATATACAACTAAGTTGATTAGCACAAATATATATATATAGATATCTATGTATGTGATTTATGTTGAAAAGTATTCTCATTTATTTTTTTTTCATCTTAACAAAACAATTAAATTGAAGAATAACATTGAATTAATGTTTTTTTTTCATCTTATAGTTCTAGGTTATTGTGACTAAAGCTCAAGGCAATAATCATGATAAATTCTTACTACTTTATTATTTTATTTGTTCTTCCAAATGTTTTAACTTATGATTGTCGTGAAATATGTAATTTAACTGTATTTGTTTATGAAAATACATCGAATGACAAACTACAATGGAATTTAATTGATCTACTTTATAATCGTACATTAACAACATTTCCATATGAACATTATCAATATTCATTATCAAATCCATCAGAATATTTTGAAATTGATTCACCAATATTAAAATTTCGTTTATTAGAATTAGATCGTGAACAAATTTGTAATAAAAATTTTTTTAATGATCATGAATGTTCATTACAATTGCAAATCTTTACACAAACATCATTTTTTATTTTATTTAAATTAATTATATTAGATATAAATGATTGGAAACCATATTTTAAAGATGATCATATAGATATAAATATACGTGAAAATTTACCAATTAATTATCGTGTACAATTACCTGTTGCATATGATCATGATTCAATAGAATATAATATTGATTATTATAAATTTATAAATGATGATCATTTTATAAATGAATTATTTCAACTTGAAAAATTTCATGATGAACTTAGATTAAAATTATTAAAACAACTTGATTGTGAACAAATAAATAATTATCAATTACAAATTATTGCTATTGATAAAGGAGGATTGCAATCAAATGTTTTGTAAGTGAAATTTTATTTTTGTTAACATATAAAATATTCTCTCTCGAACTATTTTTATATTATTAATAGAAAATAAGACTATAAGCTTTAGAAAGATAATCTCAATCCTTAACTTTGTACTTGTTAAGAAAGAATATCATCTTTCTAATTAGTTCACTGAGACTTGTATATATATAGGTATGCACGAAAAATGGAATAGTTTCGGACTCTATTTTCGGAGTCGACCTGAATAGATTTTCATATGAATCAGTCCAGTTTGAAAACAAAGCGGTGTCATCTCGCGTATACATGAAGACAATGAACTCATATTGAATTATTTTTCTTAATTTAACAAAATCAATTAGTGAAAGGCGAAAATGTTTGTGCTCTATGATAAATAGATCTTTCCATGATTTTTCTCGTTCAAAAAAAAGATCTTTTTCATAAATAATACTAAATAAATGAGATCTTTGTGAAGCTTTATTTAAACAAAAACTTCTTTTCTTTCATGTAGACATGTCAATATAACCATAGATGATTTAAATGAATTTCAACCACGTTTTAAACAACGTCTTTATCATACTCATATTCCTGAAAATACTCCTATATCAAATACATCAATATTAAATGTAATTGCAACTGATGATGATTGTTATGATAAAATAATTCATTATTCAATTCTTCGTGATATGTCAAATGATATATTTCCATTTGAAATTGATAAATATACTGGTTCAATATATATAATCAATGAACTTGATTATGAAAAAATGTCTGCATATCGTTTTCGTGTTAAAGCATCAAATCTTGATCAAGTAACATCAAGTATTGTACCTGTACTTATTGATATAATTGATATAAATGATAATGAACCTTTAATACAAATAAATATTCTTAATGAATATAAATCAATAAATTCCGATGAAGATAATGAAGAATTTATGATAAATATTAATGAAAATATACATTTTGGACAAGTTATTGGAACAATTATAATACGTGATAATGATTCCATTATGATTAATCGAAAATTATCATTAAAAATTCTTTCATGTTGGCCAACAAAAAATTCTTGTCCAATTGAATTAGATTCAGGAATAAGAAATACTGATGAAAATGAAAAAAATATTATTGGTTCAACGAATTATTTAATGCGAACATCAAGAAAATTAGATACTGAAATGGGTGACGATCAGTATACGATTATTCTTGAAGCAAGTAAGTTAAAAAGGAAACAAAAAAAAACAAACAATTTTTTTTTGCAAAAATTTCTTGTTTAGGAGACTATGGTGATCCATCATTAAATAGTCAACGTCGTTTATTAGTTATAATTCATGATCAAAATGATTGTATACCAAAATTTACTCAAGCAGATTATCAATTTCGTTTATCTGAATCAACTCCAATTGGATTTTCTATTGGTCATATACAAGCTATTGATCAAGATTTGTCACCAAGTTTTCATCATACACAATATAAACTTATGGATAATGAAAATAATCATATTATTGAAATAAATCCTAATAATGGAAGTATATATTTAATTAAAAAATTATCAGCAGGAATGACATTTAATATAACAGTTATAGCCATGGATCTACATAATCATTCATTATATGATCAAACTACTATACAAATTTCTTCATACGATGAAGATACATGTTTACCGATGTTTAACCAAAAACTTTATATATTTAATACAACTGAACATCGATTAACACCATATGAAATCGGTAAAGATTTTTATTTGTATATAAAATAGTAGTTCAATTATTTAGTGTTGAATTAATATTTAGGAAGTCTCCCAATTGATCAGTCATTTTAGAGTCCAAAGCATGTGCATCATGTAAGTCATCATAGGTTATGGCTATTCTGAAAAAAGTTCTTGTCTACAACTTTTTATTGCTGACATGTTGCATTTTTATGATAATTTTTAAATGAATGCCGTGGTTCACTTTATAAATACTAAGAAAATTGATTTTCGAGTTTTGACTCGAAACTTTGTGTAGCAACAAACCTTTAATGAAAAAGTTGATTGTGAAAGTCTTAGGTCATTTGTTTTGTTCCTATCTTGAAATAAGAACATCGAATTCATGGGCGTATATGAGCAACGTAAAAGATATGCTTTTATCATCGTTTTACCTTGAGATATGAACAACAAAAATAACTGAAAGTTTCATAATAAACTATTCTAATCAAGGCTTGCTTCTATGCAAATTTTCAAATCAAAATTTAAAAATCAGTTTCTCCAAGATTCTTGAAGTAGACCACGAAATTCATTTAAAAAATACTATAAAAGGAGAATATCTCAATAGCGATAAGTAAAAAGCACGAAATTCTTTTCGAAACATCCATAACTCATTAGGGTCTACATGATGCATATAGTCACAACTTAAGAAGCGAATAATCAAAAGGAAAACTTCGCTCATTAGATTATGATTTGAACTTCATTATTAAGATTGATGAGAAAAAATATTTTATAGTGTTTATGCAATATTGTAAACCAAAACTTTTCTTTCCTACTAGATAGCATCAACAAATTTTTAATTACTAGGTTTCTATCACTATCTATCTACTGTATGACACTACTTATGACATATACTGCCCCCTCCTGTTGATTCATTTGTTGATCTTTTGGCGATAGTTAAACCATTGTGATATTATTAGCCGTATGGTAAGATCTACAACTAGATGAAATTATCCTTGACAATAACATATGTCAAACTAGTGAATGATTGTTTTGTAAATTTAACGTTCGTATTATGGGTTTTTTTTTTGTTGTTAATAAAAGGTCAAGTTTCTGCGGATAGTTGTCTATCATCATCAATTACGAATTCTTATCATCTTGTAAAAGAAAAGACATCCTCAACATTACCATTTTTTATTGATACACGTAATGGTATTATAACAGTTACACGTGAATTAGATCGAGAAAAACAATCATTTTATAAATTTTCTGTTGATTCATTTAATCATAAGACTCATCAAACAAGTCAAACAGATGTTCAAATAAATGTTCTTGATGAAAATGATCATTATCCAATATTTGATAATTCAATAAATAATGCTCGTGAACAATATATTTATATAAATAAAACTATATTTACAAAAAATTCTCATGAAAGAAATCCAACAATAAATAATATATTAGTAGCACGTGTTCATGCAACAGATGAAGATGAAGGTTCAAATGGTCTTATTAATTATTATTTTACAAATAATGATAATTATGCATTCTTTCATTTATATTCAAATGGTTCTATTATACTTTATAATCAAAGAAATCTACAATTACCATATCGTCTTGAAATTTATGCACGTGATCAAGGTAATCCAGTACCATTAAATTCTCGAGAAAGTATTGTTATATATGTATGTGATGCATTAAAACGTAATGAATGTCCATCAGATGAACCAATTGAAAATCAACAATGGTTAATTAGTTATAATAATAAAAATCAAATTAAAACAGATCGTTTAACAACAAATTTTTATCTTGGCTCAATATTTATTATGATATCAATTCTATTATTTATTGTGATTATTATTGTTTGTATTGTTTGGAATTTAATTATTAAAGGACAATTAAGAGGTAAACATGATCAAATACATGGTAATGGATTAAAATTATCAACTGAATCGTATAATTGTCGAATGGAAGCAAGAAAAAATCTAAGTAAAAAAAAAGATATCATTTTAGATTTTTTTGTTATTGTTGAATTTTATTTTATTTTATTTTTAGTTGTTTCCGATAGTCTTTGTGAATCATCACCAACAATGACATCAATTGATGGAAATAATCGTTTAAAATCTGTAGCTGTATGAGTATAATTAGAATAGGAGTTATTTGATTATACCCGGTGGTATTGAACAAAAAAAAAAGAAGAAAGAAAAGTTTTGTTTGCCTCAATTCTATTAGGTGCTGATAATGCATGATCATGAATGGCAAGATTCAATAGATATTTTATCTTTGTCTTTTATGCTTGGTGTACAGTCTTGTCAAACAGTGTGTGCTGTGTTTGATTTCACTTTTTTTTTGATTTTGCGAATAAAAAAATTTTTGTTATTTCGTAGTGAAGTGGTTGAACAAGAAATTTTTTATTGATGATTGCGAATCCAAATATAATTACAAATAAATAATCGTGTATCTAAGATTTTTGTTCCATCGGTTTCTTTTTCGAAAGGCTATCTTACAGGATATTTCTGTGAAAAGTAAAAGATATTATTATTGAAGTTTTTTCAGTTTCCCTCAAAAATCAATCGTGACTTAGGTACCAGGCCTCGAAACGGGTCACCCGGCTCGATGAACCGACCCGGCCCAAGAAGATTTTTATTTTGGGCCCGGCGGTTCTCATCAGCGAAGACCGGTGGGCTGGGCAGGCTTAAAATTCTGCCGAGCCGCTCTGTCTGAACTTTATTATTTCTTTGCAAGGAAAATTTTCCATGCACAGGAAAAGAAAAAACTGATTCTAATTAACTTCTAGCGAAAAATCGATTACGATGGAACTATCATCATTTGATCAAAATTAGAATACTTAAGTTTTAATTGATTTAAATGAAGATGGTCGTAAACGGGTTTTTCTCGAGTTTTAAGTTAGAAACTCAAACTTTTGGTTTGTTTTCGAACTCCTTACCTTAGCAAATCGTGATTATCACACTAGTCTAGACTTTGATACATATCCCAGGCGTTGAGATGAACATCAATTGATAATGACTCATGTAAGAAAAAATTTCAATAAATTAGATTAGAATTAATTCTTTTACAAACAAGTATCATTTAAAATCATACTATTTGAATCCAACAAAATCTGACTTGTCAGCTTTAAGGATACATTTCATTTGATTTTAATTATTTCTGAGCAGTTTCTAAAAAACAATTTTAATCAATAAGACTTTATTATTCGACTAAAAATCGATTTGGAATAGTAAAATCAATTGAAATCTATTTTTCAAATTGAAAAATTGAATTTGAGTAAGAATTAAATAGCATCATTTTAATCGATTTATTCAAGTTTTTCGTCAAAATTTTCTACATGGGTTGTACATCTCGAAATTGTTAACAATCAGGAAGCTTTATCATGCGGACGCTTTGGAAATTTCATTTAGGTAATAAATGAAAACAAAGCATGTATTCAGTACGATAGCACTTCTCATCCACACAGAAAGCGGAGTGAACTATTAACTGCATTAATTCATATGAACATTATTGAAGTGGAATAGTTTTAACTATATACTAAAATTAGTAGGGAAAGTAGAAATATTAATCGATGTGACTCTTTGGAATTGATTATTTGGCATTTCACTTTTGCAAGGTTTGTGCTAATAAATGATAGTATTCCAGAAGTTGAAGTATCAACGAACTCATCTTACCATATTGATTCAGTAAATAATTCGACTTATCTCTCAGGCTTTTTCTTTTTAAGATTTAAAATTGTCTAACCTTATTCAACTCGTGATCACCATGATAATTAATAAACTTTTTACAATGATTTGATAAATTACTCCAGTGTAGGGACGATCAATTTTGCATTTACGAAAACTTAATAAGTCCAAAAATAAATTTTTAGATATTTACATTTAAAATAAATTCAAATTCTCACATCTGAAAAAGTTTAAATCTATTCTTCATTTATAATTCAAGAAGTTTAAAATTAAAGTAAATTAACAAGAAATAGTCATCCCTAACTCCAGTGACCGTTGAGTTTCGTCATATAAAAACCTTTTTTTGTGTAAAAGAAATATAATTATAATAGTGCCATTGTTATTCGGGGCGGACTGGGTTGGGCACTATTAGAGTAGAAGTTGGGCTAGGCGGGCATGAGCAATTCTTGGTTCGGTATGGGCCGGGTTGTGCCATCAAAAAATGATCCGATTTCGAGGCCTGCTAGGTACATTCAAACCGTGTGAAATTCCCAGGATATGTTGGGACTGTAGTGGAGAGACTACGATAAAATTTCCAAGTCTATATCATCATTTTTTTTGGGAGATGAGCTTTCTTTCTATAGATTTAAATTTTTTTGTTTGAAAGAGCAATGGTAGAACTCGTTTTGTTTTATATTCTTACATTGTAAGAAGAAGAATGTTCAATGTCTCAAAGAGAATGGCGCTCGGAGTATAAAAGTATTCATCTAGATAATAGTAACAAAGATTGATTAAAAAGTGAACTTTGTTGTGCCCTGTATCTTGACATGATCTTTCAAACGAAAAAGCCGTTGGCTACAATGAAACTTCTTCAAGAATTCTAGGATGCGCAATCAAAAAACCATTAACAGAGAAAGGCCAATAGTATTTTTCACTTTATTTGGGAAAAAAAACATATTTTTCAAGTAGAAAATAACGATAATTTTTGGGAAAAACCGAGGTGCCAAATAAAACATCATGCTACATATGAAAGACTAAATCTCGGACCATTTTCTCATGCATTTTTTATCAATGTTTATTTGTCTTACGATAGTTGACTTTTTTCGAGAGGTCTTAAGAAAAAGATATCATTTCCATGTATAATATCAGACAGTCAGAGGTTTCTTTATCAGTTTTCATTTTTGAATACTAGTTGGTTTTCATTGGTGCACGTGACTATGATTAATACTGTCTCACGACATTTGAGATTACGTATATTTATATTTTTGGAAACATTTAATCGGTCATTTATATAATATATTTTAGACTTCTACGATACGTTTTTTTTTAGTGTCCTCACTATTTTGATTATACTTTATATACATTAAGCATTGATTATGAAATCGCTCTTTTTATAAACGTAATTTTCATAGTGCGATGTTGTCTAAAGAAAAAGTTTGGATAGGACACAATAAATCGATTTTGCGTACTATTTTAATAAAACATGTTGTAGTGTTTAAAAAAATCTCATGGCATTGAAAGTCATGCGATATTTTAATACCAATAGAAATAAACGAGTCTCATCATTGATGATTAATAAAATGTACTTTTTCTCAAGGACACATGACCCTTCTTTATCTTTTTTTATCATTTTATCAAAAGAAGTACAGCAATCATTCTCTGAAGAAACTATAGGACTACTTTAAATGCGCAGTTTCTTTTTTAACCTATTAGAATGGTTGAAAATAGAAAAACAATATAATGAAACCGTCAAAACAGCCGTTTATTCTCATCACCCACACTATGTCAGTCGTTGAAGACATGTTTGGCTTACTCAAAGTCGACCGTATATATAGCACGTCAATTTTTCGTAGAGCAGCAGTAAAGTGTTTTTTATAACGACATTATTCTTTTTGGTGACGAGAAACAACGATGGTGTTTTACAAAATGGTCCAATTAGTAGAAGCCGGCGAGAAATATGGCGAAGGAAATCAAATGTTGGTGGCAGCCGAGCCTATTGCTGCCGGTGAAAAAATTTGGTGGTGCACTTGTGGTGATGATGATTATATGATGTCAAGAGATGAAATACTCCACTTAACAGAAACACAACCTCATTTGAAAAATTTTCTCTGTTGGTATTCATACATGGTAATAGACTTAAAGTAAATGATAGTCTATTTTGTTTTTTTTTTTTGTTATGATTGTTAGGCTGAGGATGATATGTATATGATTCCTCGTACCTTTGCTGCTCAACGAAATAATGATGAATGTATTTTATTTAATCATTCATGTGAACCAAATTGTGGCTTTGATTCTGGTGATGGAAATACAATTGTTGCCATTCGACCAATTGCTGTCGGTGAAGAGTTAACATATGATTATCATTTTCTTGAAACTGAAGCCTCATTAATTCGTGGTCTTGAATGTAAATGTGAAGCACCATCGTGTGTTGGTCGAATTATGTTTGATCGTTATCGTGATGAAGAGTTTCAAAAACAATATTATCAATATATGTCACCATATTTACAATCACGTGTACGTGAATTAAAAACAAAGTGGTATTCAACAAAGTGTTTTACACGTTCTGCAACACCAAATAAAACAAAATCATTACATGCTCTCGAATGGATTCCGGCCGGTGAAGTCGTAGCAAAATTTTCAGGTTCATTTAACGCTGAAAATCATTTTATTCGTGCAGTGGAAGAAGATGAAGCTACATGTGCAGTTGATGAACATAAACAAGTAATTGCTTTATGTGATTTGGCACCCGAAACTGAAATAACATTATATTATCATGGAAAGTTGTAAGTTTTTATTTCCAATTTAATAATATGAATATATTGACATTATATCTTTTTTTTTTGTTTAGGTTGTAATAAAGGCTGGGTGTGTATATAGCACTTATTTATTCGGTTTTCTTCAATTCATATTATATATCCTCGGCGACATGATTTATGTCTAATGAGTCCCATTCGGTGACGGTGATTTTGTGCAGAAAAGAATTTATTCAAGGTTTCAATTCAATCATCTGGTCTCAATAATCGAGAGAACATTCCAGATTTTAAATATTTTCTGTTTTTTGGTGATTGTTTGAATAAAAGTACTTAATGAATCATTGAATGTAGGTTGAAAAGAAAGATAGCAGATAAGTCTTAAGATAGAGACAAATTAATTCGTATCAGTTTTTCCTCGTCAAATATTTGGTTAGCTATACGTATACATGAGAAATCGAACAGACGGTCTTTACTTATTTTATCTTTAAAGATTCGTACTTGCAATAAAAGTTGATTGCTTGCAACTCACTATCAAAAAAAAATTTCAATAGAGGCTACTCTCCAATAGCAAAATAATAAATTTTCATACGTTGAAATAAACTAGTGTTATATGGGAGCAATCAGTAAAAAAATAAGACATGATATTTTTCGACTTGGAATTTTTATATGGATGGAGTTTTTGAATAAATTCTTTCTCTATGAATATATATAAAAAAATATGAGCTCTTTCTACTCACAGCTAATTACACTTAATATGATTAGTGAAGAGCTCTCTAATCTTATAACTAAAAAGTCTAAGAATTTCAGGATAGATCTCACGTTAAATATTATATCTATGGTGAAATTTTCAACAAGATTGCATTACAAAAAATTGCCTTCTCAAAACCGGTTTCTGAGACACTTGCGCAGGCCTCAGAACAAAAATTTTTTTTACTACGATTTCGAGATCCGTATACGGATTGGTATCATTCAGAATTATTTTTTGAATTTTTCATTCAGTTGCAAGAGATTTTTTCGATTCTATATTGATTGTCATTTACGTCGCTAACGAATAGTTTTGTGTAGAGACTGTGTAACCTCAAGAGTCCTCTACCAAACATACTATTTTCTTTTAAAAAATACTGTTCGAACCTACAGAATTTTCGAATGGGTACACACACAATAAAAATTTTAATCTCTCTTTTTAAGTCATGTCATTAGTGCTAGTTTCTCAACAATGACTCGACCGAACGAAGGTCTATAGGACAGAGTTTTTTAAGGTATCTAGAGTAACTCAGCATACATCTGTTACATAAAAATTTTCTGAAACAAAAATAATTTCCAAATCTAGAAATAGATGCATTTGTATTTTACGAAATCACACTGCTAACGTATAAAATTACCGATAAAGCTTTCATCAATGATATAAAATAACTGTTTTAATGACAAAAACAATGATCTAGTGATTTCACCATTGTTTCTTTTTTAACGACGATGTTAAGAAGAGAAAGAAATTATATATTTATTTCTATACGTGGAGACCATCACATCAAAAATTAAAAATCAATGTTAACGGTGGGCTCGAAAAAAAAAGCAAAAGACTAATACTCCAAGTATAATTTAATAATTTATATTTTCTTTGTAAAATACAGCAGTAGACAACAGTCTCCTACCCTTCCCCTCGTACTTCGACTACCATATATGCTATAGATCGGTATATTTGTGTGCATATACCCTCTTAAGAATGTATGTCTGAGACGTGAGTTTACCTCAATTATTTACATCGAACAAAAATTATGATGGATAGTAATGGATTGCACTTATTTATCTTTTTAACTTCAAACCTCTGAGAAAACCTTTCTGAATCGGTTCATTGTTCATTATTTGATAGTTTGTTTCAATTATCTACCGTATTAATTTCATCAAAGCTCATCAAGTCTTCCTAGATTTGTAGGCAATTTTTCCACGATTATTTAGATGAAGGAAAAACAATTTTCTGGCCTTTGAAAACCATAGCTCAGTAATAGTTCAATGAATTGAACAAAAAATTGTACGTAAGCATTATCTGTATTCAAAGTTTCATAAAAGATCCTTTCACTAAATGAAAACGCCAACATATCAATAGTATAGTTATCCAAAAAGTGATTACAAAAGGAAACAAAGATAATGAACATTATATCAACTAGTACATAATGCATATCGTATTAGTATTGTATCCAATCGTTTTCAGTGATTGATTATTTTTTACCAAAATGTCTACTTATAGAACAAAGACGTTATAAATATACTTTATTGAGTTTTAATGAAATACATTTGTTTTAGATATAGAGATGAATTTATTGATTTAAAATAATAAGAAAATATAAATAACTTTTCAAATATTAAATATTAATATTTGAATAATGTAAAAGTACAATTAAATACATCTTATCACTTAAAAAAAAGCCTGTAAATTTTTTATCATCTATTAGTCAGCTGATTCAAACATAAAAATATGGTAAATTTTTTAATAAGACTAAATATAGTTTTCCGATTACATTAACAAATATCCTTTTAATATAATTTTTATGTCCATTCGTAATCGCTCGTTTCAAATCTTGGATTGAACATAACTTCAGTAATCTCCTGTTCTAAATGTACATTTTTTCTATCAAGACAAATTGCTATAAGCGCAGAAGGTATTGTATGCAGTACTGCGTCATTAATTTGTGCACCACAATTTTTGCCTGTTTCCAAAAGTAATGAAAGTACATTAAAATGAGCTTCATTTAAGTGTAAAAATAAATCAATCATTGTTTGTAAATTTTCACATATAATCGAACAAAAATCAATTATTTTAATCATTTTATTTTCTCGTTGATCATTTTGAAAACACTCTAAATAAATTTTAAATATCATTGCATGTAAATGAGCACATGTAAATATTCCAGAAATTCTTTCTTCAACTAATTGATCATTTAAAGATGTCATGGCACATATATTTGTATGATTAAAATAAAAAATTGCATTTTCTGTTAAATTCTTAGAATATTTACTTGTTGGTAATATGCAGAAATCATAAGTAAATCTTACTAAATGACCATTACTACCACATGAATAATGGGCATCTAAGCATGGAAAATAATAACAATCATATACAGTAAGGAATCGATCACATTCATCGTATTTTTTAACTGATTTTGATTGAACTATTTGTATAATGTAAAATAAAAATAAATATTGAAAAATTTTTCTCATGTTAAAAGCAATCGTTACATCGTTACACATCATTGATCAAAATAACGAATGGTCACCAAGATCAATAAAGAACGAATGATAAGGAAAGAACGAAGAATATATAAAAAAAAAAAAGGATCGTAACGTATCATTCATACATTCATGTTACAAAAAAACGTCAAGTAGGTTATTGAAGGTTTCTTCTCTTTGATATAGATGCGTTTTATGACCTTATCAATATACGTATTGGTAGGCACGTTTTTTTTTTCAAAACGATAAAGCCAACTTCATCGTTCAACACAACAGTATGAAAAATCATTAAATTTGAACTTTGCTTGAATAACAATTAAATACCACGTAGCAAATCACATTTATTTAATTAATTGATTCAATATCTAGAACCTATTAAAGTTCAAAATAAGGTACTATTTATGATTGAAATGATGTATGGATAATTTGGTGTTACAGATTATTCTCCAAGATAACATACAAAATGATTTGTTTGAGAAATTTTACTTGAAGACTTTGATATAATTTAAAACTTAGTATCAGAGGAGATGTACTAGTCTAAAAATTAATGTTCGATACATATGAATTTTTCAATTCAAAGAAATTTTAAAACAAAAAAAGAAACGTACATAAATTTTAATTAGTATCATTCAATACTTCGAAGTCTGTTTCATCATCCATATAAAAATCAAGAAATGTCATCTATACTCTCCTAGGCTTACCATTATTCAGCTGAAAAACTGTCCTTCAACGATAGAACAAGTCATCGTTTATTTCTTCTGAATAGTCCCAGATCGATCATTCCGACTGTTGGAAGATGCATCTTGGATGGTTTGAAACGGCTCTAAAATACTATCTTGCTACGTTAAATTGCTCCATGATCGGTTACACTGTTTTATAGGGCATTTTTTGTCATCAGTAAATGATCAATTTTTCTCCTACTGTTTTTGCCATTATATGCGATTACAGAGAAAAGCAACTTAGTACTCAATCAGATAAACAATTAAAACAATCCTGTAAAAACCGCTCAAAATTTCAACGAAGATAAAATTGCAAAAAGTATATATTATTACGATTTCGATTTCGTTCAAGAAATTTAATGTATTTTGACGTGTTCAATCTTTGAATTGAGTATGTCCCTAGTGAGACAAATACATATTCCGTAGATCTGAGGTTGTTGAAGTGTAGTTCAGATGAGTAATTAGTTATTCTAATTTTGTTATCATCTTGTAACAAATGACTTTTTTTTTAGTTTAATTTTAACCTATAGAACCCTATAGAAAATCTACAATTGCTTGGATTTTTAAATTTCACATACAGTTTTGATATAACTAAGAATTCATCTGAAATATACTTCAAGTTATTTAGATCTATGGAATGTGATTGTTTTCTATAGAAATATACTCAATTCAAAAAGCGAATGTAAAGATGAATATTACTCAGTCTATGAGAAGCGTACTTAACTATTGTACATTCCATGAAAGTCTCATATATAAAGATTGTTTCATCGACCTCGGATCATGTCCAGTTTTTTTTGTATTTTTCGAATATACAAAATTATAGACAAACATAGAAACTGTATATTTGTAATATCGAAACTATCATCCAAAATTTTCTAAATTCAATTGACATCATCATTAAGGAAGTATATTATTAGAAAACATGCAAAAATATATTTATGAAATTTAGTTTCGACTCTTTTTTTCTGTTAGAATAAGAAAAATATGAGTTTCGCATTCACTGTAAATCATTTTATCATTGTCGATATTATTGAACTTAATGCTAAAATAAGTTTAAACGGAGGTTTTTACACCATTAAAATAAAAACATGATAAAAAAGTGTATATCTTCTATGTCTGTTCAAATTTGTATATTCGACAAACTACAAAAAAAAAAAGTCAAAATGAGTCCGAAGCTTATGAACTACTGCAGTTATATAAGTGAAACTTATTCATGATATCTCATTATAGTTATTCACTTCTTCTTTATCCTCTGCTGAGGTGAACACAGAACCTAAAAGATTACAATTCGATTCTACTCTAAACAAGACATAGAATGATGAATGTCTGCCATGATCAGTAGCGTTTGAATGCTTAGAATATTTCGGCGTTGCCTATATAAGAGTAAAAGATTTCGATATAAGGACTAAAAATTTAAAGACTAGCTCTTATAAAATCACTCGTGTAGGTTATCTATCTATAAACTATGTTAACTCTTAACTAACTATACAGAATAAAATACAATAAGTTGCTAAAAGAGTATGTTAAGTAAGTTATGAAGAAGATTCGATTTTTAGTATGAGCGTACGAGAAAAATGAAGATATCATGTAAAGAATGAATGATTGAATGGATGGTTAATTCAAACGAATGAGAAAATTAATATTAAAATAATACAAATATACACAAAATAGAATTGAAGAGGAAACAAATAAAAAAGCTATACATTTCAATATGTATAAAGACGATTAAATTATTAAAATAAACTTTCACTATTTTGAAGTATTACATCAGCACATAGGTTCTGCACGTTTTTTTTTCATGTTTTAGGCAACTTTTAGGCTTTATATCTCATGATTAAAATATGATAGAGGCCTGAAAGTTTTAGTATAAATAGGTCTCCATGACTTCTATCTGCTTTAAATATTTCACATCTCTATCACTTTCTAATCACAAGATATAAAGCTTGAAAGTGGCCTAAAACACAAAAAAAAAACGTGCAGAACTTATGTGCTACTGTAATATTTCGCTGAAAGTGATGATGTGACACTATCAACATTATTCACCACCAGAGTACTCGATATATTGCATTATTTTAAACACATGATACTTTAAAGCACTTTGTCACCGGAGATCAGACAATAAGCCTCACTAAAATGTGTTTTTTTTAAATGTCAATGTCTCCATCATAAAACTTACATCTTTTCTTACTTCTATGATAAGAAAATGTTATTTGCATCATATTATAAAACTGTCTACAACTCATTGCAAAAAAAACATCAGCAAATTCCGTAGTTTCTTGAAAATATTGACAAATGCAAGACATGCGAAGTTAACTGCACGATGAAAGGAGAAAAGAACGTAATGTAATATTCTCAGCTTTAATACATAACTTATGTCTTGGTTTAGTTTGAATAAAATCAGTCGATGCCGAGAGAAACACAAAGATTTCGTCATCATCACGATGAATACAACCGAATTTTAACATTAATAGCGAAAGCAAATAAACCCATATGCTTCGATAGATTCTATTCAATCAGAATGATTTATTCATTTGTAAATAAGATTCACAACTTACTATGCGGATTCATATCAACCTAAAAATACAATAATATCAATAGATCTACGAAAAATCTGTCGCTGTTCAAATCTTTAATTTGATAAGACTATTAAAAATACAAGAAAAATAATTTCTATGATCACATAACTATTAGAAGCATGAAAGGAACAAAATATATCGATAATAAATGCTAAATCGCAAGTGGTTCACAAACAAATTTTAATTTTGAATAAAACAATAGATAAAAGAGTTAAACAAATAGATACTATAGAAACTGGCATAATCTTGCACATATAAAACAAAAAGAGTAATCCAACATAGTCACGAAAGTTGTATTTTTTTATTATTGTTAAAAATTGATTTGTTATTATGCTAAAAACTCAGAACCATCTACAAATAATAACTTTCACAATCTGGTATGTGCATATACTGACAAGTGATGCGACTAAAGATTCGGGAAAGTTCGACAAATCTCAAGAGATAAATCCGTTTAAACACGTTCAATTTCTTTAAAAAGAAAAGGGAAAATAACGAATTATTGTGGAGCATTGTGAAATATATTCAAGAAAATATATGCAAATGTCTGTTTTCTTAACCAATCTTTCAGTATTAAAGCGTTACTACCTTTGAAAGCGTTACAATGCATAAAGTTTTTCGTACAAATCGATAGAAACACATAAGTCTAGAAAAATGTTACACATTTTAACACATACACGTATTACTAATGCAATTAACCTATAGATAGTATACTTATTGTTATAGCAAACAAAGTAAGAAGTCTATTGTTAACATGGTATACTTTTAAAAACATAGGCAATCATAATTCTTCCACTTGAACTTGATTTCAAGATGAAATACTGTTACCAGTGACATCTATGTTAGCACACAACAAATGTGGAAAAGGCCTGTTTTACTATATTATAGTTTCATTCTCTATTCCAATTTTTAAAACGAAAATTTACAAACTTTGCTGTCACAGGATTAGATGCGTTTTTCAAGGATCTTATCAGAATGAGTAGCAACACTGTTTTTGAAATTTTATACCGCTCACAGTACTAGTATTTTCGACCTGAGTTCTAGTTTTTCATTTTTCGATTTCTTCTTTATTTTATCATTTTATGCCTCATTTCATAGAAAAAAGTTCTTTGTGGGATAATATGGTTTGAAATACAATAAAAAAAGAAGAACGCCATAAGAATATAAGAAACAACAATAGCAACAACTTTAATGCTATCTGCAAGATATGTATAGCTAATGTCCGTCCAAAAAGTCCGTGCGTGTGACTATTTTTTGAATAATTTTTGATAGGAACAAGATACAGACTTGCGGTTTTCGGCGTTCGACAGCCAAGGCAAAGAGACATCTTTTCACTATGAAAAACTTTTCTGAGGAACAATTTCGAAGTCAGTTTATCACAGGATCTTTGAAAAGTTAGATTGGATTTCTCAAAACTTGCATGGAGACCTATTGATATTTTTACATATTTGGAATCTCCACTAAAAACTGAGTCAAATCATATATGTTTCGAATCGTTTCGCGACACTTTTTTTCCATCGAAAACCTCTGCCCTAGGAACCCGTCAACAAATAAAGTTCGTCAAAACGCCGTTTCTATCATTTAATCTTGCGCCATTTTGTGTTATAGTAGCATTTTACAACTTCGGAAGTTGCTTTCCACTGTCCAAGTGATCTTTTGACTAACTTTATTTATAGACGGGTTCCTACGGCAGAGGTTTTCGATGGAAAAAAAGTGTCGCGAAACGATTCGAAACATACATGATTTGACTCAGTTTTTAGTGGAGATTCCAAATATGTAAAAATATCAATAGGTCTCCATGCAAGTTTTGAGAAATCCAATCTAACTTTTCAAAGATCCTGTGATAAACTGACTTCGAAATTATTCCTCAGAAAAGTTTTTCATAGTGAAAAGATGCATCTTTGCCTTGGCTGTCGAACGCCGAAAACCGCAAGTCTGTATCTTGTTCCTATCAAAAATTATTCAAAAAATAGTCACACGCACGGACTTTTTGGACGGACATTATAAATAGTTTAGATTTTTCACAGTTTGCTTTTTTTTGTTCTATTTTAATTTATCACATTGTGTAGAAATTTTGTATTTCTGTCAAATGAGATGTTTTTCAAAACGTTTTGATGTGAGATAAATGTACAAATTGAAAAAGAAACTATACAATTATCAGAAAAAACAAGCACTAACTTCTTTTGCTGTAGAAAGAAGATTTATTTTCCAAAAAATACTAATCATAATCTAACAACTTTACGCAGAATTTTCTCAGTTTTATATGAATGATAGAACAAAATTAAAACTATCGGATAGTATTCAACAAATCGACAGTATATATTTCATTCTTAGTTTCAAAAGTTCTTTGCGAGCGATAACAGCCATAGATGTCGAAGTCATGTTTTTTTAAGCTAATGTACGTCAATAGTCACTGATAAAAGCCCAGAATCATAATAGGATAGAGGTCGACTAAACACAGATCAACTTAATTCTTTGTCTGACGTGAATACTTTTCTTATGCGGAAAAAGAGTGATTCTTTTCATATGGATAGCAAACATCATTTTGTTATGAATTGTATGACAATTCATCTATTTCTTCGTTTTGAAAATCTTGCTTTTTTCTTTATGAATAATCTCATTAAAAATAGACATAGAACTATAGGAGAGAGAAATGCGACCCTATCAGACCAATATAAACATTAGATGATTTTTAGTTTATTTAAGTTCAATCGAATTCGAATTAAGATTTGCTTCTAATATTCTATTATTTCGTTTCAGTGTAATAGGTACTAGAAATAAAAAGAGAAAAATATTTTCTAAATAAATAAAGTTAGAAAACGTTCTGAAACATATGGTTCGTAGTATTAAAAAGGATAACCTGAAGAGCAAAGATTTATGATGATGTGTAAACTGATTTCAAAAATAGTAAATACATTTAAATATGTTTCAAAATAGCTCAATGTATAGTTATTGACCGTAAAAATATTTAACATTGTCAGATATTGAAGTCTCATTTGAGCAAGCATAAGAGAAGATCAATGTCGAATTTATCATTACCTGAGAAAAATATAGACGTCAAATTTGATTCTATTACAGAAAAAGAAACAATAACAGAAGATGTATCTACTAGATGAGAGAACCAAGAATTCACCTTCAGAAGAAATCAACAATGTTTATAGACAAATGTAGCGACATGTTGATACATAGCAACTCAGTAAAGCAAACAATCACTGAATGCGGGAATACATAATAATAGGGAAAATACCAACATATGCTTAACTGATGATAAAGAAAAATCACTAGAAGGAGCTGTCTCTACGTCGTAAGCATCCTACGGTTTTCTACAATTTGCTAACACGATTTCAACGTTTCTTTTTGCTATGCTCTATAATCTTCATCGTTACAAAATAATCTTTAATGAAATAAGAAAATCTATCAAATTTTGTTTAATAATTTATTCAAGTAGATGTCGCAATTGCAAGTCCATAATTTACCAACCATATAAAAAACTACTCGACGATTCGAGAATATCTATATTTCTTCCGAAGAAATAATTGCTACTTGTTGTAATACTTTTCTTATAAATCATTGTCATGTTCAAGCGTAAATTATCTGCACTTGACTACGGAAAAGATTACAATCCACAAGGTAAAAAAATTAATAATATTGTTTATTCTAATTTTAAATTGTATTTTTATTATTTTTCTTATGAAGATGAAAATCAATTCCGACAAATGGTTGTATGGCTTGAAGACATGAAAATACGTTTATATCCTATTGATGGACGACAAAATCTTCGTGATATTCAAAATCCTCAATGGAATGAAACGTTTTCCAAAGTAAATTATTTATTTCATAAATGAAAAAAAAAACATATGGCCGTATAAATTATTTGCTAGTATTTACAAGATTTAAAATATCCATATAATAATGAAATGATTAAAGATCGAATAGCTTTGAGTGATTGGCTTTTTGGAACAGCTATACGCTTTGAATATGGTGACAATGGTAAATCTAGTTTATTGTTAATTAAATAAATATTTAAAAAAAAAAACAATACTTATTTTTGTAGTTGAAAAATACAAACCGATTTCATCGAATGTAACAAATAATCAACAAAAATCAAATTCAGCAAATCAGAGTGGAAATCCATTAGAAACAATTGATTGTAAATTAATCTATATATTGTTGTTTTTTTTTCCAATTATTTGTTTTTTTTTCTTTAGATACAAGTGAAGAATTTAAATCTGGTATGTTAAAATTATGTGAACTTTTACAAATTCCAACTAAATTTAATGATACAACAGCAATTCTTCGTGTAAATTATTATCTTATTTGTTTTAGTTTTTCTTTCATTATTAATTATTTGTTTCCTTAAGGCTGTAAGCAAAGTAATAACAACAAAATTATCAAAAGAAGCCATTGATAAAAGTCAAATAAAAGAACAAGTACGAATAAAATTATTTGTGAGATTTTTATAAAAAAAAAAAAAATTTCTTTTCTAAAGTCTTCTGGTGTTGATTTTTCTATTGAACAAATGCCACTTGGTTTTGATACTGAAGATAAAATAATTAATGAAGCAGCAAAAATTCTTCGATTATTATATATTCAAGATTTACGAATATTACAAACTAAAATTAATGAAACTATTGTTAATGTTCAATCATTTGTTGCTGATCCACGTACGGATAGTAAATTAGGAAAAATTGGTTGGTAAAACTGTTAACAATAATTATTATTATTTTGTTTTCATGTTTTTCTTTTTTTTTTTTTTTTTATAAAGAACACTTTGTTATTATTAATTCTAACTTTTATGTTTAAGAAGATCTCTTGGTTGGTTTTTTTTTGTTTTCAGATCCTTATAATCTAACTAGACGGAATTCATACGTTCGCTGAACAAAGGCTTTGAATCTTTGAAACAATTATTTTTTGGTTACGTTATTAAATTGGCCATAGATTTCTTCATTAATTTATTCAGGTAATAATATTTAGCGAGCGATGACGAAAGTTAATTTAATTAAATGATATCTCTATGAATTTGTTTTCATTTAGAATCTTTTATCGAATTCTATCAGATACTCTTTGTTTTGAATAGACCTTATAATCCAATTGACATTGTGGTAAAAAATTTTTATAGATAGAAAAATATTTTAAATATTTACAGATATTATAAAATCAATTGATAATGTTTATTTTCCAAATTTTTATTTACTTAAGAATTTTCAATAATAGAATTATAAAATTTTGTATCAATTACTAGATTGTTCATATTAGACTTTGAGGATTGACAATATGCAGACTTATTAGTTATTGTCAATTGGGTAGAAAAAATTAATAGTTTTTCGAGTTGTGAATGTTATAGCCGCTATTAGCAATTCAATATTGTTCTTCCATAATCATTAGATAATTCAGTGCTATAAGACTATATATTAGCAGTACAATATATACTAGTCTTAATCTGAATTTTTTTCTAAGTAAACTTAACATCTTCTATTCATGAAAATATCATATGAGTAAGCGATTTCTTTTTAGAATAAATTAAAGACAGAGTTGCGAACGTCCTAAACCGGTCAGAAAATATTTGATGGATATGCCTTTTCTTCTCTAATAAAACTTGTTGATAACAAGTTTGTTTGCTTCTATCAAAATAATCAAACAGTGTTACACCGAGAATCATCAGTTTTATTGTTCATTATAGTTAAAAATGATCATACACAAGTTCAATATGTAAACGTTGAATGATTAATGTTTGCATCAGAATTAGATATAAGTGATTATAAGCTGAATAACTCAAAAATGGCAACAGCTGATACCCTGTAATTTTCAGCAATCGAAATAAAAGAATTCAGGACGTCTTTTTTATGATACTATATAAGACAAAATAATATTAAGACTCGTTATCTTTACAAAACGCACGAAACAAAATGTTCCGCTTCTAGAAAATTTTGATAAAAGTCAACAGAGTTTTTATGTAATTTCATCGAATAGGTATGTTATTTTTGTTTGCTCAACATTGAAATGTAAGAAGATAATCAATGGAATCGTATCTTGAGCTAAAGATCTGAAGCAGATGTCAAAAAGAAAAATGATATCGAAACGGAACATCGTTCTTGTAGATTTTTTTAAATATTCAGCGAAGATTATGAACTTTACAATAATTTCATTACCATACTATCTGACAAAACGATATCCAGAGCTCTCTCCTTTCGACTGCTTAAAACTGCACGTCATTAGCTTCTGCTATTGTTCCGCTATTGAGCATATAGACATTTCTCTTTAAATCGGGAACGCACATTACTTCTTGATTTTTGTTCTCTGAAGTTCAAACTAGCCAATTTTAATCTCTATTTTCATATGATAAATTTATTCATAGAGAGTTTTCAACTAAAGATCAATCGTGATTGAAGATTCTTTTCTTTTTACTCCTCAGCGATAGTGATTCCTTCGATTCGTCAGCTAATCCCAGGTCTATTTTACTCACTTCAACTGTATTATTTTTCTACAACCAAAAATGTACAAAAGCAATTTTGATAATTTCATGTATACAGTGATATCTATAAATTTTTCTTCATTTCAGATATTTGAAATCATGTCGAAACCAATGAATTATGACAAATGGAAAAAAATCGAAGTATCTGATGATGAAGATGATACACATCCTAATATTGATACACCAAGTTTATTTCGTTGGCGTCATCAAGCGCGTGTGGAACGACGTGAACAACGACTTGAAGAACAACATGAACATGAAAACAAACGCAAAGAGTAAAAAAATTAACTTTTCGCATATTTTCTTTAGTATAAATATTTCTTGTTTTATAGACTTACTGAACATCGAAAAACTTTTAATGCAAAACTTAAGAAATTAGAAGATGTAAATACCAAACAATTTGTTTAAAATTGTTAGTTTATAAGTATTTTACCATTTAGGAAGGTGGTGATGTATCAAGTTTGAAAGCAGAAAAAGAATCTTTAGAAAAAGAAGAACGTCAATGGAAAGAAAAAGATGAAGAAATAAAAAAGAATGAACGTATACGTCCATTAGATGTTGATGATTTAACTCATGAAGGTAAATCAAAAACTTCAATCAATAAAAAAGTTACAGAAGAAAGACCTAAAAATATGACCGAAGATGAACAAGCTGAATATTATGTATGTCTCTTTTGATTAAATATTTTTATTGAATCTTTTATTTTAATGTTCTTTTTTTTTTTGTTTAAGAAACAATTTATTGAAAAACATAAAGCTAATATCAAAAAATTTGGAATGTTTCGTCATTATGATGATACACAAAAATTTCTCGAAGAACATTTTGAACTAGTTTGTGAAGAAACAGCTAATTACTTAGTTGTTTGGTGTATTGATTTAGAAATGGAAGAAGTAAAATAATTCTTTATTTATGAATTAAAATGTTTAAATTGTCTTCTGTTTTATTTTGTTAGAAACATAATCTTATGGAACATGTTAGTCATCAAACAATGATCATGCAATTTATTCTTGAATTAAGTAAAAGTTTAAAGATTGATCCACGTCAATGTGTTCGACCATTTTTTACAAGGTTTAATATATTGATTTTCTTTTCTTGTAATGCCAAAAATACAGAAAGAATTTTAATTGAATTTAGAATGAAAACAGCTGATGAACAATATAAACAAGGATTTTTTGATGAACTTCAAGCATTCCGTGAACGAGTTCAAAAACGTGCAAAACAAAAAGTTGAAGATGCTGTTAAACAATATGAAGAGGTAAATTTATTGAAAAATAAACAACAACAATGTTCTAATATATACTTTATGAATATAAAATTTTTTTAGGAAGAACGACAAAAACGTTTAGGTCCAGGTGGTTTAGATCCAGTTGAAGTTATGGAATCATTACCAAAGGTAAGAGTTATTTATAATGACAATTTATTTACTTGTGACTTTTTTTTTTGTTTTCTTTATTGAGGTATTACAAGAATGTTTTGAATCACGTGATATTGCACAATTACAAGATGTTTTATCGAAAATGCCTCGAGATGAAGCTGCTCATCATCTTGATCGTTGTATCAAATCAGGTTTATGGATACCAAATGCAAAAGATGCTGAAGGTGATGGTGATGTAGTAACAAAAAATGAAGAAGAAGAACAAAAAAATCAAGATAAAATTACGCAAGATGTTGAAAAATTACAAGTTGACTAGAAAATAATAACCGACTTAAGGACTTGAAAACATTGAACTCTGTATACATGTTTCGATGAATTCTTTTTATTTTAATCACACTATTTCATTCTTTTTTTTTGCGAAAGTGCAAGTTAATCAGCTAAAAGCTTGTGTTGATGTTCGCAAAATAATTTTTGCTTTCTTTATCAAAGACTAGAACATTATATATATATGTCATCATTATTACAATTTACGAAATGTTTCACGGTTATATGTAAAGGAAAAAATAATAGTCAATAAACAAACTATGTATTTCATCATAAGAATCTGTATTTTATTGTAATATACAGTTGTAAACGAAACTATTGATCGTAGAGTATTTCAATCACTACAAATACTTGATATTTCAAAATTTTGATACCCATCCTTCGTTAAGAGTGTGAGTAAGGGATAGAATTCTGCTTCGGTTGCTTAACTAAAAGAAGAATTATGATGGATGACACGTGTTTTTTCTGCGCTAAGCATTTTAATCTGAAAAGAACTGTAGAGTTCACTTGGCATTTTTTTCTTAGCAAGTACATGATTAATTCTTGATTTTTTTTGAGTGAACATTAAACTCAATCAATGATCGTTATTTATCTAAGACATTGGGTTAATTTGCTTGAACAATATTGTCTCTGTATGTTTCTGAATCTTTCATCTTATCAACACGACGGTCATAGCTGTGTCATTTTCTATGCGTATATAGATTGTTTATGAAACTTGTCGACACTAATGGCTAACTGTAGCGGTTGGTTTTCTTAGAGCTTGAACTTCATGACCTGGATTACTACCGTATTCGCGCCTGAAAAGGACACTAACTGATTTTCCTCCACATCAATAGTCTCAGTGAGAAAGCCACAGTAGTAACTAGTGTTAATTAACTTCAATGAAATTAGTCTCATAGGTAGTTGACATACAAGGCTACAGAATGAGGCGATAGCTAATCTAGAAAGCTCATGTCGTTTGAAGCTATTCAGTTTAAAGGCGACATCGATTCCCATACGTTATAATTCTCTTTGTGCTTACGCAATCGAAGGAGAATAATTAATCTAATCTACACTGTTAGCTAAGTATGATCACATAATTTTCAGTTGTTCAACACGCATAATGGCTTAGATTCTCGATGACAAAGAATTTTTCCGACTACGGTAGGATTCATTCTGTATAAAACTTTGTTTTTCCTAAATAAGAAATGATTAAATGTCACGAATCTATTCAGCATTGTTACTTGGATGAAAAACTTTAGAAAAAAAAAAACCCGTAGCGTTTTATTCATGAAACTTTCATTGAAATCAATTGATAGATTAATAGTGATAGTTTGACATGTACTTGATTTTTTGATTAGAGATGTCAGAACGATAAAGTAATTTAATTTCTAATTTTTTCGTTGATATTTTTCGTATCGAAAAGAAATTCTAAAATTATGAATTATTCAAATATGATCGAATTTTAGCAATGAATTTTTTTTTTCTCAAAAATTTGCCAAGGTTTAATGTCCACAGAAAGAATATCTAAACAAGACTTATAATGAAAGTAATGGCGCCTATGATATCGATTGAATATAATTATTATTATTATATTTTATACAAATTTTAGTCAGTTATTATTTTTCTTAATTGCTTGATTATTTTTTGTGCGCTGTTTATTCAATATAAATATACATAAATTCTTTCCAATCTTGTCAAATATTTATCCTATTCATTTGGGTACTATGTTGATGGTTCATCTAGTATGGTAAAAATTGTATTAACATCATCTATTGGCCATTTAAAAGGCATTTTTCTTTTTGATTGATGGCAACCGATGAAAATGTAAATGTTGATGCTGTCATAGAACAGTTATTAGAAGTTCGTAAACATCCAAAACTAGATAAAATTGAACTAAAAGAAAATGATATTCGATTAATTATACAAAGAGCACGTGAAATATTTTTGAGTCAACCAGTTCTTCTTGAATTGGGTAAGAATTTAAGTTAGATTGTTTGTATCTTTTTGTATTCATATTTAATTCATTTCAAATAGAAGCTCCATTAAAAATTTGTGGAGATACACATGGTCAATTTGCTGATTTACTTCGTTTATTTGATGCTAATGGATATCCACCTGAAGCAAATTATCTATTTCTTGGTAAATTATATACAGTTTTAAATAAAAAACACCTGTTCCTTATGAAATGCTACTGTTCGTTATGATATTGAAGTAATATTTTAATGTATATCCATGCAATAATAAACTTTGATCACAAGCATCATTCCATCCTCCGTCGGTTCATCTTTACTAAACTTATGATTTATACATGTTCTCTTCTCCGTAAAAAACATATGCATTGAAAATATGCACTTAAAAAGTTTTTGTCTATAATTTTACTATTCCACAAGTTACTATTGCTTTTTTTTAACTCTAAACTCAGTCCCATATGTCTACTTTATTATCACAAAAATCTATGACATACAAATGTGGTCTTAAAAATTAGCACACTGTCATATAGTGAACCTATTTCATAGCGCTAATTAGAGTTCATTCAATAGTGTGGTTCTAAAATTTTTAGAACACACTTGTAGTCTTGAGGGAACTTTTTACTAAAACTTTCAAATGAATTGGTCAAAATTATCTAGAAAACGATTCATGTTACTAAAAAGCAGCATTTGCTCTTCAACAAATATTTTTAATGAGAAAACAATATCTCGATTGTTTTGCAGTGATTTCTAATGAAACTTGAACTAAAAATAACTACGGCAGTGATCTTACGAATGAATAGTTAGACAAAAATATTTGTGTCAACATGTTTGAGATAGGACGATCACAAAATGAAAATAATATCTGAATCATAACTTCAGTATATGTAAATCAATGAAGGACGATTGGATGCTTGCGATCAGAATCTATTATCGTACACTAGCACTCAAAAAATCAGCTCAAACTTCATGGGAAGGATCTATTTCTGTTCAGGATTGTATATCATTTTAGTTTCTTCACAATCCATTTTTATTTTTTAAAATATCTAGGTGATTATGTTGATCGCGGAAAAATGTCACTTGAAACAATCATTATGCTTTTTTGTTATAAAATAAAATATGCTGAAAATTTCTTTTTATTACGTGGAAATCATGAATGTGCATCCATCAATCGTATATATGGTTTCTATGATGAAGTTAAACGACGTTATAATGTTAAATTATGGAAAACATTTACGGATTGTTTTAATTGTTTACCAATAGCAGCAATAATTGATGAAAAAATTTTTTGTTGTCATGGTGGTCTAAGTCCAGATTTACATTCATTTGAACAAATAAGACGTATAGCAAGACCAACTGATGTACCTGATACAGGATTACTTTGTGATCTTCTCTGGTCTGATCCAGATAAAGATGCAATAGAATGGGGTGAAAATGATCGTGGTGTATCATTTACATTTGGTGCAGAAGTTGTTACACGCTTTTTAACACGACATGATCTTGATCTTATTTGTCGAGGACATCAGGTTTGAATTTAAATGAATATAAAAAGAAAACAAAAGAAACACATTATTTTTATTGTTTTGAATGATTTTTAGGTTGTTGAAGATGGCTATGAGTTTTTTGCTAAACGTCAATTGGTAACAATTTTTTCTGCACCAAATTATTGTGGAGAATTCGATAATGCTGGTGGTGTTATGAGTGTCGATGAAAATTTAATGTGTTCATTTCAAATACTTCGACCATCAACTCAAAAGCCTATGCAAGAAACACAAACAAAAGGACCCATAACAAATACACCTTTTCCTAAATCAACATCGCCTATAAAAACATCTAACGTTAAAAAATAAGAAAAGCTTATCATATATGAGAACAAATAAATATGGAATTATATTGCTTATTACCGAATAGAATAATGTGTAGCGACGAAATTTTGATTATAAATCTATTTATAGAAATAAAAGAATATTGCAAGTTTTCAAACTTATCAAGTTTCTCTCAATCTAATTTATATATTTATTCGTTTGATAATCCTACCCTTGAGAATAAAGACATGAATAGTCGTAGAATTTATTGACAGAAGTAAAAATTCTTTGTAACGAACATCCTTCGGACTTTTCAAGAGGGTAAACAAATGAAATACGATCTATTGAACATCTTTGCGCCTCTGTAAACATCATGCCTTTGACTATGAAAATAAGTATCAGAGAACTATTAATACCATAAGATTTTGCATGTTTACATGAATGCTTTTGTATCGAACTAAGCAATCGAATATTGATTTTGTGTCTTGCTCAATGAATCAATATAGGCGCAACTATCGAGAGG
The DNA here is from genome assembly GCA_905250075.1 of Rotaria sp. Silwood1. Classification (NCBI taxonomy): domain Eukaryota; kingdom Metazoa; phylum Rotifera; class Eurotatoria; order Philodinida; family Philodinidae; genus Rotaria; species Rotaria sp. Silwood1. The sequence goes on along the minus strand of CAJNOP010000067.1, from coordinate 355,673 downwards.
CTCATCAATCGTATCATCAGCTGAATCGTGTTTATATGAAAGACAAGAAAAAAAGTTCTATTCACTATCGAATGATAGGTTTTAGAAATCGACTGACTCTATAAATTGTCGTAATTCATCTACAATAAAGTCAGCTACGAGTCATGAGAAACGAAGAAATCAATTGATTGAGTTGATTTCTTTATTCACTGATGATAATATCTAGTCATCACCACAAGAATGTCATCAGTATGTATGGTTCATAGGCTTCTCTTATAGTTTGTTTTAAACGAGTGACAAGCTTATCATTTTGTCAAGTTTCTATACTAAAAAAAAGGTGTATGCATAGAAAAAGCAAATCCATTAGTGTCCAATACAAAAAGGTTACTCTATAATTGAAAGTGATCATAGTTTATATTATTATTATGATACTGAGTGACACAGCACTGGATGTTTGCATATATTTGCTTACCATAGCAAATGCACAACCAACAACAAATACAGATATTTTCAAAAATAACAAACTTATAGTAAAATTTATTACTCCAAGGAAGAAATTGAGTGAACTATTAGATGACTTAGTATTGTTCATCAGTATGCATGATTAGCATAGTTTATATATTTCATGAAAAGATTTATATCAAATACCATGTTCTCAACTTATTTTATAGGCTTCTGTCTTCAAGCAATTTTTAAAAAGATTGCATTTATAATGTTAGCTTATTGTTACCAATGACACTTGTGACATAAGACTATATTTTATACACAACTATGTTTTCAGGCACGAATGATTCTCCAAACAATCAATTATGCACCCTTTGTGGTACATTGCATGATGTAAACTCTGATACATTTTACATAGCTGACACAGACGATCACCGTACAATGAGCTAGCTTAATGGTAATTCATTCGACATGATGGTTGCTAGTGGGACTCGATCAGAGACTAGTAACACATAGTTATTTAATCCCACCTGTGCTTATTTCAATTCAGTATCAAACAACTTTGTCGTTGTAAATTTCTATAATACTGTTCATTAGCCATCAAATACTACTCATTCGATACTCATTTATGGTCATATTAGTGGAACAAGTTGCTTTAAATTGAAAATACTTTGAAATTCTACAGAAGCTATATTAGATCACATTGGTGATATTTATATAATAGATTCATAGAACACTAGTTTCTCTCTTTTTTTTTTGGTCGATGAAACGAATGATATCACGATTGTTGGTCAAACAGTAATCATGTGTAATATCTCAGATTTGTCCACAATATTTGATATATCATTTCGTCTTCGAATATAAAATCAAAGCATTACCGATTCTATTACAAACCTTTCTATTATGGAACTTCTCTAATTTTTTCGTAATATTGTCATCTAAACTCTATTTATACTTTCCATCTACTTATTCTATTAGATTTTTTTTCAATACTTCTCATGAGCATATATAGATCGTTTCCATTAAGAATTCAGAAAATAGAACTTTCTTTTAATTTGAACTGAAACATATTTTATAACCTGATGCTTTTTATGTAACAAATATTTCATTCGAATCCATTTTAATTTCTTAAGATATTTCTACGTTTCGATATATATGTAAAAATTTGCGAAGTGTGCCAAGTCTAACTTTAAACTGAATGAGCTTCTAATGTCTTATTTTCTTGTCATAGCATCCATTGAGTTCAATCAGTCAAGAAAATAACCTTGAATGAGTAAAAAAAAGATTGATCGCTATCGTTCAAATTTTAATCAATCAATATCCATTCAAAACCTATTTCGATCACATTCGCAAAGTAGTTCACTAGATGTTAAATTGAAAATATAATGTATCTCAAGAATTCAACTAGATTGTTTTTGTGGTATTTCAATGCAACGACAGTTATCGTTCTCTGAACTATCTACTATTTGTTTATTCCTTCAATAACGAAAGTAATAACCAATAGCATAAAAATAAATCAATTCATAGTAAAGCTCAATAAATGATTTTATCAATTCAAATAGTTCTTTCACCTTTAAATCATTGAAAAGCAATTGAAAAGAAAGAAAACAAACAAATTTTGTTTTAAATAATACTAATAATGTATCACGATCGAACTAAATTTTAAATTCAATACTATTATTTGATAAACCATGTCCTAAAAGAAATAGTTATTTTATTCCAAAGAATTTTCCGATTAAATCAAAAAATAATAAAAAATAGAACCAAAATATATCATTGAAATCATTTCAATAGCAAAAATGCTATTTTTTTCGTTGTACAATACTTCTTTGTACTACGACGTCTGTATTCCTTATCTTCTTAATCGTTTTATGCATGGCACTCTGCTTTAGTATATATGTTTTATTTAGCAATAACGTCTTGATTGAGTCATCAATTTTTTACTTTTAAATTAAATATCACTCGTTACGCATAGACACACACTTTAACAAGAATAGTTTTTTGTGAATATTTTAGATCTTGTCTCTGTTCGTGTCCCAACATATAACTATGGTAAAAGCGTGTCTTTCATATCATTTATATACACAGGTAGATTCGATGTTCGTATTTTAGGATAGGAGCACATCAAATGATGTAAAAATTTTGTCATAAACTCTTTGCGCTAAGGCCCGACTGAGTGCAAAGTTTCAGATCGAAAATTAAAAATCAGTTTTCTCGGTGTTTTTGAGATCAATCGTGATAATGAATAAAAAAAAATACCATTTTATTGCAGTGTCTCCATAGCAATAACCTAAGGGCACGAACTCTTTAAAGAATATTCATAGCTTATTCGAGTCTACGTGATATATATATATAGTTCCGACTTAATGCGATTAATCACTTAGCACACTTCTTCTCTCGCTAGTTTGTCTTCATGGTGAATCACAAAATGTATCAACTTATTTCAAACAAACAATTGTGATGATTCAAAGACAAAAGAAATAAATAATAATTTATAACAGACCGATGAAGAAAGTTCTCTATAAATTTCAGAAGAAAATCTATCAAGTGACTGTTACATTAACATAAAATAATTTCATATACTTCTTTGTTTTTTAATTTATTTCTTTTCAATCAGTAAAATATTGATTCATAACGGCATAGTTTTATGTTTATCATTTTTGAACATAACTAAGGAATAAGTGTTACAGTTCCTTCACATATATCAGATGGGCCACTAACACCACCTTCATCGAACCACCAGAAACTAATATTCACATTTTGACCTTGAACAACACTAACAGTTTGTTTTATATAATCGGGTGAAGATGTTGCTTCTGAATAAAGATACGCTAAACCAGAATGTGCTGCACCTGGTGCAATAAATGCATAAGATGTTACTGAAAGATTCGTTGAAGGTATTACTGTCCATCCAGTTAAATTCGATTCAAAACCACCATTAATTATAAGTTCACCATTACCCTGTGTCATACTGACATCGTCAATATGCCAGTGATTAACTTGTTCTTGAAGTTTAAATCGAATCGTTAATTGAGTTGATACTGCTTGATAACAACACGTATAATGCTCATATGATGATGATGACTTGCTACAGTTATTTGTTCTACTCCAAGTTAACAACGGTGTTGGACATGTAATACCACCAGTTGTACATACAGAAGTTTGAGTGGTTGTTGCAACTGTCAAAGATATTTTATTTGTAATAGTTATAAGACCATTGAACATTACTTACTTGACGATAAAGTAGTTGTGTCTAGTTTAAAATAAATATTCATGAAAGACAAAAGAAAAAGAGAATGTTTGAGTTATATAAAACATTACCTGTGTTTATTGAATCTAAAGATTTAAGATTATGAAATATAAAAAAAACATAAAAAAATAGAATATAATTTTGCATACTTTGTGATCGACTAATTACATATACAAGTACACCAATAATACATCCAATGATTAAGAATGAAATAAGTATACACAAACTAAGTTTACATAGCGATAGATTACATTTCTTTTTCTTCTTTTTTTTTCGATTCCTATTCATGTTTCATGAAAACAAAATTTGCAAAAGATAAAATTTGAAATCTACCTTTCATCACTATTTATTATAAAATCATTTTTAAACAAATCTTCACTGTTAATAGGATTTATTTGATGATTACGACTTAAGAATCGATGAGTATTAGACATATCAAAATATGCTGTTGAATCAATAATTGAATTAATAGGAAGACAATCTTGAACAAGATTAGATAAATTCGATTGATTTTTTTCTTTTTTTGTTTCTATAGAATTTCGATTTGCTTGTATTTCAAGATTAATATTATTTTGTTCCCCATTGATGATCGTCTGACTCGTATTTAATGATAATGCTGAACGATGACGTATTGATCGATTAGAAAAACAAGTACTATTCGAACTTAATTGATGTATAACATTAGAATGACGTTTTTTCCAATGTCGCCGTTTTGATCGATTTGAATGAAGATGTTGTTTACTGTGTTGTCTTTCGGAATGCCAACGTTTTAAAGATTGCTTATGAGACATACGAACTACTGTTATGCGGGAAAAATCTCGATTCATGCTCATTATAGAATTCTTTATTGCAAAATTCAATTATAAGCAAATGTATGATAGAAAGTTGATATATAAATATGTTTTTGTTGACTAAAAAAAAAAAATTTTTGTTATAAAAACAAAAAATTCAATCAGAAACAAAAAAAATGAGACCTATATGGCATACAAATATATAATATATGCATCGATGTAATGAAGACAAAAAAAGTAGGGATACAGTCGTCATAAGTCAATCATGTGAATGGATGTAAAACAGAATTTCTGAGTGAGATCTGTTCTGATGAAAAAAGCAGTAATTTTTCGAAGGTAAAGAGTGTACGCTCTATCGCAAAATCCTTGGATGTATGTAATCTGAAATGAAGACAAAAAAATGCAAACATCTATAACTAACTTTATGTCCTTTGATTACACTTTGTACAATTTTTTATTATACAAATTTAATAAGAAATTCATATGACATTTTAAAAGCAATTAGAATAGAATAACAGGTCAACGCACTTTTGAATATCTATCATATTTTGTACGGACTGTAGACCTGTCTAAAATATGTTAAATTCAAAATTTATTTTGACTGTATTTCAATAAATGATTGCGAGTATTCGATTAAACGTACATTGCTGATATATACATATGTCTATCGGTATATTTATAATATATTGATTTATAATTAAACAAATGAGTTATACTTGTGACTAGATAACATTCACGAGGGATACTCGTGATTCTCTAGTGAGAATAGATGAAAGAAACAGGTCGATAGATAGCCATGAATATTCTATCATAATTTACAAAACTAACAAATACAACAAAAAAAAATATACAGAAACTTCGCCAATTGACAGATTTAAGATGTCGAATTATTTTCATCTATTTATTTCATTTTCTTAATCGATAAATTGGTTTGTAATTTTTCTTTCTTTGTATTTTTTACAGAAAAGCAATAGACACCAATGTGACAATTACTTTTCAAGAAAGAAAACAATTGTCAATCTCTTTTTAAACATAATGATTTGTCTGAATCGAGCTTAACACTGTACCAATAATATAATGACAAGTGTGTTAAACAAGAATACATAAAAAACTAGTTACAATAATAACATGAGATTGTTTGTACATCATCATCATCATCATCATCATCATCACATTGCCTCACTAAAGTTCATCAGTCTCGTCGAAAAATAAAATGGTTGAATAAATGTGAGCAAAAAAAATTGAGTAAGATTGTTCTTTTATTATCTATTATTTTAACATTCCTTTTTTATACGGACATTCGTCATGGATTACGCCATTATTCGGCCCCAAAACATACAACATGCACGAATCTTGTAGCTCATTAGAACAAAACTACTGAACATGATAGAAACAGAGCAAAAATCTCTCGTTTTCTTTCTCTTTTCGCTCATATAAAAAAAGCATACGAGAAAGAACAGGACTAACAACAATAAGAAGAGAGATGGAGAAAGATTTTTTTTTTCCTCTTTCGATGAGAAATAGAAAAAGAGAAAGAGATGTATGTGTATGTGTGCCTCTCTCCTCTCCCTCTCTCTCGTCTAATGTTGAACGCACATACATATAGACACACACATAGAAAAATTATCATTCTTCATCGTCACTTGTCTCAAAAGAGATACAGTTGAACTGATGGATCTCGAACTTCGTTGTCCATCATGCAAAGAATATTATCGTTCACCTGTTTATTTACCATGTACACATTCTCTTTGTTATACATGTGCGTTGACTTCAATTCAAACAACAAATGAACATCATCATAATCATTCTACACTTGATATATCATCAACATCTTTTGCATCGGATCTTGATAAACTTTCTTTAACAAGTGACAATGATTCTGGTGTTCTTGTAAATCGACATTCACCATCATCATCTAGTTCGTCATCATCATCATCATCATCGTCATCAATATCATCTTCCAGTCGTCCATCAAGTTTACTTTTACCACCAGCTTTACCTGAAATATCATCAACATCATCATCATCATTTTTACCAACAACACCTATTCGTCATCAAACAAATAAATCATATACAACGTGTTTACAATGCCCTATATGTTCAAAAATAATATTTATGGATATATCAGGTATAAAAAGTTTACCGAAAAATCGTCTTCTAGCTGATATTGTTAATCGTTATCTTGGAGAGAAATCTTCCGAACAAAAACAACAAGAACAAACACCAAAGTGTCAATTATGTCGACCTTCAGAAGAACGAACAATCACACGTATCTGTGAACAATGTCGAATCGGATATTGTGATCAATGTCGTGAACAATATCATCCAATGCGTGGTCCATATTCGAAACATAACTTTCTCGATGCATTACAACAATTTTCGAATAATTCGAATGAAAAAATCTTCTGTCATGAACATACAAATCGTTTAGCAACTAGTTACTGTGTTCATTGTCGATTGGAATGTTGTCAACAATGTTTGATACATTCAAATCATGATATTGTACCTATTCAACAAGCAGCTAAACTATATAAGGTAAATTGAAGATTCTCTGATTGCATGTCTAAACCGGAAGCCGTCCTTTCTTTCTTTCTTTCTTTTTTTTTCTTTTTTTTTAATCAACTCTCGTCTGTCTGTCCAGTTTAGTTCACTATAGTCCAGACAAAATGCTTATCACGCACAGGCATACGGTCAAGATCACATCCGTCTTCTTGCTTTCAAGAGAATGGTCAGTTAACCCTGAGGCGTCCTTCTCGCGTTTTTTTCTCTCTTTTTTTTATAACAAAAAAGAGAAGAATTAAATTCGAACGATGGACACATTTCCGATCCTCACGAGACAAAGACAAAAAACAGGAAATGTGCTGACTAATGTCTTTTGCTTTCTATAATATTCCAAATAGTTGAACATGTTGCCTCTTTTTCCCACTCGTATATATATATACTTGAGCGCATCTGTTGTCACTCGAGCGAGAAGACAAAAAAAAGAATTTGTTTCAACTGATGACCCTGAGAAAGACGAAGGCGTCGGCCTGAGTGCTCACGCGTGCGCATGTCATAAAGATCAATCGTACATACTATCAATACAATATTCAATCATAACAATTCATCTCATTGTTTTTATATTTTTTAAATGATGATAAATGATAATAAAGGCATATTGTTTTTAAAAATTAATGAAGCAAATCCGTAAACCGTTTTAAAACTTCCTTTGGGATTTACTTTTAAATAGTCTTTGAACTTTTCACCTGTTACATAACTTGGCATCATGAAAGACATTTGATTCAGTTTTCTTTTTCTTTTTTTTTTCTCTCGGGTATGTGCATGTGAGTATTCATCTAATCTGACCATTGTCCCTAGTCTGTCATCATCTCATTTCATATTTTTTCATTATTAATGAGGAAAAAAAAACGGAAAAAGAATAACTCTACTTCTCTTTTTTCAATTAGCGATGCAAACAATGGGAAAGAGACCGGATGACCACTCTCGCTCGAGCGGCAAGATTCTTTTTGATGACCGTATATATGCGTGTATGTGCTATCTAAACTATTATTATTCCAGCACGAGGTGAAGTGTCGTTTTTTTTTCTTTTTCTCTCTTTTGTTATAATACAAACTTCTAGTTTTTTGTTCCGCTTGTCTTCCCAAGAAACATTACTATGTAAATTGAAAAAGTAGTATGATGCAATCGACGGAAATGTATGTGTATGCATAAATCACTTTCTTTTTTTTTCGAATTTATAATGTGATTCGGTGACACCTTCTCGTTTTTCTTTTTTTATTCTATCTATTATCAATCAATTTTTAATATTATTAACTCAAAAAAAAAAAAAATACAAACTTTAATGTCTGTCCTTGTGTCTAGACTCAATTGTCATCACAACTACAATGCTTATCGGAAAAAGCTAAATATGGTGCTGAATTTCTGGCCAAATTGAAGCTATATCCAGACTATATCAAGGTAATTTACTTCTGATAAGATTGGATCATTCTTCTTTATACGATCGAACAACTAGAAGAAAAAGAAAGTCGAAGACAGCTAGCAGGAGGTTAACATAGATAGAGATAATCAAGGCAGATGGTCAATTGTCTAGTCACTTATTATTGAAGGTCATATTTAGTTCATATATTTATTTTATCATTCGATTAAATAAATTGATCCAACTGAGAAACATATAAATATTCCAAATCACCTGGTACTGTTCTGATTTTAATAGTATAAGAAAAATAAATCTGATCTCATTTTTTCCGTTTGGGAATGGCTAATGACTATTAGTCGTATGCTTCATTAGATCCATCATTCAAACAAAATAACCTTGTTAGAAGAATCTCGTTTTTTTTTCTCTCTCATCTCTATGCCTCTCAAGAGATGTGCATGTCGGTTGTAAATACATGCAAGGATAAGAAGCTAAAGTAACGTAACAACATCATCATATTTCTCCTGATAAAATCATTTCAATGATGAAGACGATTGAATGAACAAATCCATCAAACAATAAAAAAAAACTACTCTCATGAGAATGATTTAAGTATTTCTTTTTCTTTTTCTTATAGAAAAATGGTGAAATATTTGAAAAAAATCTAATCAAAGATATTGATAATCTTATCGTAACACTTGAAAATAAAAAACAAGAACTATTAATATATATACATAAAGAAATTGAAAGAAAAATTTCTTTAATACATCAACAATATTCAACATATAATGCACATATACAAAGAACAACAGGTTTTTTACAATTTTCAATTGAAGCATTAAAAGAATCCGATCCATATGCTTATCTTCAAGTTTGTTATTTTCTTTGAAATATTATTGAAATTTTTTTATGAATATAAAACATATTTTCTTTTAGGTATGTCATGGTTTAAATAGTAAATGTTCATCAATATATGGAAGTTTTTCGGATGAATATGAATGTAAAGCACATACATCATATGAGTTTGATTTTACATTTAATACTGAATGTCTTCATCGAGAAATTCATCGTTTACAATTTCAACAAATAAAACGTAAGATAAAAACAAAACATAAAAAAATCTATTTATTTATATATAAACAAATCATCCGAACTAATATTGTCTAATCAATTTATATTTGATAAAAGAATTTTCTCGATTGAGCTTCTGTTTTATACAAAGAAACAATTAGCATGTTCTATCTATATTTACCCAGACACAACGTTCATCTAAACACTAGAAATATAAAGTTACAACAGACATCTTTGCGGTACATTAATGTTCATATAACCTATTTTTTTTTTTGATCAAGAAAGAAACTTTTCTTCTTTTTTTTTTGATATACGAGACAATGTATAAACAAAGAAAAGAAACAATATAATACATCTGCAAATACTCTCGTCCTTGTTTTAAGTTACATCATATAAATAATTTGCAGATTTTGTTTATTTTAAAATTGAAATAAGGAAAAAAAATATTATTGATTGTTTAATGACTGTGATGAATTATTTATAGATTAATGAAGACATTGACACATGTTTTATGTTAATTTGAGCTTGAAAAGAGATTTCCGGATAATATTCTATTGATTGTCTCGTTCTTATTCTTACATATGTCTTATATTTATCAATATGATCAGTATTGACCTTGATTTCTTTTCTTCTTTTTATAAATAAATACGAAAAAAAAAAAAGATTTTATCATTTAACGGAAATACTTATTCTTTTTTGATATGATGTTAAGAGATTTCTCATGGTAACTGCAATGTACGGATTTCCTTGCATGCCTTTCAAGGCTTTTTTTTTCCCTGATGAGAGAATAAAAGAGTTCTATTAACAATAAATGAACAATGCTTTTAATATGTGTCTTAATCGAATGAGCTAATATTGACGTTGTATTACGTAAATTGATGTTCTTCATTTCTTCTTTTTTTTTTTTAGCACCCTTATCTCCTCGTTTTATTGCCGAACAATGTCTATGTCATGATGAACAATCGGGTACAATATCTGGAACACTTGCATGGTCTATGCGTGACGTTGGAGCTATACAAGGTTTTATTCTTGAATTAGATGATGGAACATTTGCATCAGACTTTCGGGTAGAGAAAAAGAGGAAGAAAGAAAAACATTTTTTGAATAAATAATGTTTTTTTTTCTACAGGAAGTATATGATGGTACTGAAACAATGTGTGCAGTTGATGGCCTTCTTCCATCCAATGTCTATACAGCTCGAGTAAAAGCTTACAATCAAGCAGGTGAAAGTGCCTATAGCGAATGTATAACGCTTCATTCATCTTCCGGTATATAAACAAATCAAACAGGATATTCATATTTTTTTTGTTTTGGGGTTTCTTTATTCTTGCTATAGTTTATTGGTTTACATTTAATCCTCGAACAGCACATCCGGATATACAGTTTTTATCAAATTCATCATCATTAACAAATGACCATCATTATAATTTTGATTCTATAACATGTCTTAGTTCACAAGAACGTGTTGCACTTGGTTCAAGAGGTTTTCGTAAAGGTATACATTATTGGGAAATAACTATACAACGTTATGATGATAAACCTGATCCAGCATTTGGTATTGCCCGTTTTGATGTTTTAAAAGAACATATGCTTGGTAAAAATTATTTAATAAAAACAATAAAACTTTTTTTTTCTATTTTAAAATATATTTTTAAGGTAAAGATTCAAAATCATGGTGTATGTATATTGATTCTCAACGTTCATGGTTTATGCATAATGGACAACATACAAATCGTATTAATGGTGGTATAACTGTTGGTTCAGTAATTGGAGTTTTATTAGATTTAAATAATGGTACATTAAGTTTTTATATTAATGATGAACCACATGGTCCAATAGCATTTTCAAATTTAACACAAGGTGATGTTTATTATCCAGCTGTTAGCTTAAATAAAAATGTTCAATTAACACTTGTCTCAGGACTTGATCCTCCAACACAAATACATCATGAATTGTAGTTATATAGATATGAAATTTCTGTTCTTTTTCTTTTTCGTTTTTTTTTTCATTCGTTGTTTCGTCTTGTGCTTGTTTTATGTATAAGTAAACTTGTATACAGATGAAAAAAAAGGAAAATAAATTAAATTATTATTAATTCAAAATTGAATTACATTTGTAAAGTTTCTGCTTTTATAAAATCAAATGACTTTCATCTTTGAAATTTTTTTGATTGATTCAAAATAGAATAGAGACGTCATTTAATGGATAGTCATGCATATACGTATGTGTATGTATTTTTTTTCTGTTTGAACTTATATTTTATGGCGTTCGTTATTTTTATGAGCTAGTCAATTGTGTTTGTTCACTCCTTTTTCTTTTTGTTTCTTTTCTTTAGTTTTTTTTCATTGATTGATAACGATAGTTGTTATTCATTTTTGACCTATACAAACACATATTTCTGTCACGCGTTCGACACGGATGAAAAAAGAAACGACTTTAAATCGATCGGGTCAACCATTAAACGCCCCGTTTGAAGACAAGAAATGATGATGTATGACTATATGATTACGCCCTACGGTCTGTCTACTTGTCGGCGACGTTTATAAATATAAAAAAAGAAGTCCAAGAATTCGAACTAAACCAAAGTATTTACTTAATATAAAGTAATAAGAATGTGATAACAATATATATATATATATATATGTGAGTGTGACATCAAATATTGACATGTAACTTATCGATTTGTCGTCATCAGTGATAATTTCTAATGTGAAACAGCTCTACACGATGAGAATCAGCTGCACATCACTTATAGTAGTGTCTCATATGTTATCGATTGTATAAATAAGATAGAATTGGAATGTGCACGAAAAAAAAAACTAATAATTGATCTCTATCATGACATGTCAATCTTCATTTATTGTGATGATTGAATTTTTTTTTTTGATTATTTATATTAGAAAAAAATCCTTGACTTTTCATTCTTGAAAATCTATCAGGGTGTGTCCGGAACTAAACGAGCAATCGAATTGCTGTCAACGTCAAGTTCAGTTCAATTTGTCACACAATGAAATAAATGAATATTCTTCGTTCTTTTTTCTTAAATCATTAGTCTGAAAACAGATCATCATATTCATTCTGTTCAATCAATATCTAAATGTGTTCATCTATAACTATACATCCTAATCATAGGATGAACGAAACACTTTTGATTATGATTGACAGTGCATGACCTTAACCGAGCACACACGTTTAACGTCAAAAACAATAGCCTTTCTATAAATAGCTGTTTCTATTTCCCAAGAGTACAATAAATAAATGGTCATAATAGCACGTGGACTAACATTAACAATGAGAGTAAATGATGACAGATCCACTCTAATCAACTACTGACTACTCTAGTGACATATCAATCAAGGACAAACATAGAAATTGAAGTGTCTGTCAGGCAAATGATGGTACTAATCATTAGCTTGTTTTATATTTAATGCTAAAAAGTCAGAAGGTGATGATGTGAAATGAAAAAAAAAGTAAAAAAAATAAGATTTTTATTGGAAGAAAATGATCAATTTTCATAAAGACACCAGTTCATGCTGCTGCCATAGACAATCAATCGTGTAAAGAGTAGCTTGAGGCGAAGTCGACGACAAGACGTACCTTTTTTTTTTTCAATTCAATTTTCAATCATTTCTCTTTTTTTTGAGTTATTATAAAAAAAATCGTAGTAGTTACAAGAAAAATAGAGGACGAAAAATTGATGGCTTTGGAAGAATCCATAACAACACGTACACATCATCGTTCAATACCACCGATCTATTTATCATATTCTAACCAAACTGGTTTTATTGAACGATATTTTGTTGTTAAACTTTATCAACAACTCGTAGAAAGTGGTTTAGGAGAAGGTGTAATATGGTTTGATCATAATCTAGGAATACATCCTGATAAAGTAAATATTTACTTTTGATTTTGAGTTTTTTTTTTTGTTGAATTGTTTTTTATTTTGGTAAATAGTCGGCTACTTGGTTTGCTGATCGTCTTGAAGCAATCGATTTATCACTTGGTAGCATTTTGATATTATCTAATGCATGTCAACATCAACGTTTGATGGCAATTGAATCAAAAGCTATTATTGATAGAAAATTATTAACAGGTACAACAACCGTTTATGGTTTATTTGTTATTTTATTAGATGAATGTCATGATGTTACATATTTACGTTCACGAGCAGATTTTTTTCATGCTTTTAATAAAACAGAATCGATGTTAGAAGTTGGAGAACGTATATCAGTCATTTTAAAACAATTATTAATAAAGTTATTACCATATAAACAATTTGCTTCTATTCAAAATAATTTAACAATACATGAACAGAAAATTGATGAAGAAGAACCTAAACAATTATGCTCTTGGACATCGAAAGATATTCAATCATTTCTAACTCGTATTGGTGTTCAACAATCAAGTCGAGATTTATTTGCTGAAAAACAAATCGATGGTTATTTATTATTAGCATGTACTGAAAATGAGTTAAAAGATTATTTTCAAATGAATAATCGTAAAGTTCGACAAATATTAATTGAACATGTTATACGTAAGTAAATTATTTTTGTTTTCATTTGTTTGTTTATAATATTTTTTGCTTTGTTTTCTTCTTAGAAACAATTCATCGTGAACGACAAAGTCGACCTCAATGGCATTATGAAGCTAAAAAAACCAAAGGAAAAAGTGATCATGTCTATTTAATTTATGATCCTGAAGATCATTCAATAGCTAATGAAATTTCAAATTTTTTAAAAGATAAAAAATTTCGAGTGAATTAATTCTATTGATTATTTTATTTCATATAAATAATTTTTTTTTTTCATTGTTTTAAGGTATTCACACATAATTCTCGATATGGAAAAAACAAACATGAATTTTTAGCTTTAAATGGACCTGTTATGGCTCGAACAAAAGATGTTATTTTTTTATTAACAGGAAAATCATGTCGTTCAACATTTACATTTCATGAATTAACATTAGCTGAATGGTTCGAAAAACCAATTGTTACAGTTTATGTAGAACATGTTTGGACAAATATGAGATCGTCAATTCGTGCTTTACTTGGTATAAATATATTTTTCTTTTGTCTCATTGAAATAAATCAATTATTTGCTTCTTTTTCTTTTTTTGTATTTATAAACTAGCTGATTATCCATCAGTTGATTTTATGCATCAAACATTAAATGAAAGTCTTACAATTTTACATGCATATCTTCGTCCACAAATGCTTTCATCAGAAGAACCTGATGAATACATTCAAAAACTTAAACAAACAGTTCGACCATTAGCAAGTATAGCAACATCTAATAGTAATTTAAAACCAAAACTATCTTCTCAAGTGAATGAAAGTAAAATAAGGAAAAATTCTTTGATGAAAAACAAAACCAAAACTAAGATATTTTTATTTCTTTTTCTTTTGTCTAGATGATTCGGGAAATGTACGTTTTGTTTATTTAAGTTATTCAAAAACAACTGAAAAATGGAATGTTATTCATGCTATTGAACGACTTATATTCGTGCTTGAAACAAATCATTTTCATACTGGAGTTCAAATGACAAATGTTACTAATAATAGTAGTCGAGAAAGTGATCTGTAAGTTTTTTTCAAATCAAAAAATTGAATAAATTTCATCTTGTGAAATCTGTTCTTGATATCGATCATATAATATGTATTTCATAAAAAACGACTTTGTCCTCTTTCTAAATTTATTTTGAAATTAACCTCTACGCAATTATTCACAAAGATATCTAAAAATATTTTCTGTCAATATTTACTTCGAAACCCTATTGTATCATTATTGAGAAAGTGCTATATGTTGATGATGTGAAAGCAGAAAACAAAAAAAGTCATTCAGAATTAATAGAATCAGAAGCACTCTATTTGATAGAGTTTACTTTTAATTACAATGCAGTACATTCTTTGTATTTGTTACAATCATAAAATTTCGAGAACTTATACAATCTATATTTTGATGTACGAAGGAAAACTTTTTGGTTTAAATCAAGATCTTATCAAAAATTTTGTTTCTTCAAAGGAATTTAATTCAAAATATAGAAGATAAAGGGTTATCTATGAATAGTGTGTATTAAAATTTTAATGTTCATTGTTTCATTATGCGAGTGTTTTAAATATGAGAAACAGTCTTGGAATTTAAGGATCCAATTACGAGTCATCTGAAGTTTATTAGAAAATCTATAGAATCACTATTGTTTTAAAGGCAAGAAAATCGTCTTCTCTTTTTTTCGAATGCATTTAAATTCAACAGAATAGCTTTGATTTAACAGTAGTCTAAGGCCTCCACTCACCGAGAATCGATCTTGGGCTATACGCATACAGAGTGCATAAAATTTTTAGCTCTATATCATCAAGTTGTGGGGAACTATTCAACACATAATGATCAAAATAAGCTCATTTGAAAACTCCGAATTCTCTGTGAGCACCCCTTTTGTAGATTTTATTTTATTTTTATTTCGAAACGAGTGTCAGACTGCAGTAATCTTTTTTTTTTAATCCTTGCTTTTTATGCGAAGAAAAAAGGATGACAAGCTGAATACCTCAAAACACTCACAAAAAGAGTCATCTGTTTATAGAAATATTTGTTTTTTATATAATAATAAAAAAGCTTAATTGAAAAAATGAACTTTACCAAGCATTTCAGCTTCACATATTCTTTCAAACAAATAAAAGAAATTGCCTCAAATGACGGTCCTACGAGAAATCTTGGATGTACGATCAGAAAAGTATAAACAGTGAAAAAGATTTGCTGCATTGTCTAAAAGAGAATGCATATTCTTCAAACAAAATATAACGGAACTTTTCAAAAGAAAACGAAATGCCAAATATAAAATTAATGTGTTGATAAAGGATTTAGCTTTGGGCTGTCTTTTCATGTATGTATCTTTTGTTTCCAAAAGGAAGCCAGGCTTTCCTCGATCGTTTATTTGTCTGTTTCTGAGTAAAACATAAATAAGAAGCTAAATTTCTTGAATAAGGTTTTTTTTTGTTTTTAGAATCATCTCCAAAAAAAACAAAAATATTGATTTCGAATTTATTCATTTTATTTCTAGTCATCATCTACCAAAAATTCAATCGAAATCTTCCTCTATCAATCCAAATGATTCTTATCTTCATGGTTTTAATCCATCAATAACAACAGTAACATCAACTGATACTCGTCGTATAATAGGTCCAGGTGATATTCGTCATTGTCGTGTTATGATTGTTTGTTTGACACCAAAATATTTTCTTAATGAACATTGTTTAAATGAATTACGATTATGTGAAATATATCAAAAGCCAATTCTTGTTGTTCTATTACGACATATGAAATATTATCATTCAAATAATATATTAAATACAAATATGAGTCTTGATGAACAAATAAATACGTTTATACCATCAAAATTACCAATGACAACATTAAATTTTTTACGTAAAAATATTCGTTCATCATGTATTGATTTAACAACAAATGAATTATTTTCAAGAAATGTTCCAATTTTATTACGAAGATTAGAAACAATGCTCGGAAAACATCGAAATCAAATGGATGGAACAGCACATTCTGTAAATCCAAATAATTTTAGTCAAACAAGTGAAGTTTTTTGAAAGAAAAAACTTAATCAAAAAAAGAAAATAATAAAATTTTATTTTATTTTTCCTTTTTTACTTGATGAATACATTTTATTTTTTATGTGCATTCGAACGATAGATGACACCAGAAATTGTTTTAAATTTATACTTTATATATAAAAAACAATAATAAAATTTTGATGTTTCTTTTCAATGAAATTAATATTTTTCTTTGAAAAAGAATTTCTCTTGTAATTAAAAGAAAATTATTTAAAATAAAGTTCTACATATTATTCCTATGGCTACAAGTAACCAATCATATTAATAGAACTTGCCACGCTATAATCAATTCACTTGGTCACCGCTCCGTTAAACATAGATTGTTAATATACACTACACGAGAGAGATTCATCGATATTTCTTTTAATATATCTATGTTCTTTCAACTTTGTAGATGATGGATCAATCAATTACTGATCATTCTCAAACTGGACCTTCTCCAATGTTTAATTACATTCCTCCTTCAGTACCTCCTGTATCTACACTAAATCAACAACAACCACAATCACAAACATTCATAACACCACAACATTCATCAAATGTTCAATATCCTCCAACAGCTCCCAACTCATCAGATGGTGATACATCAGCAACAAATTTTAATGCTCAACAACAACAGCAAATGGCAGCTATGATGCAAATGCATCAACCATGGGCTGCTGGTGGTGGTTTTCCTTCACCTTATATGATGCCATATCCACCTGGAATGATGATGATGCCACCACAAGCTGGTTCAGATCGACCAGGATCACGTCAATCATCTCGTCCACCATCTCGACAAAATGCTACAGCTTCAGTATCATCATCAAGATCATTAGTAAATGGTCAAACAGGTGGTCAAACACCAGCAGTATCTGGACAAGGAATGTTACCAATGCAAGGCTATCCTGGATTTATGCCACCAGGAATGTATAATCCATGGTTTGATCCATATTGGCAATCAATGTATGCTGGTTATGCAAATCCATATAGTTTCGGATATACAGATGAAATGGTGAAATATTGGAGACAAATGTCACAAACAGATGATGATAGATATAGTCATCATTCAGCTGCATATTCACAATCGAAACAATCACAACACAGTTCATCCATGCAAACATGGGGGTCGGTTGATTCACTCAATGATCCGTATTAGTAAGTTATTTTCCTAAAATTTTATCTTTCAAACTTATATATATATATATATTTGTCCCTCTTTGATTTTAGTCAAAATCATAATGCTTTTTTTAATGGATATCCAACTAACAAGCCATCAGTTCCAAATCAAGCTAAACGACCAACAAAAACGACTACAGATCCAAATACACTTTTAACCACTGCAACTATTCCAAATCAACAAATAACATCAGTTGAATCAAAAACAAAAACAATTCCGGCACAAGAAAATGGTGAAAACGAAGAAGGAGATGAAGATGAAGATGAAGATGATGACGACGATGATGATGATGATGAAAATGAAGAAGATTCGGATGATGCAAGTAGTGATCGTTTTAGTATCAAATCTGATTTAGCACAAGTTAATGAAGAATTTTCAAAAGCACGACGAACACCACTGTTATTTATTCGACCACATTTACGAGCTAAATTTGCTTTTGATCAACTTATTCAAGTCTTACCACAATCACCGAGTGATACAAATCAACCGGCAACTGTAGAAATTATATCTGCAAATGTAAATTTTTTTTTCATTAATAAATTCATAAAATACAAAACAACTCATAATCCTATTTATTTAGAGTTTACATTCAATGGCACCATCGTTAGTCGAAGAACGACAATTAATGTCTGATTTTATTGGTCCTTTAACTGCGTAAGAAATATTTCTTTGAATAAAAGAAAAGAACATCGTTTTTTTTTTTTTTGGGAATTGTTTAGATCAACAGCAAAATCAAATGTTATTCGATATTGCGAACGTCAATCACAATTAGCTAATAAATCCATTCATATTATTGATCGTGATGCTTTATCGATAATTTGGCAATATATGGCATTACTTGTTAAAAATAATGGGGTAATATAATATATATTAAATTAAACATTTGTTTTCAAAAACACTTATTTTTATTTTTTATTAGGTTATTGATGTTCGTGTTGACATTCCAAAAATTCTTTGGTCATCAAATAATACATCGACTATTGAAGAATCATCATCACATAATAATAATACATCATTATCATCAGCAACATTAGAAAATTCATTAAGAGAATTTCTTGCACTTGGTGAAATTGATACAAGTATTAAATTTGCTTGTGAAAATCAATTTTATACTCATGCACTGATTATTTCATATTTAACCGATAAACAATTATTTGAAAAAACAATACATAAGTAAGTAGTAAAGAATGCAGAATACATTAGACTGTTTGTATTTTTAATTTCTTTTCTTTATCCTTCATTTGATTGATATATTGTTTTTATTTTTAAATCAAAATATAGCACTAAAAATTCTCCATTAAAATGACACTATTTATTTAACATATATTCCATTCTTTTTTGATGAAACGCTTTATTAATGTTATTTTCGTGGTTGTATACCTTCAAATCATAGTTTTAGTCAGTTCATTTTATAAACTTTGATCTAACATATTTAAATTATGTAGAGCTACTGACTAATGATTCATCAGTATCAATGTACAAAAATAGTCTATACATCATTTTTTTCACTTAGGTAATACATTCAAATCTTGAAAACATCTCATTAACATTAAGTTTGCCAAATTAGCTCGCACTTTTAGTATAGATTAGTCACGGTAGACTCTTTAACCTTCTGCTATGGAAAATAGCCAAAATCTTCTTATGATATCAACGACACGCACTTAGTTTCAATACGTAGTTTCCTTGGAAAGTAGATATCATTATACCTGTGAGATATTCACTTTTGTTCGAATTATGCATGAATAACAGAAACAGTGTAATAAATCGATAAAGTCAGTGTTGTTAAACACTTTTATCCATAATTTAATAGTTTTTTTAATGATACCATTAAGGTCAATGCTTAATAAATTTTCGTCGAATCCATCACTATTGTCATATTAATTTTTAACAGCTGTTTATACGTCTTAATTTTTAACCTTTTTTTTGGAAATATATCTAAAACAGTTTTTAGTTCTCATTATACATGCTTTTGTAGGGAAATTGTAAGTGCCATGTTTCGACAAATAAGATGTTTCAATTAAACTGGAAATATTCAAAATACAAACAGTCTAATTTATTCTGCACCACCTGTTAGATGAGAAAAAAGATTTCTAAATTTTCTTTTTTTTTTTCTTTAAAGTATTATATCAAATCTTGATAATGGCGACGTATTGAAAACATTTTATGAATTAGGAGCTGGTTCAACACCATCTGTTGTTACTGTAAGTTTAATTATTTAAATTATCTTTTGTTTTTTTTTGATAATAAATATAAATTAAAGAATGTTACCAAAGCACATTATGGTGATTGGAAACGCCATTTAGCCGTTATGTTAGCTAATCGTACGGATACAAATGCACAATTTGTTGATCTTTGTATTAAAACAATGGGCGATACATTTAGTAAATGATTTTATATTTTTTATTAATTTTAAAAAATTTTTTTTTTACATTTTTCAAGTAACATCTGGTCGTATATATGCTGGTCATTTTTGTTATTTAATTGCTAATGTTCCATTTGGTTCATATCGAAATAATGCCGATAAAATAGCTGTTATTGGCAGTATTCATGCAGGGTAAAAATAATATAATTTTAATCAAAGATAAATCAATAATTATTGTTTTGTTATTTTTCTTGCAGTCAATCAAATCTTTCATTTGCAACAATTCCAAATTTACAATTAACTGAAATTTATGAATATGCATTAAGAAAATGTTTAACAACATTTATTGTAAGAATTTTATCATGATTTCAATACAGAAAAATTACAAAAAATTAAACATCTTTTATTTTTTAGCCATTGAAAATATATTATACATCAAAATTAGTTCTACATGGTTTGAAAAGAGAAGCATTAGCTTATTGTGAAGAAATTGGACAAACACTTATTCGACAAGGAAATACTTCATATATTCAATTAGTTGATTTACAATTATTTATACTTGTAATATTATAATTAAAATCTAATAGAAATATTCACTATATAGTGTTTTATTCATTAAAGATTGCAGAAAAATCCCGAGCTTTCAATCGAAATTTTCAACTTGATCCGATGTCGTATAAAGAACCAACATGGTTAATTGAATTAAGACGTACTATTCAAAGTTTAATTGTAAGTCTTATCTTTAATAATAATAATAATAATAATAATTCTTACTTTTGATTCTTTCAAGGATAATGCATTCTTAAATAAAACAGTACGTGATGATTCATTGAATTCATCTATACAACAAATCAATCGAGAAGAGAATAAATTACAACAACAAACAAATCTTTCGACTCGTAAGTTTAATTTAACAAAAAAAAGAAAACAAAAAATTTCTTTTTTTTTTTTGAAATAGATACAGATAGACAAACATCAAATAGCAAGCGAAAAACTGAACATATAAAAACTACTGTACCTTCATCATCTGCAACTTTTCCACCTGTAACAAATACAAATGTAAATCTGATATTCAAAGTTTTATTTAATATTATATTCTTAAAATCTTTAGGGTTTAAATGGTCATGATCTATCAAATCAAGCTACAACTGAACAAATACCTTATTCTAATCCAGCTTCAACAAATTATCAAAATACTCTTTCAGGTACACAATTAATTTATACTATCGATGAGACTTGAAGATTTTTCTATTTATTTTTTATCTTTCGAGTTTTCAATGTGCATAATAAATTTTCATGATGGAAATTCTCCAACTAATAAATCGTTATTGAGTCAAGATTATATGCACTATATACACTCAAATGAGCTATGAATATTCTGAAAAGAGTTTGCACCCTTAACTAATTACTGTGGAGATATTGGAATTTTACGGTATTTTTCAAAATGAATCTCATAGTAACAGAAAAACTGGGTTTCGAGTTTTGCTGTGAGACACGCCGTAACGAGTGTAGTTTTTTATTTTATCAAAGTTTGAAATCTCGCCACTGTTTCTTTTCTAAGATACAACTATGATAAAAGCGTGTCTTTTATGTTGCCCATATAAACCAACGGATTTGATGTTCTTATTTTAGGATAGAAGCAAATCAAAAAGTCTAAAACTATTCTCTTTAAGATGTCTCTTTACGCAAAGTTACAAGTCGGAATTCAAAAATCAGAGTTTTCGTTACCATGGCATACATTTACTAAATACTGTAAAAGTGCAGCATCTCCACAGCAATAAGCTAATAAGACGAACTCTTTTCATAGCTTATTAGGGTCTACATAATGTATATCGCCGCGACTCAAAAGCAATGTATCAGCTAGAGACCTTTCCTCGTCAGTTCAATATGAACGAATACCATGTTTTGTTTGTCGACAAAGTGTTCGTTCTATGAAAAATATATTTACTACATGTACTAGTCTAATACATGAATAGACATTTTTCTGGCATCAATGTTAAACACATTTTATCTATTTTCATATATAAAGGATATAGATATAAAAATTGAATATTTTCTAGTTGATACAAATGTTCATTATACATCACAAGTTCCAACAAATTATTATCAACCAACATCACAGCAACAATACTATTCGTCTGATTCTCAACAAACAGAAATAAATAATTATTCACAACAATGGCCTCAATCACAGCAGCAACAACAAGCAATTCCAACTCAATCGGATATTCTAAATTCAACAACACAAATTCCTTCGACAAATAATTCATTTTATCAACCTCCAATGGATCAATCACCATATATTCAACCAGGTTTTACGAGTACACCAAATTCTTATTCATCTCAACAACAACAACAACAACAACAACAACAGCAACAATGGTATCCATCTGGACAAATTGAACAACGCGAACGTTTACCATCAAATGAGGTATGTATCAAATATATAATAATATAAATAGTAAATATAAAAGATGAAAAATAATATTCAAAAACTCAAAAAAATAAAAATCTTGTCTAATCCAAATAAATCTCATAGCAACAACAGTTGGAATCAGTGAGACGTCGTTCATCGATTATAACATTTAATCAAACAGATGATGTATTACCATCAAATCGACCATTACAATCGACAATAGATAATAGAAAAACATCTTCGACATCGACTCAATCAAATACTAGTAGTCATAGCCAGAAAACTCATTCCGATACGGCTAATTTTCCTTATCAACCACCACAATTAATGCGTTATGCAACGGTATAAATCTATCTTTGTATCAACTATCACTTTTATATGTCTAACTAATGCTTTTTTTGTGTCACGTTCTAACAGAACACATTTACTATTGGACTTGATTATTATTTTGTGTCTTTATATTGCTTTGTATTTCTTTTGAAACAAATTATTTTGTGAATATTTTTATATTTTTATAATTATATTTATATAGAATCAAACATCATCAATTACTGAAGAACCACAACAACCACAGCATGCAAGTACACAAGTTAAAAAGAAACATGCTATTTTTGATGATAGTGATGATGTTTTCCCTGTAAGAAAACTTTTTAATTTTAAAATAGAATTCTATTTTATTTTGTTCCTATTTAGAATAATCAACAAAACTCATCAGATAATAAATCAAATAAAACTACATCAGCAACAGCACATCAAACAGCTCAAAGTGGGCAAAAAACTGGTATAGTTGGAAGTCTTTTTAATCGTCTCGGTTGGAAACGACCAACACAAGCGCATTTACCTGATGATAAAAAGAAAACAGTAAGAAAAAAAAGTTCAATATTTTATCTTTATTAAATATTTATTAGCTCCAATATGACCAACAGACAGGTCGTTGGATTGATACATCAAAATCAGCTGATGAACAAGCATCAACACAAATTCAACCACCTCCAATGATATCATCAAACAAAACATCATCTTCATTTGTAACTAATCCGCCACAACAACAGCCGCAACAACCATCATCGTCATCAACATATAATCCATCAATACCATCTGGACCTTCTCATTCATCTCAACCTCGAACATTAAGTTTCGCTGCTGGATCAACTACAACAACCACCAGTACGGCAGCACCTCAGACTACAACTGCAGCTTGGCCTCCACAATCAAATACTAATGCCGCACCTACAACCACTCAACCACCGCAACAACAACAACAACAACAACAAAAGCCTCCTGCACAACTATCAGCTGCTCAACAACGTCTTCAAGCACTCAAACAGCAACAACAACAAACGGCTATGCAACAGGCTCAAGCTCCGCCAGCTACTTCATCTAATCAATATTCTCTTAGAAGTCGTCGTAAGTTATCAAATAAAAATGTATTAAAACCAAAAAGACTTCATCAAATATTTATATTTTTTTTTTAGAAAATCAATCCCGTTATGTTGATGTTCTTGCTTCAAAAGGTGCTGTTGCACCAAGTCCTAATGTTTCACTCAATGATCTTATACCAACACCGTCAACAGGTATGCCAACTTTGGCATCATCAAACCAACCAAATAATTACTTCGTACCAGGTTAGTCGTTTGTTCTTCTTGCTTCTTTTTTTCTTGCTTGTTGTTTGATAATAATATAGCTATATTACAATTAATTGCATTGACTTGACTGCACTGCTTTAGAAACCCATCTAGCAAACGATTCAACTGATGCAGAAGTTTCATGGATCAATTCTCATGTAACATAGTTAAAAAAAACTAACACGCATGTTTTCTTAGGCACCTAACCCTATTCATTGGATACGAGTTATTCTTTGTCTTTTTCAAAATATAATCTTGAATAAATTCTTATGGATTAATATTTAGGTCCCTCACAATCGACACCTGACAGTCATGAACAATCATCATTTTCATCTTGATCAAAAACATTAAAATAATTGTGTACTGCGAAAGAAATTCATTAAATTTTGAAGATTTTTATATGTTTATGGTGATGGTTATGGTTTTAGAATGAGATCTTCTGCTCCTTCTTTCTCTCTCTCTATTTTATTCGTTCTTTGTTCTTTTTTCTTCTTTTCGTTGTTATACTTGTTTTGGGTGGTTGCCAAATGCACACACATTCTATTTCTTTCTTTCTTTCTCGTTATAATTATTTCTATATATTTTTCTCTTAGCTGCTTATTTATTTGCATTCATATAACTTGTGAAGAGGAGCTTGATGCGCACATTGATCGTTATTGTTCTTCTCCACCGAATCTTGTTTTTTTTCTATTGTAAATGTATACGTGCGCATCTTATTAAAATTGTTTTGTTTCTTTTGGACGCCAGTTGTAAACATGTATGTGATAGATCAGAATATGGAGACTGCAGACGTTATCGAAACATGTAATTGTATCAAAAAAAAATTCATTGCAAGAAAATTTGCATCGATTGAACACATATTTTAAGTTCTAAACTATTACTATTCAAAAAAAACGATCGAATATTTTTATGTCATTCAGTTATATTCAATGATCAAATGAAGATAAAACAAAAGTAATAAACGACTGTTTGTAAATCGGAAATTTTTGTTCTTTGATTGAGTCATTTTCTTTGGATTTGTTTTAAGTGAAAATCTATTATGACATGATGTTTAACAGGTGTATTTCTCAAAAAGTATAGTTTCTAACTAGAGTATGTTTACATAAAAATTTATTTTTTGAAAAAAGTCCATGAAAATGAATCCATAGTAGTTGAAGTCTTACGATTAACGATCATGCACTAAAAACTCAATATTGAGTGATTTGGTATTTGAAGTATATATATATTTAGCTAGTACTTAAATGTACTAAATCAAAGCTGTTTCTTTTCTCTAGCGAATGGTATTTAGGAGTATGACATGCACTTGTTTTTTCTCTTTCTCTTTTACATGATATGGTTCGTTTTCAGGTACAATATGAGCACACCCATGACAAAACTCTGTCAGTATTGAGCTGTGAAAGCAAATATCTACTTGGAATTATATATTATTTGATAGACTTTTCAACGTTTCATAGAACCTAGTCTATTAAAAGTCTCAAGTAAATCATCAGCATCAAGAATGACGATTTTATTTAATGTAACCTACGATGCAAAGGTAACTACCGAAATGTCAAACTCTGTTGGACCGCACTGCTAACTTCTAAACTAACGAATTTTTTTTTGTTGTTGGAAAGAGCAATGTCTGAACTACAAATTTTATAGCACATAAATTTTTGTAGAAGGGATCTGAGAAGAGATAAAAGTCCAAAACCAAATATCACCAAAAAAGTTCTTGCAATTTAAGTATGCAGCAAAATCATTTTCTAATTTCTGTGAATGTTATTATAGTAGAAGAGCATGAAAGAAACACATCCACTGATGATCTTTGTAGTATAAAAAGTGTTCTTTCCAATGGTGTACTGCAAGTTAAATCTCATCTTGATTTTTATACGAAAATATTGTTCTTTCTAAAGAGACTGAATAATTTTCTCGTGCTCGTTACTTGGCTGCTTAGCAATAGTATGCAATATATTTGAATTTGCTTTTCCCATTGAGCGTCTATGATCTGACGTATGACGAACAAATAACCCAAAAGAAAATAAACTTGTGCATATTTCTGGAGATAGTGACTGTTCTCTTGCAAACTGACAGTTCTTGCAAAAGACTCTGTTTTTTAAAACTTTTATTTTTCAAATTCATTCATGAAAGAGCCAACAGCATATATGAAATTTTTCTACGGCAGCCACTATCGATAGAGTTTTTAATGGGCTACATGTTGGTGTACTTTTTTGTTCGAATTTGGCATAGGTAGCTCAAAATAATTGAGAAACACACAGTTTTCACGTTGCAAAAAAGTTGCAAGAACTTTTGCGGCGGTGTTTGATTTTGGGCTTTTATCTCTTTTTAGATCCATTCCATAAAAATTTGTGCGCTACGAAATTTGTAGTTCAGACATTACTCTTTCCAACAAAAAGAACTTCCGTTGGTTTAGAAGTTAGCAATGCGGTCTGATAGAGTTTGACATTTCGGCAATTACTTTTGCACCGTAGGTTATTCAATATCTCATCATTCAGGTCGTCCTTCATTGAATCAAAATATCTCATTATTTTTTTCCATTTTGTTCGGCGAGTAAAAGAGAACTTTAATGACAGAAGTCGATACACTTTTACGTATTACCAGTATGGCTTGTCGCTTTGCAACACATTGCACTCATACAATCTATAGAACTTTCATCAGTGGCGGTCATGATTGCGATCGTGATCATCGTGACCGGAAACAAAAAATAATGACCATGCTAATATCGAATCAAAATGTCAGTTTAACTGCGAAAAGTCACTGTAAAGTTTTTAAATACCTAGGAAAATCCAAAGCAATAGATGACTAAATAATGGCTACCGAAGGATTTTGTGACACATATAAATTGATCCAGCTTTTTATGCTGATATCAAATATAATTTGTACTGATAGAAAACTAAAATGTCTTACCCACACGTTAGTATCAATACAATAGTATAATTTTGTAGAGCTTTGAAAAGTCTATCAAATGATACATAATTCAAAGTTAGTCGCTGCTTTTACGGCTCAATGTAGAGCTACTTTCAACATAAACATTGCATTTCTTAGCCGTACAGGAGGTTGATGATATAGGGTTTTGAGTCAGCGGCGTACAGCCGAAGTGAAGTCTAACGGTTTAATTTGACCGAAAATGAGCTTCTGCCATCTGAATTGACTATTGGAAAACAAGACACTCCTTTTTGAGAGGATCCCGATTTTATCTCTTAACAACCGCCTCTCCCTCTAGATGAAGAGTTTTACCTGGTAATATTTCAGACGAAACCATTGCAAATGGTTACAAAACAATCGTCAAGCGACCTTTGCTTGATCTGTTGAGATAATGACATTGATTTCATGAAATATCTTTTGGATGTTTGCACCGTTGAACAAATTAATAAAGTTGAAATGACAGATCATTGTGCGGCATTACATGTTGCCATTAGACTTCTGCAAAATGGTCACGGTGACGGCCTCTCGTGATCGTGACTAGTTTTCGCTAAATTGCCGTGACTGGGATCGTGATCGTGACCAAATAGCTCGTGATCGTGACTTAATGGTGAAAAATTTTGAGATTAGAAAACTAATTTTTGTGAAAAGAAATCAAGATTTTCATTGATTTACGTGTTTTCTGCGTTTTATTACAGAGGAAATCTGCGAAATCAATATAAATCTTGATTTTGTAACACAAAAATCCAGCTAGCAACCCAAAATTTCCGGGACCGTGACTAGTTTCGAAAAAGTTCCGTGACTATGACCGTGATCGTGACCAGGCAGCTCGTGACCGTGACGTGACGTGACTGAAAAATCGTGGTCACGCAGAAGTCTAGGTGCCATATATTATAGATATACGTAATTAATAAAATTATTACTAAACAAAAGTGTTTGTCGAACAATATAAAATACATTCAAACGAATACCGTACAATGAAACTAAAACTGTTGAAATTGAGAGACTATTTATTCGCTTAACAGCAGATAGTGCGAGTCGTTGCATTAGAGGAAGCCAGCAAACAGTTCTAATAGAATAGATAAAAAGCTGTCTCTAAAATTGAAGAAGTAACAGTTGGAAAATCTTGTAGTTATTATTCTTGGGACGAAGAAACAAGTATTGGTCATTTTGTAACATTAATACAACAGTTCTATTTAAATAAACAGCTTCGCAACATACGAGTCATAGATGCGATACGATGGTTTTTCGAAGAACTGGAACAAGAAAACAATGTGATATATCTGCTAAAAAGCAAATACAGTTCAAAAAGATTATTACTATAAAATTTCGAATGCATCACTCGATCTTAGAGATGAGTTTGAAGAGAAGTTTCGTAACAGTAGCTATGAAGGATAGTACTACATTATAAATATTCTGTCCACTTATCGCAGGCCTAATTTTTTGGTATTCACTAGTGATAGCTATTAAAGAATGCGAATCACACCAGATGATTTGAGTCAATATTCAGTTGGTCATGACCTTATGAATAAATCATTTTTAAGTCAGTGTTCCTATTTTACTACAATACACTCAGCAGACTGTTTTGATTCTTTCTACATATAATCATGGTATAACTGAGTCTACCCATCTACATCAAAAGACTGTCGAGTAACAGAAGCATTCAGTGATTCATATAGAAACAATGGCGATCATTTTTCAATGATTTTATGTTTACAATGTCAGATGTAATTGTTCGACTCTCGTCCTCAAAACAATATCAGAATTTCGTACCGTAGAAATCACAGTTTAAAGAAAGACATATTATTCAATGACTTGACAAAATAAACGTAGAAAAGTTTGAGAACATATTAAAAAAAGCTGCTGTCCTCTTAAAATCTTCATTATAAAGCTAAAGTGAATACTATTCGTTTTCCTTTCAAAATAATTATTGAATGTGTAAGGGTAACTTCAGTCATTTCAATATCTGTATGTCGTAACATTTGAAATCAGTTTGAAAGTCCATGATCCTAATTCATCCATTATTAAAGTTTTCTAATAATCCTTATTGATCATAATAATTTTAATTTTCGAAGATTATGATATATAATTGTGTTAGTTAATTGAACATTAGTTAAAACTTGATTCTTGTTTATGTATCACGTCATTGATATTTTATGAAAATAAGAATCTTTTACAAATTTTACTTCATCAACCCTTGAATTTCCTCGGCTCTTTTTATCTTATATAGAATCAATTAATTGAATGAAATTTTGTATTTGAGTCAATGATATTGACCAAGAGAGTTATTCTCATATTGTTCTTCGTTTTTTTTTACTCTTTATCTTATAATGAATTCGATTCAAGTTTATAAACTGAAAAAAATATTTATCTTCTTTATCAGTCATATGCAATTATTGAGATTTGAAATATTCTTCAACGAGAACTATTTGTTTTGCAATAGAATGTAAGACTCAATGACCTTCGTTTGAAGGATAAAATCATTGATTTCATGACAATCTGAAACTCAATCACGTTTGGATTTACGTCAATTAAATATAATTCATTGGTATACAAAATCGTATACACACTATTTGCAAATTATGTAATAGAATACAGAGATCCCCCTAGTATAATATTATATTCTTAAGACTACAAAGTTAGAACTAAAACTTCAACTTATAAATAAGACTAGTTTAAACTATTATATAGAGTCTGATATATTGATTCGTTTGATTTAACACTAGACAGATTAAATATTCAAACTTAGTAGGTAAAATTTTTATTATGATAATATTAGCGGAACCAAAAAAATACCAGAATTTTCTTTCACAAAAAATACTTCTAAATAACAGAAATCAAGGACGAATATGCGTAGACAAATCAACACATGTCAGTAGATTTCAGCAGTTTTAATATAAGATTAATAAGGATAAAAAAAAAATAGTTAATTTTCTCTATATTCATATACAATCACAAAAGAAAAAACATTGCTAAGAAGTATGTTTTGTAGTGCATATAAAACCTAGCGGACAGTAAGTAAAAAAAACCAAACACACACACTCATCGAAAATTGATCATCGTATTACAAGGTACGACTATTCATTGTTCAAACAAATCATTGAAGTAGAATCAATCGAAGTATTTCTGTTTTGATACTTGTGCAAAGTAACCTGAGATGAGAAGATGGGTTTAAATATGAAAAAATATGAAGCAAAAAAATAGATAAAAAGAAAGCAATGACAGCAAGAAGCTTAACCAATTTATGTGAAAAACCTATATCTCTATATATATTAGGTTTTTCTTCTCTAATCTTGTGTGAGTCGACGACTTCGTTCAAGTAATTCATCATCATCAACATGTCCATCGGAATAACGACAAGAAGAATAATACTTATGGCATGGTTGAGCACTCTAAAACACAGATATGTTTTTTTTTTGAAATTTTCATTAAATAAAAAGACGAAGGATTTTTCTTACATAAGAATCAAGATTACGACGAAGAGTATGAAGAATCTTGTCACTTAGTTCACCTGCTGGCGATTGTCGATGACGATAACGAAATGGATCTCGAAGTAATGTGGCACTCGTTAAATAAGGCGATACACTACTGGAGTAAACAGCTGATAAATAGACAAAAAATAAAATATTAATATAAAATGAATCAGTTTAAATTGATGATAGTTATGAGAACAGGATGATACAAAAAATTAAATAGAAATTTACCCGGTGAATATATTTTATGTTTTGAAGTTGCCGCAAAATTTTGCTAGAAAAAGAAAGCAAAATTAGTTCTTCATTTTTATCTTACTCGGTGCAACTCTTTTTTTTTGTTTAATTTCTAACCTGCTCTAAAGATCTTGCTCTTCGACTTCGTTCACTATGAGTACGATGTAATCGACATATAGCACAATCTATAGTCGAATGAAATTCTAGATATTTTTCTAATAGAAGTAAAATGGAAAAAAAATTAAAAGATGATTTACCACCATCTGTATAGGGAGAATCACAATCATTACAGCAAGATGTTGTTCTTGGATGTAACCTAGAACGTTGATCAGGTGTTCGTGAACGTCCTCGACGTTCAAAATCAACAGACTGAGATATTCTTCTTGAACAACGAGATGGTGATGTTGACCGAGCTCGTGCTCGTCTTGAACCCCTTCTACGACGATTAGCTGGAGAAACCGATCGAGAACAATTACAACCATCATTTAATGAATACAATGACATGAAACTATTATCACGAGAGAATGAATAATCATTAACAACTAAACCATCATCAAGGACAATATGAGATAGAGGTTTACGACCAACTAAATCCTCGTTGACCTATGAGAAAACAACAGTTAATTGTTATTGAATCGATTCTAATGAATAAACTTACATGTCGTATGACAAATGGTTCTCGTCCGAGTGTTTTATCGAGCGGAACAACCGGTCTAACTCTTCCTGGTACAGCTAATTCTTGTAATTTTTCTTTGGTTTGAGGTTGTGAATAATCACCTTTTACTGCTGATGATATTGTTTGTGATGTTACTGAACTTGATACATAAGCCGAATCGTTCAACGAAGGTCTATCCCATCATGTATATATATATATTTATTAAAATATAAATAATAAAATAAAAAAAAGATATTACCGAACTGGATATGTCGATGCTGGTTTCCATGTTACTGATTTTGATCTTTTCGGCTAGAAACGAATGTAAAAAGTTCTTTATTTTTAAGAAGTAATAAAAAGATATCTTACGCGTTTTTCACATGAATCAAAAGGTTCTATATATTTATGAGTTTTAATACTCTTTGCTATCCCAGTTATATCATCAACAGATGCATTCACAGTAAATTCCAAAGAAGGAGTAATTCCTGGAAAGTCAATTGTACGATTAAGAATAATATAACGATTTAAACCCGTATATTGTACTCGATCATGTGAATATGGATAAAGAAAATCTTTTGCACTTCTTTCATAACTTGCTAAAATAACTGGTGTTGGAACATTAGTTTGAAGTAATTCAAACAGAACATGTTCACCTATTTAAATTTAATTTTTTATCAATATAAAAAGTATTTTTTGATATACTTACGTGCAAGTCGTTGAATAATATCTCGTGGATTGTAACATGATTTAAAAATCTAGATAGAAAATTATTACTTCTATGGAATCATTCAATATTGACACATACTTTATCGAAATAAAATTTTTCATGAATATGCATTGGAAAATAAGGTGGCATTAAATGTGTACGTTTATGTATACCCAATAAACAAATATTGATATAAATATCACCTTTTGTTGTTAATTGAGTACCAGGTGCATCAACTACATTAACATTCAATGCAACAGAATACTTGTAAGTTTTTTTTGACGTTGGCATTGTTAGTTTTTTAGATTTTTTCTTTTGGTTTTTTTGTATAAAAAATATAATCTATCAAGAAATACTTATTTTGAAATATGAATGATTTATTATAACCGCAAAACAATTATATGTGAATGACCATTAGTCAATATCGATGTATATATGTCACGATGACAACCGTTTTTAGTATCTTTTAGTAAATTAAAAAATTTATCAAATGATTAAGATATATTATTATTCTTATAATTAGTGTTTTTTTTACGAAATTTAGATTAACAAAACAATCTTGAATGTAGCGACCTCTTTTCATAAAATAGAAAATAAAAACAACAGCATTAATAATATTGATTCTCGCTTGCAAAGAAATCTATCAATCTAATTAAATTGATTCTTCGATCATAAAGTCCATACTTTAATTTAAAATACTTAATTAATTAAAATTGAAATAAATAGAAAAAAAAAACTCTTTTCATTCATTCGTTAATACTTTTGTTTATTTTCACCTCCTCATTACTCTCCATGAGTCAAAGCAAAAGAGTTTTATTAGTCATCCATATTCTTCTCATTCTCATGTACTCCTTCATATATAAATACAAGTCTACATACATATAGATTCATTTGATATTGTTCTGTTCATTATAACAGTAGTTCTTTATAATTAACTGAATAAGAAAAATGTCATCTATCTCTATTCTAGATAAAATTTCAATAAGAAAAAGAAAAAAAAAGAATGACAGACGACAAGAAAGATTCATCTAAAGAGCTTGATTTATGGATTGAACAATTACAAGAATGTAAACAATTACAAGAGAATCATGTTAAATTTCTTTGTGATCGTGCTAAAGATATACTTTCAAAAGAATCGAATGTACAAGAAGTTCACTGTCCTGTAACGGTATGCGGTGATGTACATGTAAGAAGAATAATATATTCTACAACACTCCCGTTGATTTCAATATTTTGACTTCTTTTTTTCTTCTAGGGACAATTTCATGATTTAATGGAATTATTTAAAATTGGTGGTAATGCACCAGATACAAATTATTTATTTATGGGTGATTATGTTGATCGTGGATATTATTCAGTTGAAACAGTCACATTACTTGTTGCACTCAAAGTTCGATATAAAGATCGAATAACAATTCTTCGTGGTAATCATGAATCCCGACAAATTACTCAAGTTTATGGATTTTATGATGAATGTCTAAGAAAATATGGCAATGCTAATGTTTGGAAATATTTTACTGATTTATTTGATTATCTTCCATTGACAGCAATTGTTGATAATCAAATTTTTTGTTTACATGGTGGTCTTAGTCCATCAATTGATACATTAGATCATGTTCGAGCTTTAGATCGAATTCAAGAAGTACCACATGAAGGACCTATGTGTGATTTACTTTGGTGAGTAGTAATTGTTGGTTGTAATAAAGGAATTCTATTGTATTTATTTAGGTCGGATCCTGATGATCGAGGTGGTTGGGGTATTTCACCACGTGGTGCTGGTTATACATTTGGACAAGATATTTCCGAAACCTTCAACCATACCAATGGTTTACAATTAGTTTCTCGAGCTCATCAACTTGTTATGGAAGGTCAATAGAATTATCTTATCTTTTCTATTAGATTTTATATTTGATATGCTTTTAGGATACAATTGGTGTCATGATAAAAATGTAGTAACAATATTTTCTGCACCTAATTACTGTTATCGTTGTGGAAATCAAGCAGCAATAATGGAATTAGACGATTCATTGAAGTATTCATTTCTTCAATTCGATCCAGCACCTAGACGAGGTGAACCACATGTAACACGAAAAACGCCAGACTATTTTCTTTAATTTATTGTTTTCTTTCTTTTTTCTTTCTTACTTTTTTTTGTGTTCATATAGCACAAGAATACAACTCCCCATTTTTTTTTCCCAAAATCATTGTACACATACCTGTTGTCATTCATCGTTTTCTTTGTGAAATCTATTCTTCTCTTCTTTCCAAGATATTGTTAGCACTATTGAACAAAAAAGAAAAGCGGAAATTTTTTAGGTAAAGAAACTACTTTTTATAATGATCATTATTTCTGTTTATCTTTTTTTGTTTCTTATTCGATCGATGATTATGCATTTTGAATGCTATTTTCTTCGTCTTTTATTGATTGTGATCAATCGTTATGTGTGTGTGTGTAATTGGTTTTATCATTTGTCATTTGTCATTTTTCTCTCTTTTCATCTCGCTAGCTGTCAAAAAAAGTGACAAATTTATTTCTAATCTGTGACTTGCATTCGTTGCTATGCATATTTTTTATATGTGTAGTTTTTCGATTGTTTGTTGAATGACAGTATCAGTGGGTTTTTTTTCTTTGTTTGTTCGTTTTTGATTTTTTGTTTTCATTTTTATTCTTACGCATTCATCTAATACTTTGTTTTTCTGAAAATTTATGAACTCATCTTCGTACGGATGAATATAAATAAAAAAAAAGAAAAGAAATAAATGATAATTAAATAACTGAGAAGAATGAAAACATGAGTATGTGTCGGATATAAGAAAATAATAATAATTTGTTTTTGATTTATAGATTTTATTTTCTTTTGTTAAAAGCTTTGAAATTCAAAAAAATTACACAGATAAACAATCAAAAAACGACCCTTTTCGAGACAGACAATAGATGTTAGCATAAATGAGTATTATGATGAGCGTGGAGTCAAGATTATAATTAAAGTCAATCTTTGATATGATTATCATTTTTTAAAGCTGGTCTGGTTGTTATTAAACCAAAATAATTATTATGAACATCATTAAAATAAAATAAAATGTAAATAAAGTTGTAAACTGATACACACATTGGCACTAGTAGCTAAGATATTCGAACTAATTTTGAAAGTTTAAAAACCAAAAACAAGTAGAAAAATATATGACAAACGATCATAATGCAAAAAAAAACATTATTACACCAACAATAACAGAACCTACTTTTGATAATGATAGTTATTAATATTTTGAGACAAATTAACTGGGTCGGATAGACTTCTTGATCATGAAAGAGGATAGAAGATTTTTTTTCTTTGAAAAATAACATTTTTTGTAGTTTTTCTCAGATTTCATGGTGAACTTCTTGCTTGTCAGAACTTTTGTTCTTTCTTTTTTCAACAGTAATCAAAAGCTGTATAAAAGGTCGGTCCATGTATCTCTATGATGATGATATTCACAGTAGGATTGTTTTCTATAGATATAGAGAAATTCATTAGAGTAATGTCTTTTTTTGTCGATAACATATTCGGACAAGATATTTGAGAAGTTTTCAATCATATTAATGATCTTCAACTAGTTTCTTGATCTCATCAACTTCTCATGAAAGTTAAGTAGAAATCTTTGTTATTCTCGCCATTACATTTTATATTTAATGTATGTTTTAGAGTACGATTGATGTCATGATAAAAATGTATTGACTATGTTTTCCTCGCCTAATTAGTGCTATCATGGTAAAAATCAAACGATAATAATTGAATTGGATCATTCATTGAAAACTTCATTTCTTCAATTTGATTCAGTACTACATGATGATAAAATTCAAGTAATATGTAAGATATTTGACTTCAGTTCTTTTGAAATTTCTCTCTTATATGTAATGTATGCTTGTTGATTAATAACTGGCTTCATGAATGCAAATAATAACGGAAAAAAAAAATATCTTTTCCAGAATATTACTTTATTTTGTTGTTTCTTTAAAAAAAATGTACAGAATACAGAAAAACAAAAGCAAAATAGATATATCTAAATCTTTTGTTGTGTTTATTAAACTAAGTACGATTTGTGTTTTTTTTTTGTGGTGGAATTAATTTCAACTAACTGATGATGAAGAATGATGAAATTGATTTGATTCATACATACTGTCATCAAATGGTTTCATAGCATTAGGTAGTATAAAACCTGACGTTTGTAGTGTTTGTCGAGATAATCGATTGAAATGATGACGTCTAGAATTTGCTGGTGATAAAATAAGTTTTGACATTTGAGAAAGGAATGAACGCTGTTTAGGTAGAAGTGCTTTTTTGTTTTGAATAGAACTGCTCTCTTTCAATGAGGATGAACTATGAGAAAGATTATGATGGTTTTTAAATGCTGAAGAAAGCTCTTTATAATTATCAGAAAGATCCTAAATATAAAAAAAGCATGATAATACAATTTTATATACAAAAGAAAATATTTCATTTTATCATACTTGAATAGAAGCAACAAGATGAAATCGATGATGACTTTGATATGTTACTTTGTTTTCGCCCTTAGATTTTCGATAACTCTTACGTGTCCATTTCCAGTATTGAAAAAATGCTGTCCAATCTTGACTCGATGCCAATTGCATATCATATTGAAAATTATCTCTATAATGTATTCGTGCTTGATCAATATAAGATTCAAGTGTTTCTTGTATTACTGTTCCATATACATTATCAAGTATATCATTTAAATTCGTTGCATATCGACATGGTACATGACATTCTAAATTCCATTCAATAACAAGACCTTCTTGTGTTAGACCAATAAGCATATCATATGCATGTTGGCGAATCAAATGAAAATGTTGACAAACAAAACTATATGGCACTGGACCGCGTACAAGACGAATACAATTATTATTATTTTTATTGTCATAATAGAGTGTGACACGTTTTATTAATTGATCAATATTTGATTTTTGAGTTGAATGAAGATAGATTTCTGGTTGATTTTCTTGTTGTTCAACAGATGTTGCAATAATAGAATAACGACCAGATTGATCCATTTTTATAAAAACATTATAACCATCTTCATCAAGACATTCAAGATAATCGTTTTGGATTTGACGGTCATCCCTAGATAATACTGATGAACGATGAATGCGTTGAGCTCGAAAAATAGCTCCTTGTGGATATTTTTTGCTTGACCAATTTAGATTATTTGAATCTTGAAAAAAAACTAAAGCACGATCGCGAGACATAAATACAATAGAATGTTTAAATTTCGATGCAAAAGCAACTAATTCTTCTAGATTTTTATATATTCGACCACAACGTTGACCACGAAGAATAAATTCAAATATTCCTTTAATAAAACAGAAATTAAAGAAAAATATTTATTTATTTTTTTTTTGACATGTATGGTATAAAATTACCTCTGAAGAAATCCGGCAAAATAAAAGTACACTGATGAGGATAAACTTCAAATTGATCAGGTTCATCCTCGCGTCGTCGAAGTGGTGTTAATAATAGTTTATTTGAAAAATTTCGATGAAAAAAAAATATTGTTTGATTATTATTATTTGTTGCTTGTTGATCACTATTACTATCAACAAATGAAATAAGTAACGGTAATTGATTCGCTGTACGTTTCAGAATATGTTTTAATGAACTATAAATATCACTCCATGTACATTGGGATATAATCTCTTCTCGAAGACGTGCTTCTTCACTGGAACCAATAATTTTGCTCATTTTTTATCTTCTTTTCTATTTTTCGTAGTTCTTTTACGTAGACATTCGGCCTTGTAACATTATCAAGAAGCATGCCCGTCTTTCTTACTCCACGCATGATCGAACGACAGGTAACAGCGTTTCGCTTAATCACGTTGTGTTGAAAAAAAATAAGAACACAAAAAGTCAGGAAATATTTGTTGGCAATAAAAGTGACTTGTGAAATGTGTCGCATATCAATATTACGTTAGAACAAAAAAAACGACATATACGTAAAATATATAAATATAACCGATACCATAATTTGTTTGCTCAAGGAAAAGGTAATAAGAAGGAAAAAATATAAAAAAACACCAGAACCAAGCTTTTTTTGTGATAATAAAAGCTGAACGCTTGATTCATCACTTTATGTAGAATTACACAACTTGTTAAAAAAAAGCAATTGGTGCGCAGTTTATTTTGTTGTTGTTTTTCTTCGTCGTCGACATCGTCGTCGTCGTCTTGTTTTTTTCTTCCTTTTTTATCGTATATTTTTTTTTTATTCGTGCATTAAATCAATATAGAATTAATTTTGTTTTACTACATATTCTCTTTTCTTCAAACACACATTAACAAGAATCAGATATTTTTATTATAATAATTCTAAAATAGGTATACATATGATACCAATATCTATCAACTGTATTTCAGATTAACATAGTAAGATCTGTAATTACTATCCATCGTATATCTAAATTAAAACATCGATAGAAACTTCTCGTAGCAAATAGATTGATCGAGAAGCTATAATGTAAAATATTGTTTTTTTTTTCTGTCGAATTGCGCAAGTTTTTTCTTATTGTCTATATTACTCATTTTAGTCTTGTTCGTTCTGTATTTGCTAGATTTT
Organism: Rotaria sp. Silwood1; assembly: GCA_905250075.1. Lineage (NCBI taxonomy): Eukaryota > Metazoa > Rotifera > Eurotatoria > Philodinida > Philodinidae > Rotaria > Rotaria sp. Silwood1. The sequence goes on along the minus strand of CAJNOP010000067.1, from coordinate 316,452 downwards.
TTCCTTTTTTTTGGTCTCTTTCTCTACTACGCTAGCAATTCTTTTATTCAAATGGCGTCGTCATTAATCGAAGAGAAAAAGGAAAGGATGAATAGAACAAGATGAAAGCCGTCAATTCATCTTCTTATTCATCGCCATCTTTACCCAATATCATGATACCACAGTTTCAACAATTACTGCCGCTTGAAACATCCTTATCAGGTACGATATTTCAAAAAAAAAAACCAAAGACAAAAAACGTTAATAAGCTATACGCCTTTGCTATTTTTCTTTTTCTTGTTCTTTACAAACTCTATATGTTTACATAGGAAGTTGGTTGAATACCCAATGTACTTCAGAATTATTATCAACAACAAATAAACTATTATCACCGCCGATTTCCATTACACCATCATCAATTTGTACTGGTTAGAAATATTTGAATTATCGATTATTATTTTTATTGATTTATTTTTTCTTTGACTTAGATTTATCTGAAACTGAATATCAACCAGTTGGTCTTTCATCAACACGTAAATATTCACTTTCATCACCACCATTATCAAATATTAAAAGTGAATCAATTGATTTAACTGATTGTACATCTCCATATTCCAAACAAGACTCAACCATGATTATTTCTACTCATGATAAGAATTTTTTCGACAAATCAAAATCATCTTATAAAATACCAAAACAATGTTCAAATTTTAGCATAGAATATCTTTTATCACCTTCATTTCGATCAACAACATATGAATTGTTAAGATTACCCCACAAGCAAGTTAATAGTATATTTACAAAGAAAAAAATGAAGCACTTTTCTGATAATTATCTTCATCGTATAATTCCTCCTAGAAAACAACATAAACAAGATAAAAAACCTTATTTATTTAAATATTCTAATCAACCTCGAGGAATATTTATTCGCTATATATTTGATTTATGTAATGATTTAATTAATCAACGAAATCAGTTAAAAAATCGAAAAATCTTTTTTACTATTGATGCTCTTGAACAATTAGCTGATATTGCTTGTAAACTCGATACACGTGATAAAAAATCTCTATTAAATGAAAAAATATTAACATCAAAAAATTATGAATTATTATTAAAAGAATGTCATTTATTAATAAAACAAATTCATCAAAAATATCAACATAAAAAAATTCCAAAACGTCTTTATTTTAATCCAAAAGCAAATTTTAAAAATAGATTTCTTCAATTTTCATTATCTATTTTGAATATTTTACAAATGGAAAAGAATATCTTATTATATGGTTCACATCATTCTGATTGTCATATTTTAACGTCAGATATTCAGAAAAATCCAATTGACAAAAAAAGAACAAAAAATCAAATTAAACAATCTATTTGTCTTCATTTAAAATCCGATCAAATTACATCAAATTTTGAAATACTTATACCAAATAATGGTCTTATATATGAAGCTAATATACAACGAATTGATAATTATGATGATTTACTACTTGTACGATTATATCATGAAAGACAAACTTATTTAATACCAATGCATGATTTATGTCGTTTGGCATGTCCAAAAATGATACCAGAAGATTTTAATATTTTATCAAAAGGTTCACGTGTTTGTGCATATTGGAGTACTAGTTTACGTGGTCTTCATCCAGCAATTGTTAAAAAAATACCATCAGAGATGGATAAACCTTCCATGGTAGGTCTGTTATTTGATGATGGTGATACGGGATTAATTAAACTTGATGAAATACGTTTATTACCTGATAATTATGATGTTAAAGGTATGTTGAAAGAATTCTTTTAGTTTCTGATAATGCAAGAAGGCCAAAGAATTTAAAAGGAATTCAAAATTCATTTCAAGTGTTTATTAGAGATGTGTAGAGCTATCTTATCTTGCAACAGGGCTCTTGATATTTTCTAGAAGTGAGAGAGAGAGAGTTGATTGGAAAGTTGATAAAAAGTGCTTTTATTTTCTCAGTGCTAGAAGTAGTGACTCGGAAGGTAGAAAAAAACCACGGTTAGTGTTTGTAAAAAAAATTGAGAAAATCTTCATTACGGTGTTCCGCAAATTTTTTGTGACAATTCGCAAAATAATAATTTTCAATCTTTACAAACCGATTCATAAATCTAATATCTAGGATTTCATCATCTAATTTTTTTTATATTAAACTACATTCTTTCTATGAAGAGAAAAAAAGCGTGGCAAAGTATTTATTCTACTAGCTATCTGATTAAAAGATACAACAGGTTAAAAATAGTCAATTACACAAAATAAATTGGCCTGAAAATATTACATGGCTTGGAAACCGTAAAATTACTTTGTGATGTATTCAAGATATTTTTCGATTTATTTGAAATCAAATGATGATGATAATTTGAACTTATTATAATCAGTTTCTGAAACTTTAATGACCGTCATGATTGAATTCAAAAAAAAATTCCTTTTTTATCCATGTATAGTTCTCTTTGCTATTGTCATATTACTTGTAGGTGTTAATTTGGAAGAATGGCGTGTTTCTTCTTCTCAAATTCCCTCAACTTTACCAACTAGTCGTCAAACTTCACGTCGTGTGTTATCAACTGCATCTATTAATACAAATTCTTCGGCAAAAAAAGTCAAAAAAGAAAAAATTGTTTCTTCATCTTCAGTAATAGTTCCTCAATGGACATTAAACACTCGCAATTCAACGATACGTCGTCATGACAATAAACAAGTTCTTCGTATTGGTGATTGTATTATACTTCATGGTGTTGATCAATCACTGTCATACATTGGCAAGGTGCTTAAATTCTATCGGAACAAATCAACTCAACAAGATTTGGTCAGATTACAATGGTATTATAGTCCACAAGAAACTTCAATAGGTCTTCATGAAAATGATTTACCTGTAAGTATACAAATATATATTAATACCAAATTTCTTATCTAATTGTTTTATTTTTTTTTTCATGTCAAGGGTGCTCTATATGAGAGTACACATATTGATGAAAATCCGATAGCAACTATACGATATAAAGGTACTATTTATGGATCGTATGACGACTATGTGAAGAAAACGGATTTTGGAAAAAAACGACAAGAGACAGATTTTTATCTTGTTGGTCGGTATAATCCGACATCAGGTAAACTAGAACGGTACGATGATAAATAATGCAAGAAAAAAAAACAAATTTATAAAAAAATGTTACTTTTCGGTTATATAAAGCAATATATAATATTTGTATCTTGTTTAACAGTGATATCAATGATTTTATTTCAATTTGTCTTCTCCAGTGTTTATGTATATATACATATATATATAACCGGTGTTTAACAATCAAGAGCCTTATTTAAGTCATAATTATGTTATATGTCTGTATGTGTTTGTTTGCTTTTATTGATGCCTTTTGCAAGAACGAAATAAAAGATTATTGGAAAGCAAATATCATTCCAGATTATCTTAGTTTTCAATTGTAGAAATTTTTTCATTTTATGAAATAAATAAGTAATGATCAGAAAAAAATTATATAATAAACTTGTTTGAAAATAAGAGTTTTCAGAAAAGTTAGCACGATGTGTCTGATTTTTCAATAACTTATAAAAAATACTCTATTTTAAAAATATATAACGAAGATTTATCAAATATTCTTTACACTGTTCTTTACTTTTTACTAGAACGAAAAAAATCGGAACATTCATTATGATAGAAACTAATTTTGATGAAAACGTCTTAATCTGATTCTGTTTAAATTTTGCAAGTAAAAGACTATTTTTATGAGAAAAACTTCTTTAGAGATATCTTCGTTTATGTACTTTTATAGATGTGGATTGAAGTCTTACTCTTTTCACTTGAAACAAAAGAGCTTTTACAAAAAAGGATTTGTTCACTTTTGTAGTGTTTTCTCTAGTTATGTGTCTCGAAAAAAATAACTATTTTTTTTCTCTATTTGAATGTCATTTATATTATCATAAATAATCAGTCAACTTCTGAAAAAACAAAAACAAAACAAGAAAAGGTATCAATATTAATAAAACAAACGAAAATCTCTTCGTTGATAAAGTTCCATTACAAAAATCAGTGTCACAAAAACAAAATTTTTTAACTTTTTCTCTCATTTTAACATCACGACATCCATTAGCAGCGTTTAATCCAATCATACTAGCTTTTGTTAAATCATCACTTGTAAAACAACGTCGATCTGTATCAGGTATTTCATCAACCATTCGTATAGCTTTTTCTCGTTCAGCTTTTGTTTTTGGTTCAATAACTTCGTATGACATCCAACATTTTCCATCACATGGTTCAGCTGAATGTTGAGTAAAATCAAAATGACGAAGACATGCAAATTTACGTGATTCAGCAAATCTTTCTTGATCAGATTTTAATGAATCACAACGCCAACATTGTAATGGAGTTTGACCAAAACCACCGAATTGACTATTGATTACAATTGTTTGTGTCACAATCACAACGATGAACAAAGAAACCACAACCATTGTATTTTTCAATACAGAATGTATACTAACAAGAATGACAACAAACGTTTGTTGAGGATTAATCATTATTCATGTCCGTAAGAAAGAAAAGAATGTTTACCTTGTGACAAACGAAGATGTTCTTTTATTTGATCTAGACGATGAATAAAATAGTGTCCTACTTGGTTTATAAGATTTTATTGGTTTGAATAAATATAAATGTCGATAGTCAATAAACGACTTTTATTTCTTTTATTGATAATATATTAATTCTTTTTATTCTGATTTTTGTTTCTTGAACTTGATAATAGTGAAAATCTGAATAATACAATATAAGGCACAATCAAGAAGAAAAGAACAACAAGAAAATGTGTTTATTTAATGTAAAAACGATGTGAATTAATGACAATTCAAAGAAGTACTTGTAATCCAACACCCCATTTGAATTTATGCATAGACCAGGAATATAAACCGAATGTTTGTAAAACAAATGGAAAATAACGAATTTGATGTGTTAAAGCAAGACCTAATTCGTGTTGAGTGTTAACTAAAGTGTTCACTCGTAAACCTATTTTATTTAGATGCCACTGAGACATCAAACTAAATTTAATCGGTTGTTGTACATGATAATTTCTCTTTTTTTCAGCAAGAAAACCTATGGTAAAATTAGTATTAATACAACGTTGAATACCAATTAAATAGTGTTCCAATGGATCATATAAGTTACACTTAAATATAATTGAGTCTGAAGAATGCTTCAGACGAAGACCAATATCGGCTAGTTTTTCTTGAGAAGTTATCTAAATGGAAAAAAACACAATGAATATTTGACTCATTATAATTCTATTCAAGTTTTGTTTTTCTTTACTCTAACATTAATACCACCATCGATTTGATAATTAACTCGTTGACATAGACATGATAAATAACTAAATTGAATACTCAATATATGTCCTGTTCCATATTCACCAATCAATTCATATGTTTCATTAGGACGTCGATACTCTACATATGACCAAAATCGTTGTTGTGGTATTGTTTCAAAACGAATTGTTGTTGTCAGAGATGGTGTCCACCAATGACTGACACTAAACATTAAGTTTTTATTAGGTGTATGAAATTTAATAATACACATAGGTATATTTTCTTGTTGAACATTATTTAGTACTATGCTTGCTTGATTTCCACCGATTAAACTATAGAATGTTATATTTTTCAATATATCTATTTTAAATTTTTCTAAACTTCGTTGATCTATATGCATATTAAAACCAATACTTATTTCAGGTAGGCGTAATAGAGAAGTTAAATGATATGTACTCAAACCGAGTGTAAGTGCCGTTTGACGAAATAAACCATTAATAATATTAAAAAAATTTAGTTAGTTCATCAAATCGACCAATATTATTTTGCATAGTGTTAGGTATGCATGAGTTATGAATGACATTATTCATAATTGAACGAAGACGAAGTTCACTATCTAGTACATGTACTATTTTCTTGATTGTTATCTTACGATCATGACAGATATTTCGTAATACTGATGAAGAACAAGTGTTAGAAGAACAATTATCAATACACATTTTCTATTTTAATTGTATACAATGAATATGATGTACATAATAAAATACGGTTAATATCTGCACTAAACCGCGAAAGTACTAAGCAAATTTAATTTAATTTACAATATCATACTTTATTTTTTTTCTTTTGTGACAAATAAGCAATTGCTGTCTTTCAAATAAGTTTCTTCAAATGATAAGAAAGCATATTTCAAGCATGTTAAACAACAATTATAATATAGAATCGAATTTTTATATATTTATTGATTCCTTTGAATAACTAACTAGAATGTATTATTATGTAGAAGAAATATATTTTTGTGAAAATGATAGAAGCAAATAATTTATTATCGAGAATATTAAAGCACGACAATCATTGCTGACAAAAGTTCTTTCTAATAACCAGAACAGTTATTTGGATGAAATGTACCGTTACAGAAGCACGCATATGGTTGTTTTAAATCATTGGTAAGTATACAATAGCCAGGTCTACAATCCAATGTACATTCTAAAATACAACAATGATAGAGACTAATAACACATGACAAATAAATGTACCTTGTGATTGATTGATTGTTTCACAATTTTTACCACTAAAATTACTGGGACAAACGCATGTATATGAATTCTCATGTTGTAAGCAAGTACCACTGTTCAAACAAGGATTTGATTCGCATCGATTAAATTCACTTAAAACTTCTTCACAATAATATCCTGTAGTTTTAGAAGGACAAATACATCCTATATGATCTTGTTTGATTGTATAGCAGGTGCCTCCATGATAACAGGGCGAAAATCTACATAAATCGAATGTTTGATTTAATTCACAGTAATATCCTGTCGTTGCTGGAGAACATACACAACGGAAAGTGTCATTAACAGTAACACAGCTACCATTATTGAGACAAGGCGAATTTGCACATGGATTGTATACTATTTCTTCTTCACAGAAGCGTCCTGTTCTGTCATATCCACAATAACAGTAAAAATCAGTATTATTATTCACACCAAAACAATGGGCATTATTGAGGCAAGGACCCGAAGCGCATGGATGGGAAACACTATACTTCTCACAAAACTCTCCTGTTCGATCTGCTGAACATAAACATCTAAAAGTACCATTATTTGGAACACAGATACCATCAGAATAACAAGGCGATGATACACATGGATTTAGTGGTAATCTATCTTCACAATAACGTCCAGTAGTTCCAGTAGGACAATAACAATAAGACGCATTACCAGATGTGTAGCACGTGCCATTATTGAAACAGCTGGTAAAACTGCATTGATCTAATGTTGCTTGATTTGTTTCGCATTGATATCCAGTAAACTGAGAAGTACATAAGCACTCAAAAGTATTATTCTTCATAATACAAGTACCACCATTTAAACAGGGCATTGAGTCGCATAGCTTTGACGTCACTGTTTGTTCACAATAACGTCCTGTCGCAAATGGAGGACATTGACACAGAAAATCATTATTAAAAGGAACACAGATGCCATTATGTTGACAGGGTCCAAATTCACATATATGTGCTTAAATTAAAAACAACAAATAATAATACATCAGAAACAAAATCGATGCAAAATCTCTCACTAGTATTCCTGATTTCTTCTTTTACAGAATCATATGCATTAGTGACCATTGTTAGTAGCACTGCTACTATCAATAGAACTAACGATCGGTTCATATTGTATTGCATATTCTCAAAAAATTTATTTTTATTCTTCTGAATAGACACAAACCTATTTATCTATAGAAATCATTCAAGGACGCACAAAAAAGATTAGCAAGCTATTTTCTGTGTAATGCACTTTTTTTTCTTTTGAAATAATCATTTTCGATCAGTAAGTATCGTTTTCAAGTAGCATTCTAACGATCTCAAATTTCTTTATGTAATCCATCTTATTCTTTTCTTCTATTAAATTACTGCTATACTGAAGAGTAATAGAAGGTGTCATCAATAGAAAAAAAGCATTTTCTTGTCACTAAACAACGAATTAATAAGGCTGAGTTTCTAAGATTGTAGTTATTTCCAATATATTGAATGTATTAGCAATATCTGAACTTATTGGAATGCATGTATTTTTTCAGTTTGATGGACGTGCAAAACCAATTATGTGTTATATATATAACATTTTATGAATGATTGTTGTTTTAAATGTATATTTAAAAAAATTGTCAAAAAGAAACAACGATAACTCTCATCTTTTGAATTATTCATCGTATTAGTATGATGAAATCTTAGTAAGAAGTATTAAAAAACCTTAGTGTACAATAAAAACTTTCAATGAGCACGTACAAAATGACCATAAAATAATTTTATCGCTTAAATTATGTGTAGAAAATTATTGTTCGAATAATGGTGACCTTAAAATCGATTAATAGTGATCTAAGAATTAAACATAAATCATTTTTTTTCTTCATATCCACATCATATGACACTGTTGAATCTGGAAAGCAGGTCTTCAATCATAGATAAATGCAGCCAATACCAAACTATTTTTGTAAACTTGATAGTGCTCTGAATTAAGAGATCAGATAGAAAGGGAAAATGAAAAGAATAACTATACTACTCGTGTCAACAACCATGGTAAATCAAAGTTTTTAATTATACTGTATATCAAAATCTATATTTCAAACTAGAAACAATACACGAGATATTTTTCTTTCAAGTCAATATTACATTACTTTTTCATAAAGTTTAAACAGATTTTATTACTAAGAGATATAATTGATATATATGTCCATTAGTTAAGCTTTTTTAGTTTACATTTGATAATTTTTGCATAAATAAAAACGAGAAAATACAATGGCTAGGTGTACAGTTTAATGGACATTCTTTGAAGAAAAAAACAGAAATACTTAATGAATACATATAGTCACATAACCATATTTCGTACCATCACTAGTTACTGGTATAGTTGAATCACAATTTTTACTTGTGTAAATACTAGTTGTCCAACAAAAGCAGTAGTGCGGGTGTAATTGAAGAGAAAACAGCCACATCCCCACTCAAAACTCTAATAAACACTTAAAATAATTAGTTTTAGCCTTGACTAATGAAGTCACTATTATATAAAATCATGATTCATTTGATTCAGATATTGGAAATTTAGATCGAAGTCGGATGATTTTCAACAAGTTTCATTATGAAATAAATCATTTAAAACAAGTAATAAAAAATTAATTAATAAATATTTTCTTATTTGATCATACCAAGTTCTTAGTATTATCTTCGGTTGCAGATGTACTGCTATGTCTATAAGTAATTGACGAAGAACAAAGATTAAGAATCAAATCATTATTACGTTCTATTTGATATTTTTCATTTTGACAAACAGTATTCATAGTTGTAGTTTTATCAACATCTAAATTTAAAACAATTGAAATACACTATAGCAAGATAAAATATCTTCCACACTAATATCCGACGGGAGTTTATTATTTTTTTCGAATGGATCAATACTTGAATTTGTGTCTACAATAAAATTGTAATGATTTTGTAAATTATATTCGTAACAAGACTTACATGAACTCATCTGAGATGGTTCCATCGGAATATTCGAAACAATTGTATCATTTGTTATTTTTTATGTGTGCTTCTTGGATTAAAAGCATCATCAAGATTTTGTTTTAATTTCTTATTAAAGTCTAATGAATTGATGAATAGATGATAAGAAGGTGTGTGGTTAAAATCTCGTAAAATAAAATCAATATCTTTTTGATTTAAAAATACTTTAAGTGGAAGAGAAAATTCATTCATTAAGCTCTCATAATGATCAATATCAATGCCAAATTAATTAAGCACTGCAAGAAGATTAGAATTTGAACGAATTAAACTGGATGATGTTTTTATATGTGCTTCTTTCTTGTAATTCAGGGTAACATAACCTGGTGTTAACAGTTTAGCATTGACAAGATTATAGATGGATTCCTTAACCTGCATACAAATTTGTTTTTAAACAAACCATAATATGGTATGCCGGTGATAATATTAGTGAACCATGATTTCGAGATGAATGATGATGACATGACCAACAGAATTTGCTGTTCAGCATACCAAGTATTCCTAAAACATGAAAGAGTGTTTGACACAATTGTCAAGATATATTATCTAATGCTTTAATATAAATTTTTAAAGTTTTATTTTATTTTTAATGTTCCACTGTTATATGTATATTTCAATACTTTGACAAGAGTTTTTTGCGAAAAAGATCTGCATTGTTTATGTAGCATACAACTTTTGCTACTATTTTAATGATTATTTCGTTGTTGTATGAGTTTCTTCGGTAAGAGACATGATCAAAATTTTGCCTATCAAATACACATGGTAAGCGTTGCTGTAGTTATAACAACTATTTGTCATGAAAACGTTTCTATAAATCGGTAAGTTTCGATGTTGAAAGCTTTTGGATAGGATAAAAGAGCTTACACTAATGTAAAGCTATGTTATACTATATATTTACATGATATGAATGAAGCAAAGAAAAATAATTGTTACTTACAAAGTTGTATTTATATTACTATATTTTTCTTTGAATGAACTAATTGAAGATGAGTCATTTGAAGAAATTCTACGCTGAATCCTTTTTTTTTAGCCAACTTATCAACATCACTTGAATGAAATAATTCTAATGTCGTTTTTAATGAATGATCATAAAGAAATTTGATAGCTTTGAACAATAGTTGAAACGTTGCACAATAGTGAGGCATTTTGATTCCTGTTTTTCGATACAGTGCACCTAAACATGAACAATTGTTTTATTTGATATTGGCTTCCTTTGGTTTATCAAAATATTCATTGATAACTGTCGTACTGAAGTATATGCACTAATTTGTGAGTCGTTGTGCTCATGATTTATAGGTTTCACGTCAGAATTACTGATTAGTCATTCATTTGATATTTTTTTTAACAGCAGATAAAACAATACCATGGCGTTCATATTCTTGTATCATGAACTAAGGTACTGATCCTACAAAGGTAGATTTAATTTAAAACTACGAAGATAACTAACAGTCAAATTTGTATATTCAAGATTTGATTATGTCAAATTAAAAAGATGAAAAATTAAACAACCTTTCCTCATCGATGAAAGTTACGCTATTTTCTGTACTTGGCATCTACAGATGGACTCAATTGATACTTACACATGAAATAATTTAAAATGCAAATCTGAAATAAATAATACTGTTGTCTATGAATTGGGAGGATTGACTTTTTAACTTTTTATCATTTACAAAGGATAAAGTACCCGTTCTAGTGTGCCACACAAAGTCTTTTAACGCTTCTCATAGAAAGCTCTTGATCTGAATTCATTGTCAAAGACCAACTCATTCATAAAAAAAACTAAAATTATCAATTTTCGATAAGATTTCTATCACAAGTTTTTTTTAAATGTAGGTATATCTTTCAAAGAAATAATAAATGTACGCTTTAATTAGAAGTTTTGCGTCTGTCACTTTATTCTCATTCGGATCTTAACAACTAAGAACAACAGACGTCAGACTCTTTTTCCAGAGTTCACGAGCAATGAACAAGATGCAGAACGGCAATAAGGATAAGAGTTAGACTATTCCAGAGAGTTCTTCAACATTCGAAAATCTTCTCCGAAGTTCCAATGCACAGATGCAGAATCGACCGTAAGAAGGAAAAATTTCCTTGAAGCGGAAAATAATTTAAAGAATTTCTACAGACTCCATAATTTTGAACAAATATTTCGAGATAATAATCTCAAAAATGTTTCTTTGAGTGTAATATTTTTCGAAAATTTCACGAATCCTGAGTTCACGGATACACACGGATTCTGCACCGCTACTTGAATGGCTTCAATATATTTGTGTGTGTTTTAAATAGTGCATTTTTTGATTGTTACGCAAATAAAAATTTATATTCAAGATGTCAACAATGATGGTGAGACTGAAACAGAAAACAAAAAAGGGCCAGTAAAACCAAACAAAGATATTTATTCGGGAAATACAGAAATAAATAAGATAGATTGACACTTTGACAACTGTTTACCTTGGAAAACACCGATAGTTTGGTACAAAGTTTTCACTTGACGCATATTCTGTAAGTAGAATGAGATTAAAGAATGTGTGAACTCTACATTTCAGACCCAAAGGGACTACTTTCACAAACTTTTAACAATACTTAAGAAAGAAAAGGCCGAATAATTGAACAAAAACGGTCTTTGTCTTCAACTATCAATCTTCTTTTTATGCAAATGCAGATAGATATTTCAAAATAAATAATCATACAATCAATCGACTGAATAGTCTACGGTTTACCTAAAACGTTTTGCAAGCTAACGATTCCATTTGTAAACCTTTTTTTTTAATATCATTAAAAAAAATTGTATCGATGGTTGGTACATTAGAAAGTCATTATTACATTGAAAAAGTCCTAGCTGACAATCTTTCTTCTTTGAAATTCGAATTAACTTACTTGTGGGGCGATTATCAGTATCAGTGTTCGACTCGGGTCGGGTCAGACCTCGAGTCGGGTCGGGCCGGATCTGGTCGGGTCGGGTCGGGTCAGGGAAAATTTTTTTATCTCGGGTCTGCTTGGGTCGGGTCGGGTCGGGTCAGATATGTATCTTTCAGAAACAAAAATCATGTTAGTTTTTTGTTTATAAGTTCTGTAATCTCACAACAAACAATTAGATATAACAAAGCAGCATGTATGATATCATCTTTTGTGTTATTTCATCATTTTCCATCCATTGATATCTTAAGAGCATTTATAGTAAGTATATAATATTTTATCTAGAGATGTAATAGTCTCAAATCCTGTACATGATATAAATGAATGCAGAAAAACGCTGAAGTATTATCAGATGATTTTGTTGCCCTAACAATGCAATATCAGTGATACATAAAAATCGAGAAAAGATCAAGGACATGTCCTTATTTTTTTAAATGCGCAATAAAATAAAAACAAAGGAACTGTCAAATTGAATTGCTCAAAAGAAAGAAAAGCGATCTACTGATATATATATATGCATGATAGGCGAAAGAAAAAAACAATTTTAAGCACAGCCGATATGTACATATAGGAAAAAATTGCCTTCGGATCGGGTCATGCTTTGAAAAAATTCTTATCCTCGGATCGGGTCGGGTTGGATCTTGAAAAAAATTCTTATCCTCGGGTCGTGTCGGGTCGGGTCACTAAAAAAGTGACCCATGTCGAACACTGATCAGTATCTTGTACCGATTGCCTAAATACCACATATGCATTTTGGAGTGGGGTATAGATGTACCTTGCAATCTAAGTCCATATCCACACAGACACCCTCACTTTTTTCCTTGTATTGGTATCTTTGAACTTATAGCTAACATTTCCAAAATGAAGAACTAAACACGACCTATCAGTTATGCAAATTTCGAAAATTGTGGAAACAAGAGTTGCTAATATATTGGTAACCGATGAAATAAGGCTTTTCACTTTTACAAATTATCCTATATGGTCTTCAGCTACCAATGAAGACAAGATTTCTTAATTTAACATGATAGTGGAAAATGTATTCAAGTTGACAGATACTCGACTTATTTAAGTCAGTTTCTAATTCAAAATATAGCGCTGTAATGAATGCAAGAATAAACCGATCTAAAGTCGAAAATTCACTAGAAAAATGAAATTCTAGGCAAATATATTCAATAAGTTAATTTATTTAGTTAGTTATTTCGTGGGAGACTGTGAAAAAACGGTATCTGTAACCTAAAAATGAATCTCATATTGGTAAAACAGCCGAAGTTCTTGTGTTATTCTAAAGATTTTACTGTTGAATACTATCAAATTGATCAGAGACTTTTATTGCGCTTCTCAAAATGGAAATAAAACAGATATTTACATACCGGTAGTATCACCTATATGAAAATAAATGTTGAGCCAAACAACTAAACTGGTCAACAAATTATGACAAAACCTATTATCAGATAAACCACCAATCATGGTAAGAAAAGCATTCAAAACTTTTTCATTAGAAAACCCCATTAACTCTATTTCGTTCAAATATTCGATTAGAAACCAATCCAGATTTTCATTCAATAATAATTTGGCATCAAATGAAGGTCGATTATTTAATGAGTCGAAGTTAGCATTCAGCAAAACTAGATAATTTTTCGATATTGATCCTTGATTAGTAGTCATAAGGAACCACTTTGGACAATATTACACTGTGAAAATGTAAGAAAATCTAGAAAAAAAAAAGAAAATTCATAAACGTTTTCAAAAACTATTGCAAAAGAAGAGAGTGATATTTTCTTGAATAATACACTAACGTATCAATAAAGAATTTCTTAGCTGTTGCAAAGATCTGCTACAAATCTAAATACATCACATTGTCTGAACGAAATGAAGTAATACTATAGAGGTAAGTGTGTGCTTCTTCATATTAATTGCAGAAAACCGAATATATCAAAAAAATATATATAATGATAGCTGATGTCTGAATAGAAAAAATAATATTGCACGACGATAGCAAGCATTTTGCAAAATTAAAATAAGCGTTTAAAAATAGAAAGTGTATTGTTAACAATTATTTCTACAACTACCATTAAGATAATCAATCGTAGAAACATGTAAAAATGATCGAATAGAAATGATGTCACGTGCTCAATTAATCACCAGAAGATGCAAAGAACGGATCTTTATAATACAGAAATAAAGAAAACGATTTTAGTCATAAAATTTAATTGTATGATAATTAATGAGTCGAAAGAAAGAAAGTGATAGTTATCTTTCGGTTCAATATTGGCTTGATTATAATAATGTTTGATGAACGATGACATCAATGCTGAAGGATTAACCATTGAACCGTCGTTCTCGTTATCAAGTGCATCAACAGGAAGCACTTTAATATCATCGTTTGTTAACAAATAAATTAACATACATGTCGTCTTGTATATCAAATTTTGATTGTTCATTTTTCAAAAAGTCACAGCATGGTCCTACAAGAATAATACGAAATTAATTTTTCTTAGAATACTAATATGGTGTTTAAATTTATGACAGAATAGAATAACTCTGCAAATAGTAAACAGATAATAATCGAAAGAACTGATGAAGTGCTAGATAAAAACTTTTCCTAAGGAGAGATTTCTTTTTGGAAAGCAAAACAGAAAGATTTATTTACTACAGTGCATGGTAATCACAGAAAATTTAAGTTTCAAATGATTATTGAAAAGACAATTTGTTTCTTGTGACGGTTTTTTGTTTTTGTTTGTATAAGAAACAGATGTGAAATTTAACAATTAAAAAAACTATTTTTCACAAAAAGACAAAATTAAAGAACACATAAAATATTTTCAACGTAACACTAACGTTTTCTTTTTGACTTTCTTGTTTTTATTATTTTTTGACTCAGTTTTCCCTCCTTTTTTGCATCTAAGCGTGCTCATTTAATAACTGTATCGAAAGAAACAACAGTTTAGTGCTGTTAGGCATATTTAAGATCATACTATATTCCTTTTGATCAAAATCTTTTGAAAGCTGGTGAAATCTCTTGGTACACTTTTGGATGGAGTGTGGATGACGAAACGAGCTATATCTAAGTCCCGCACTCAGATCCACATCCTGATATTATTTTAGGTTTAATCTGCTCTTTTGGCACACACATATCTTTAACAATTCAAAATACTTTTATCACATAGATTCTCATTGAAAAGAGTTATGAGCTTGTAAATAAACGGTCACCGAAAAAAATTCTGAAACTAACAAACAATATTCAACTTATAGTATATGTCTACATCGCTTGATTACACATTCGCTGCGAATATTTCTGTTCCAATAATTTACGAACTTTTTCATAAAGTATGAAATAGCATTGTTTCCTTTTACATCTGAGTCCATTATTAGTTTCATATAAAATGATGAAGCCCATTTGATTGATGTCAATTACAAATGTATATCTGAAAATTTTAATCATTGCTCTTTATTTTAGAACTTCGCGATCATTTTTCATCATTAAGAACTGTTATTAGGTCGTTCTGATTTTTGTTCTTATCGTGTTCGACTGTTACTCAATGGCTATTTCAGTAGGATAATCAGAACCGTCTTTGCGGAAAAGATTTCAAGACGGTAATTACTAATTCATCTAATCTGTTCTCTACATAAAATAAAGAATTACCTATACTTTGCCCGTACTTATCAAACTATGAGAGACTATAGTTCAAATTTTCTTTTTCATCGTTTCTTTTTTTTATATGTTTCTAATCCATAGGAGATATTGGACAAAGGTATTTGTAGTCCATCCGATTCCACCTAGTTTTGCAAAAATTCAATGTCAAATCGATTGGATTTGACTAGAGTGATTTAACGTCCAAGTCAATCTAGTTTCGAGCCCTCAAATGTATTAACATCATCAGTTCTTTTCAATATTTTTTAATGTCGAAATGACTAAACTTTTAATACACTTAGAAAACAAGTGAAGTATTTATTTTTAGACGTGCGACTAAGAAGTGTAACAATGCAAAGTAATTAATTCTTGACCATTTGTTCTTAATTGTTCGATGACACCTATAATGTTAATGAGAAACTAGAGTTAGTGTCGAGGGATGTGAACATTTCATATTTGTCAGAAGATAAACGTCAAAAAGAAAGAAGCTTCAAATCAGGGCTTACCCTTGTTGATTTTCACTTTTTACCCTTGTTCCGAAAAGCTAATTCATGAATCGACATTGATTCCTAATAATTGTTGTTGATTCATTGGTAAGATTTTTAAAGAATTGAAAAGTTCTGTGCCATGCAAATAAACATTGACAAGATTTACCGAAGCTGTTCGATGATAACAATGACAATTGTGGTTGCGACTGATCGTCACAAATTGAATTTTGTATAATACATCACCACCTGAGTTAATACTATTATACAATGACCAAAACTCATGATTAATAAAGAAAATTTTAACCTGTGTTATATAAAAGACCAAATGATTTGTCAATAAATTGATTAAGATGTTGATCAACTGTACTCGTCGGAACTTCATCAATTACATTTGCCAAAGAAAAAGCTAAAAGAAACTGCAAATTTAAACAAAGTTTCTTGTATTTTGTAAACGCATTTTTCCTGAATAATTTACTAATTTTGATTTTAATGTATTTGGCAATCATTAAAAAAAGGATTCTATTTAGCTGGCATTCACCACTTTCAACACAGACACCATCAATTAATCTGTCTTCACTATGTATTAAATTTGACATACTTTGTCAAGCATGTGGTACTTGACGATTGCTTAACGAGATAAAATTAACATTTTGTTTTTAAATTACAGGTTTTTAATTCGCAGTTGAAGTGGTACCATCTGGCGAAATAGCACTTATTTTGTACATATCTCGACATTCATCAAATTGTATGTCATGTTTTTGTAACTCAGATATCAATTCTGTTTCTTTTAATGCATCATATAGTAAATATCTTAAATCTGATTCAAATGAACCACTTTGTTTTGATGATTTTATAAACTTCTCCTTTTTTTAGAATACTTCGACGACCCAATCTATTCAGTGAATGGTCCAGTTCATCTTTGTGAATATTCTTCAAGACACCTCGATTGCTAAATAACGTAGTTTTATAACAAACAAAAAATGATAAGGTAATTTTAAAATTTCCGTTTGATGTTTTATTTCTGTTGGTGTCTCATTATTATTATCATTAACACAATAATTCATTAAAATGAAGTGCTGAGGCATTAACATACCAATAGAAAGATCCCAGGTGATCCTCGCTCGGTCGGATCCTGTCGGATTCAAATAATTGCGTCTGTATCCTGTCGGATTTTTGTCGGAATCCCATGGACCGGATTCCGACTGTCGGATCTGATCGGACACGTTCAAAATCCGATAGGATTCTGTCGGATTTCGTCAGTTTTTATCGGATTCCGACGAAATCCTGACCGGAATCCTGTGCAAGGATTGCTTGTCTTGGGATGTACTGTTTCTCTGCATATTTCTTTAGTTATCATCATTTTCAAATTATTTGTTACTGTCATTAAATCATTTGATAAATTTTTTGATGGTCCAAAAATTATTTTGACAATTGACGTTGCCTGATCAATGAAGTTTTGGTCGTAATTAAAAAAATCAAGTTGTTGAGCTTGAGATATAACTTTAACTAATATCTTTCTTGTATTGAATGTTAGAAGCTAATTGTATAACTGATTCTGCACCATGTCTTACGACAACCTTTTCGTACGATGTTGTTGCTCGACATTTGATGCTGATGTATGGCTCATTTGAATTTAAAGCACTTAAATATGGTCCAATATATTTGCTTGCATCGGATGAAAAAGCTTGAATTCGATTACCCATAATACCACGTATAATATATAAATGAATAATTGATGGTTTTGCACGATTTAATTGTCTTTCTTTTCCTAATTAATATGAAATTATGAATAACAAATTTCCTAGGATATTAATTTAAGAAATCTAAAGAAAAGCTCAGGGTCCTAAATGGATTTTTCCTTGTAACAGTTTTTTTAGATATAAATGCACAATTATTATTCACGAGATATCAACAATTGAAATATCAGCTGGAACTGATACAGTGTACAAGACGTTTTGAATTACCGTCCTTGTCACGACAAACTCTGACAAGAACGAGATACGTCCACACTAATACTACAAATTTGCAAATACTTCAGCATTTGTACATTTGGAATCAGTTGCCTCGAAGACATTAGTATTAAATCGGTAACTCTTGGATGTATAATATTTTCATGCCATACAGTCTTTAGTCATCTATTGAACAATCTACCTCTAGGACTTCACAAGCTGCAAACAAATACTTTCATGCACGAGGAAGTTCTTCAGATGCGAAGCCACCGCCTACAAGAACCTCCACATCTTAGGGCCATATTATTATCACTGGAGGATGGTAGTATCATCAATGATGATGGTAGCATCACCAGCGATAACGGAATCATCATTTGGAATGACAATAGTCCGAACAAGAATGACGGTAGGGTCAACAGAAATGAGAGTAGCGTCGCCAGAGATAATTAGAGTATCAACTTGATCTGCAGAATTATCACTAAGGATGATGAGTACATTTCGTTCAGTATAACAGGTGGGAACTAGAGTATCATATATGCAAGCTAGGTTGCTATAAAGCGTGCGTTGGCTGTGAGAAGGAGAAATTGAAGTGAAACAAACAATACATCCAAACATGCTTTAGTAAGCTAGTAATACTTAGGTCATACCAAAAGTAGTGAGCCCCGTATCTTAATTTCCGATAGAGTGAGTGCTTGGAAAAAATTTCTTTTCTTATGAAGAGATAGAGCGTCTTTTGCTCTATCTTTCTATGCTATTTGATCACTATTCAACTAATATCATAATAATAAAATTTCGATACGATTTGTGTCTTTCGCATATGTGCTGGTATCATGAACATGAATGCTCGTGGATATTTTTTGAATAACGTTTGATAGCAACAAGATAGAGAGCTGCGGTTTTCAGTGTTGGAAAGAGGAGATGACGACACATCGAACCGCATATTACTGATTTCTCTAACCTGTTTCTTGTAAGGTTTTCAGTTGACCTTTCAGAGAGCAAACCTATCCCGTGAGTTATTTACAGTGAATATTGAATAATCAGGTTCACATTCAAACCCCTACTCGAAGATCTACAAACTGCGAAAGACTCAGATGTTTAAATTTAATTATTTAGAGATAATACGTATTCTAACTATGATTTTCTATCAAGTTTTTTGCTTTTTCTTATTGTCATAAAAAAAAAATTTTTTTCAACGGTTAGAAAATTGAATAAAAAAAAACTTTAGAAATCGTATTATAAAAATCAGTAGTACATAGTTCGATGCGTCTTCATCTCCTTTTTCCAATGCTGAAAATCGCAGTGCTCTATCTTGTTGCTATTAAACGTTATTCAAAAAGTACTTAGGAGTATTCATGATACCAGCACATATGCGAAAGACATAAATCTTATCAAAATTTTATTATTATGATATGAGTTGAATAGTGATCAAATAACATAGAAAGATACAGCAAAAGACGCTCTATCTCTTCATAGAAAAAGAAATTTTTTCCAACCACTCTATCGGAAATTAAGATGCAGGGCTCACTACTTTCGGCATGACCTAAGTAGCATCCAAAGTTTTCCACGGAGTCAATGTATTAGAATCAAGAGGAATGCAAAGCTAGTGGTGTTACATAAACATTGCTTAATTCTTATTGCAATGATGAGAAAGAATTATGTACGGTAGTGAGTACTAATACGGGAGAATTAGTATCAACATTTTTCCATGGTAATGATAATTCGAATGCGACATTCCGTGTCTCAGTATTATGTGTAATGATTCGTATATAGTTGACTTATTCAAGCATTAATGATTTGAGACAGAAACGGGAACGTTTTCTTTAAACTCTGTAGATTGATGAGAGAGAGTAATTATTAATAATTAAATGGTCTCATATCAACAGCTTATACACAGATATTGATGCCCCATATTTGAAGATATAGGTATTACATTTATAACTGTCCATGAAACGAGAATGGAAGTTAATGAATTCGAAGTATCATGTTATATTATTCCAGAAATAACGAAATGATATTCATGTGTTCTTTGAACACTTAAAAGGAATGGAAAAATTTTCAAAATCGGTCTGAAAATATAGCGATACTAGTATCTATCGGTATATCAATATCTTATGCAGCATGATGTGTATCAACATGATGATCAACACAAATCGAGAAAACACAAGAATATATGCTTGGTTCATCTAATAATTGAAATTTAAGGATATTCGAAAATTTCGTTGCACCCTAGAAAGAATAAGAACAAGTCAGTTTTAGCTCTTACAACACTTAAATAGGTTACAGCAACTATGCGTAAATATCTACCTATGTTCTCATGTATAGGTATTGAAAATTTAGTCAATAAATATGCAATGACTATGTAATACGTGAAATATATCTATAATACCAGGTATTGTTCAAATATTATGTAGTTAATCATTTTTCAATCATATTATATAAATATCCTACATACCTATGTGATTAATATGTTCATGATTAATTATTAGAAAACGAAAAATATGATTCGTGAATGTAAAAACGTTTTACTAATCATCAATAGTTGTTGCTGGGTTTTACACAATGTAACAGAAACCGCGGACGAAAGCCATCTGTTGTAAAATTATCATATAAATGTAAATATTTAGCCTTTTTGCAATTGTTGACCCCACACAATTTGGCAAAGTTTTGTTTCTAATACTAGTACGGTCATGGTAATTTGATATTGTAATTAACTTTCCATCAAAAAGCGCACTTGCGCACCTTCTGATCGCAATATTGTCTTTGTTATGATCGAAAAAATTTAACTGATCCAAGACAAAATCACCTTCCGGTGCACAAAGAAAAAACATTTGATTCTGTTAGCGATCGAATCGCTACAGGATATGCCAACGTTTGTTCAATAAAAGTAATTTTTCGTAAAACATCATTTGGTAGCGGTGTTGATAGATTTTCAATGCTTTTCAGGCTTTTGTATTTTTACACAATAGCAGCTGGTTTGATCTGATCTGCTTCACTTTTTTGTCTAAATAAGTTTTTTTGACTGTTGTTGTTGCATTGTACACATTTCGAATGTATTTAGATTTCTTAGAAGCTCAAAGAAAATTAGACACAAGTATATAGACTATTTATACGTCAAAAACTATACCATACTACTTGGTCCAACAATCACTAAAAATAAACTTGTTGTTGTTTGGCTATTGATTTCAACAAAATACGTTAATGAATTATCTCTAAAATGACCAAATTCAACCAATGATGTTAAACAAAAAGTCAAGCTATTACAACCACATGCTTCATCATAGTTTTCATAAACTTCTAAAAGACATACTGATTCAGATAAAATATTTTCCTAAATTTAAATTTCATGTCATTTGACAACAGTTATCAAGCTCAGTGTTCTTAATGAAAGAGTGTATCCCTGTAAAACAAAATGCACGGTATCCTAATGAAACAGAATTTGCACACTGTTTTATGCTCTGAAGAAAAAAAATATTGTGTACGTTATAGACGCTGAATTTCTTTGTTAGGCCTTGTCTGCACTAGAAAAATAACTCGGTATTAATTTCGAATTAAATCTACATGCATCTACACTTATGAATTTAATGCATCAATCCGAACTGAGAAATGACCACTATAACGGGATCCCGAAAGATGCGCACGACGAAACTTGCGCACGAGCGTGCGGATGAGGGTACGAAGTGAGGGTGAGGGTGCAGATGTGGATGATAGTGAGGGCGAGGGCAGGTGAGGGTAAGAGTGAGGTTGAATGGGTCCGTTTTATTTCCTAAACCCTATCCGCACGCTCGTGCGCAAGTTTCGTCGTGCGCATCTTTCGTAGACCCCACTATAACGTAGTCGAATCATACAATTATAGCATGTGTTCATGAAGAAAAAGATATCGGTTGTCTTTCTCATTTATCCTTATAGTTCATCGTATTGAAAACATCTCTCTATTGATAATATAAAGCGACTTTATCAAGGTTTGTCGAACATTTTGATTAATAAATCGCAATCTTTCTTGATTGGTGCATTAAATCTGAATTAACTTTTCAGCGAATCAAGTTCCTTAATTCGGTATTAAAGTTTCTAGTGTAAATAAACCATTACACTGTGTTTTTTTCTACAAGTTGTCGTGCCTTTATGCTTGAAAGTTTTTTTATTGAACGCGATCGAGTATATATCATGTCCAATTGTATAATAAGTAGAGGTGCTATGATATCTTCCATGTTCATATGCATATACCTTAAGGGTGTGGGTGTGGGTATATCTAAACAGAACACTCACACCCCACAGCCACACCCAGAATAAAACACACGTTTGTGAAGATTTGTTAGGCCCTCTACGAATTGTTCCAGCCAAATGCTCATCAGCTTAGTGTGCTAATTTGAATTCGGAATTTAAGTTTGAAAGCATCATTTTAAAAGAACTGACTGATATACCTTCATGAGTAAAATCGGTAGAACACATATCAAACGTACCATGTACATGCTGATTTTAATCTCCAGAAGAATTATGTACAATTGGTTCAGTAATGCCTTGCTTTTTACAGAGCTGTTCCATGTAAATATCATTGATTGAAGCTAGAATAAGTTAGGATATATATTTTCCGAAAAATTTAAGAAAAAACGAAGCAGTAGATAAGTTTTACAAAATAATTACCAATATTTTCGTCGATGGTAATGTCGGTGACTTGTTTTCTGAAACGAAAATCAGTTGATTTTTGAATAATTTCGTGGGCAAGTATTAATAAATGATCGATTGAGGCAACATTAGCTGTTAGTTGTACAGTTTGTGGTAGAATAAAATCGAAAATCGTTGGCAAATGCCAAATACTTAATCTATTTTTACAATCGTTCTCTTTTTTTTATGGGTGGCTTGCAGAGTTGCAGATATTTTGCTGCCAGTTGTAATCAAAACTAATGTCTATTTCAAAATAGAATGCCTGTCACCATTTTTTGAATAATTCGAGAACGCAAACAGCTAGAGACCTGTGGTTTCCACCAATCAATAGATAAGACAGGAGAATGTCTTTTTCTCAGATAATGTGTAAGGCGAAATCCTTTTAAAACTAGTCATCTTCGAAAAACATGGAAAATAATGCATGAAAATGACCTGCCGTCCAGATGAAATTTTTATTTTCACCTTTGATTTAGATAGAGGAACTTGAGATCTATAGTTCAAGATACAATGCATTTTCTTACGTTTCCTTACGTTTTATCGAAATGTCCAGCTATTATGATAAAAATGCAAAAAACAGAGTAAAAAAATCGGTAAAATTCTCTATTATTTGTGCATGTAAATACATGGTTCCATTTGGTCAACGTTAGAATGCAATAAGAAAATTATTTGCATTGTATCTTGAACTATAGATCTCAAGTTCCTCTATCTAAATCAAAGGTGAAAATAAAAATTTCATCTGGACGGCAGGTCATTTTCATGCATTATTTTCCATGTTTTTCGAAGATGACTAGTTTTAAAAGGATTTCGCCTTACACATTATCTGAGAAAAATATATTCTCCTGTCTTATCTATTGATTGGTGAAAACCACAGGTCTCTAGCTGTTTGCGTTCTCGAATTATTCAAAAAATGGTAACGGACATTCTATTTTGAAATGGACATGAATTGATCGAATCGTTTCTTTGACATCCACAAGTGTATAGAGAACATCAACAGCATTCAGTTTGTTGAAAATATTGAGTAACATTTAATTGGGTAAATCGAGTATACTGAGATAATTGTTATTTGAAGTGTCCATATCTCACTTGTGTTCTCTTGTTCATGTCAATTTATATATCTACATGCTTCCATTGCCGTCTGTGCATGAGAAAAATGAAAAAAAAAACACATTCATGTTTTATAATATTAGACCATGATGAATGGCTGATGGCATTTTTCTTGTTATCTAAGTTTTTCCGTTATTCATTCGTGGCTCATACGTCAGTTCCGTGTGTGGGTGTGGGCTGGTGTAGGTGTTGGACGTGCGCACCCGCACCCGAAAGACCAAAAACCATACCACATGGCTCCGTGAAATACCGCAAATTTTTGTAATACCTTTAAAAACTTTTGATTTCATAAATATTGAAATGGAGGATGATCAACATAAGAGAGAATAGTCTCTGATTACTTCAGAACTAGTAAACAAGGTGATGTTCTGGAACTTTTTTCATTTCATAATAAAACAGATAATGTCTCTCAGACATGAATGCAGCTGAATATTGAACAGTTTTGAAAAGTCACGATCGTATTCATTTAAGAGAGATTTTAGTTAATAATACAGATCCAGATAAGCCAAAAACAGTGAAATATTTGGCAGATCTTCAAACTAGCTGATCAAGTCATAGAGTATCCTGCCAATAGACTTATTTGTGGTATTGATCAACAGCATCAGAAGGCGTACAGTTCTCATTAAAGAAAATATGCATCATTCTTACTTTGTATTTAAATAAAGTGCTTGAATATCCTTGTTATTAATACTCACTTAAGATCGAGTGAATGCAATGCATATAGTATAACGAAGTAACAGTGGAGAAATAATTTTATCCAGCGATGTAGCAATTTTGCATATATCTCTTTTTGTTGGTTTGACAAAACTCTTTTTGATCGAATTCTTCATTGATTTGTTCACCTTATCATATAGTATTTTTGTAGAGATATGACAATCCACATTTTTAGCATTGTTCACAATAATGTGAAATGTCCACAAGTGTGACTGAGAACAATATTCTCTGGAATTTTTCCAAGCATATTTTGCTTATCCAGTGTTTTACGTTTTTTATGTACACGTTTCGTGTTAGAAAATTCTCAACAAATACTCTACTATTATTCAGATACTCTAACCAGAAAAGTATAAATCGAAAATTACAAATACTAGAAAAAAGAAAAGAGATTTACGGAAAGTTTGAAACGGCATTCTTCCAGGTAACTCTGATCTATTTTTCCAACAAGCCTGATAAACGCACACGACTTCAGAATTATCATACTTTTACAGAGCTTCAACCAGATTAAGTGAAGCCCTAAGTGGAAAACCTTATCATCAACCAATCAGAATTATCGCAGCTAGAAGAGGAAAATAATCATAAAACCATCATAGTCGATTTCAAATTTTTAATCAGCTGATAACTGATGGACTCATTGAACAAGCAAATTGCCATTCTCTCTGCTCTAATAAATGAGCAGACAAAAACAAAAACAGAAACTTGTACGTAATAGAAAAAATATAAATAAATAAATATATATATTTCTTAGCGACTAAACTGATTGCTCGAGACGAAGGAAATCTATATTAAAAAGAATAAAAATCTACCTTTTTATTATAGTTAATAAACTGATATACAGAAAAAAAGAAACTTATGTTTTAAAAAAAGTTTGTATCCCTCTAGCCTATTCAATAAATCTACAGAGGAAAAAAAAGAAAACTTGCTCGTAAATGAATAAATATATTTAACTTTGGCTTTAGGTGTAATTTATTGAAATAATGACCAGAATATATTCTCATTGCTGGAAATTATTTTGCCTTTATTTCATCATGATCACTATATGTTATAAAATTGATAGGACAAAATAAAGAATTTATACTTGAATAAATATATTTTATACTAGAATAAAGGAGCGATTAAAATAAACCAGAGCGTCGTGTCTCATATTTGATTAAATAGCCAATAAGAGTAAAACTTCAAAGGTAAAATAATTTCGATGTGATAAAAAAAGTTCGATAAATTGTTTTCGATGCTTATATACTATGAAATTGCACATTTTCAAGCATAATAATTGTCGTTTCATTGAAGCGGCTTGTTTTTAAAATTGTCGCGCAAAACCTGAAAAAACTGGGCAACACAAAAATAAAAAGACCTGGAAAATTTATCAAAAATATGACTTTATGTGCACTTTTTTAAACAAGTAAAACTTACACCTAACAATCGACTAAAAGTCATAATTTTCATACATAATACGCTGTTTTGTGGTATGTTTGTCTGTGTACAGTCCAACATTTCGCAGTCAAAGTAGTTGCCGCTTTCCCATCAATTAATGGGTGCATCCCAACCACGTGACCACGTATGTAACTGCTAGGGCGAAACCCTGTCCAATATCAACAGAAAACGTTTCTTCCATCAAGTGTCTTCTGTATGCTGTACTTTTCTGAAAATGCAAAAACAATTATATTAGAGACACGAGATGCTCTATACATGTAATCTCTGCTTAGTATATTTCCAAATCAAAACATTTACTGTCAATTAATATTTTTCATCGATATCAGTGCTTCTAATGGAAATCTAAAAAAAATGTACCGTTATTCTCTTTTATGTGGAGCAAGTGAAAATGAAAAAAATTGAAAAAAATGTTTATATTTTATTTACTACGTAAAAAAGTAGATTAATAATGCATAAACAAATAGAAAATAAGTAGATAACCAATTTGTTTTTGACTCAGCCAGAAAAATCTACCACACAAAAATACAACACTAGAATATCAGATGAACATGAGAAGCTGTGATAAACTATTTTTCAAAATCTAAAATAGCTAAAAGTCAGTCGAATTTATCATTGTTATCTTCATCAGAGAGTGTGGATGTGGTTGAAGGTATGGGTGTCAGTATTCTTTTTATTTACACCTATGCTCACACTCCACACCCTTGACACTTTTCACTATCAAATATATAATTTTTTCATATCTTTTAAACAAGCAAAACTTGATATATTAGCCTTCGGGATTAGGGCATCCACCATCCATTTGACGAATAGATACAGAATCATATGTATTAGTGATCGTGGCTAATAGCACTGTTATTATCAATAGAACTAACGATCGGTTCATATCGTATTGACTATTTTCAAAATATCTGGTATCATTCTTCTGAATAGACACAAACCTATATATATATCAATAAGAATCGATCAAGAACTTACAAGAAAAAGTAAAAAGTAATTATCTGTGTAATGCACTTTTTTTCCTTTTAAAATAATCATTTTCGATCAGGAAGTATCGTTTTCAAATAGCACTCTAACGATCTCAAATTTCTTTACTTGATGCATCTTATTTTCTTTTCTTCTATTAGATTACTATTTGACAACAGCATAGTACGAGACGTCATCAATAGAAAACAAAAGAATTTTCTTGTCATTAAACAATGAATCACTAAGGGTGAGTTTCTGAGAGAAAAAACATTGATCTCATCTTTTGTATAAATCATCGTATTAGTATGATGAAATCATAGCAAGAAGTAGTTTAGCGTTTTCCTAGAAATACATAACATTCTTTAAATTTAGACATTTTTGTTCACTTTGACTAAGCATTTCAATGAAAAAACTAAATGTGCAATAAACGCTTTCAAGAAGCACGTACAAAATGATCATAAAATACTTTTATTGGTTAAATTATTTGTAAAAATTTATTGTTCGAATAATGGTAACCTTAAACTTGATTAACAGTGATATAAAAATTACACATAAATCTTTTTTTTCTTCATATCCACATCATACAACACCGTTGAATGTGAACAGCCGGTCTTCAATCATCGATAAATTCAGTCAATACCAAACTATTCTTACAAACTTGATAGTGCTCTGAACTAAGAGATCAGATAGAAAGGGAAAATGAAAAGAATAACTGCTACTCGTGTCAACAACCATGGTAAATCAAAGTTTTTAATTATACTGTATATCAAAATCTATATTTCAAACTAGAAACAATACAGGAGGTATTTTTCTTTCAAGCCAATATCACATTACTTTTTCATAAAGTTTAAATAGATTTTATTACTAAGAGACATAATTGATATATATGTCCATTAGTTAAGGTTTTTTTCTTAGTTCACATTTGATAATTTTCGCATACATAAAAACTAATTATCCTGTAGTACCATCTGTAGGACGCATAACTCCATTCCATAAACAAGCATATGGTTTTTGAGCATTACCAGAGAAAATACAATGGCCGGGTGCACAGTTTAATGGACATTCTTTGGAGAACAAAAAAGTAGAAATACGTAATGAATACATATAATCACACAAAAATATGTCATACCATCAGTAGTCATTGGTGTAGTTGAATCACAATTTTTACCAGTGTAGATACTAGCTGTCCCACAAAAGCAGGAGTATGAAATGCCAATAGGAACACAGGTTCCTCCATGCTTACATGGATTTGATGAACAAACACTACTTACTTTTGAAATAAAGAACAAGAAACACAAATATTACTCTTCCCTTAAAACTTTCAGGTATAACATGATCTTACCTATTGAAATTGTCGTAGTTGTTAGTAAAGTTGTAGTAGTTGGAATTATTGTCATTGTAGTCGTATCTGTGACTACTCCTGCATATGAGAAAACACAAAACAACGAAGATGATGTTTAGTTGGTATTTCAAATGAGAATGATTGATATACCTGGCATAGTTGTCGTCGTAGTTGTTAAAGTACCTACTAATAATTCACATCGTTCGCCTGTATACATTGCTGGACAAACACAATATGGAATATTTCCATTCATACCACATGTACCACCCGAAAAACAGTATCCAGAAGGACATTTTACTGCAAAATGTCGAATTCCATTTATTCATGAAAACAAAATGAAGAACTAATCGCAAAAAAAAATGTTTACCTTCTATATTCACGTTACAATATCTTCCTGTCCATCGATCTTCGCAATTGCAATATGCAATAGATCCTCCTGATAGATTTATTTCGAAGCAGGTGCCATATATTCCACATGGATTCGAATCACATGGACTATTAGCTTTCAAAGAATAAAACAAGTCATCAATTTTCTACTTTTTTTTCAATGTAGTGTTGTACAAAGACAACGTACTCTCTTTTATTTGACAATAAGTTCCACTCCAACCCGCTGCACATTTACACAGATAACCAGCTCCATTACCAATACATGTACCACCATTTTCACATACTAAATTGCATTTAATAGCTGAAATAGATGAATCAAAGAAATAAATAAGTGATAAAAAGAAGAAGATATATATATATATACGTAAGATAGGAATTTGTGTTTCACATATTCGACCTGTATAACCAGCTGTACATTGACATTTGAAACAATCAATAGTTGTTGGATCTTCGATGCAC
>CAJNOP010000067.1:274121-286830 GCA_905250075.1 Rotaria sp. Silwood1 | reverse complement strand
CAGATCGATGTTTTAAAGCATCGATACATGTTGATAATAATATAACGAAAATGATTGAAATACATAAGGAATGCATAGTCATTATCTTGCCTTTTGAGCTGCTTTTAGTCGAACTAACAGGTGGCAACTATCGTTCTAACTTGTTCTTTTTTGCCTTCAAACATGGATATATATTGATATTGGGCCTCTTACCTGCCTACTTGTAATCGATGCTAAATAAACTTTTAGCTTAGAAATGAAATATGGAATCAATAAATCAATTACTCATATTACTAAGTTATAGTCATCGTACATGCTTCGCCTCGTCGTTGCTTTTCAAGGTTATTGAAAAGAACAAAACTGAAGTACATCCTTTTCTTACCCTTGATATTGAGAATAAAAATAATATGATAGCTATCATTGATTGCACTATTTTTTCAAAGAGCATATGTTTTATTTTTATAACTATTCTATTTCGTCTGTTGTGAGCTCATTCGCATCTGAGAATGTTTAAAAAGAAATTCGTTATCATTTGCTAACATAAAATGATAAGGATTTCAAAAAGTTATTGCAATTATATATATGATATATTTTTATTTCAAAAACACACATATATATATAATATATTATTCGGTGTAAATAAAAAAAATTGCCACCGTTACATAAGCATCTGCAGTTTCTTTTGTAATTGTTATATGACGATCCTGTTTAAGATCCCATATACATCGACTAGCAATACGTAGATCTTGACCTCTCTTTTGTCCAATACACACTTGTGTCATAATTTTATAACGTGGAAATGGTAATTGTTTCATTTGACTGCGTATCAGGTCAGCTAATGCCACTGCAAATTGTTTTGCTTGATTTGCGTCATATTTATAACCAGCTATAGTTGTTTCAATAACACTTGTTGCAACACGACGTATTCGAACTAAATCAACTTTATGATCTTCATCAGGTTCCATTCGATATGTATTTTCATATCGAATAAAACGACGTTCATTTACAGCTCGAGGAAAAGAATTAGATGATGATTGACGACGCTGTCGTAGGGCAGCAAAATTTCCACTGGTATTAGTACCAGTATTACCTCCAATACTGCTAATAAGAATTGAATTCCGTTGTCCTGTGTTACGTGATTTATAACCAGGTGCTTCTGAACTACGTACATCAGCAGGAAAATTTTCAGTAGCTATACTCATATCTGCCATTTTTCGTCACTAAATAAAAGAACAAAGCAATAAAATTCAAAATAGTGAATCTTGTATTATAATTCTGTTAAATGATAATCTGATGTTTATTTAGTTACAATATTTTTTTTTGTTTGATACACAATGATAATCGTGTATCAAAATGTATTTACTTACCAGTACCTGTGAACAACCACAAAATTCAGTTGTGTAAATGAGACCATAAAGAAAAAACATCATGGTTGCTATTGTGACACTATTTTTTCAAGTATCTAATGGACTTTATTTTTCTGTTCTTTTCATATGGTTACTTTTTCAGCAAACACATATATGCAGAGCATCGAAAGAAAAGTTCATTTGGCATCTATAGGTCGTCGTCATGATCTTTTTTGTAATACTCTTTTCTTTCCTTTTTTCTTTCCTGCTGCTTTCTACTATAATACTCACGGTTATTATGATAGTTTAAAAGTAATCGAGATATTAGCTTGAGTATTCTTCTTAATACAACCAGCTGGAAAAACTTTATAAAGCGAGTTGCTGAATCTGAACTTTTTTTTTTTTTATTGAGAAAATCTTTTGATTTTACATAAAACAAAACAAAAGAGAAAAACATATAATTTGATAACAAGTTAACGATCACCAGTCATCGGTCGACCTCGACCGACATTACTACCCGAACCGAAATAAGTTGATGATGATTGAATAGAACGTTGATTATCATTGTACGATGAATTTAAAATACGAGGTGTTACTGATGTTTGCCGATAAAAATGATTATTCGTAGTATTTTGTTGATGATAAGATGTATGTCCATGGCCTTGAGATCTTAATGAATTATTGTCATAACGAACGTTAGCTGAACTTGTTGAACGTAATTGTTGTTGCTCGCTTTGATTGTTATAATTTTGCATTGATATTGAACTAGGAATTTGTTGAGATTTTTGTTGTTTTTGTATGTATCGTTCATTTAATGATATATTTTCTATTGCAGAATATAATGTCGGCCATTGCATTTGGTCTCCGTTAATATTATTATTGAATGTACTATTATTATTATTAACTAATACTGATGATGATGCTGAATTCAATAGAGAAGATGTTGATTGTGTATTTTTACTAGACAAAAATAGCATATAATGAAACAGTGAACTTTATTTTTTATACGTTTACGTACGAAAGAGGTGTACGTTTAAGTAAATCTTCTGTATATTTTTCCATTGAATGACCACGAGCACGATTAAATGCTAAAATTTGATTTTCAATAAAAGAAAAAAGTTTTACTTTTATTTAATACCTTCTAAAGCTTCATTTGGTTCAAAGTCCATTTGTTCAATCATATATCTAAGAATATATTATAAAAGATGTCGAGAGGAAAAGAATTTTATTTGGCTCTTTTACCTCACAATTAAATAGCCTGTTCGATTAAGTCCATGCGTACAATGAACACCAATTAATTTGTCTTCAAAAAAAAACTATATTTCAACATCAGGTTTAGTCTTTTTTCATTGTATTACCGTTATTTTTATTTTCCTCAAGAAACTTGCGTACAACATTAGCAAACTGTTGATAACATGTTTCACTTGGAATTTGATGATGACCAGGTGTCATCAATTTATAATATTGAATTTGTGCATCAGCAATATCCTGTTATGCAGAAGACAATATTATGTAATATTTATTAGAAAAATAATAAAACTAACGACTGCTTTATAATATCGATCAGTATTTGTTAAATCAATTATTAAGCCAAGTTCTTTTCCTTTATCATCAAGTCGTTCAACAAGATCACCTAATGTAAAACGTCGTTCTTCAGTCAAATGTTTTTGCATTTCCTATAAATTCAATTACATATATAGAAACGTTTTTGTTTCTTTTTTTCTATGAATTAAAAATAACAACAAACCGGTTTTAATGGGCATTTAAACGCAATAAAACGAGTATTTTGAACCCATGAATTAACACCCAAATAGTCAAGCCATCTACAAAAGAAGAAGAATTGTGGAAATAAAACAACACAGAGCAAAATGAATTTATGGTTTCTATTTACCGATCAGGAATGCCACCCGATGAACCTGATTTTCGTTTTTTTTCTTCTTCACGTTGTTTGTTAGTTGCTCGAAAACGTTGAGGTTGTTGATATTGAAAATCATCCATTTTTATTGACATAAAAATGCTTATCTTTAAAATGAAAATAGTAATAATGTTTATTTGCTTTATTCAATGATGTCATGAAAGATAAATAAATTCATGACTTGTCAATTCTTGCATCACAACATACGCATTATTATGCAATAGAACAGAATGGGGAAAAAACAAGAAAATGATGACTTTTTCTAAGAATTAACATTAGATAGATGCTGAATTGAATACGTTCTTCTTTGGTTAAATCTTATAACTTTAAATAATTAAGTATTGTAACTGATGACTGTTGACAAAAGATATGAATCATTTATTTGTTTTTATACATTGTTTATTCTATGTTTTTTGTGGCATGTAAATAATATCAAACAAATATTTATCGATTGATTGTCAATCATGAGTCACAATTGATGTTATAAGTCTTGGTTGAGAAGCACTTTTTTATATTCAATTTTTCAATCATTGAACCATATATATTTTCAAATCAATCTATCGGTTATATGATAAAAGCAATGTAAGAAAAAAACGAACTGTTTCAATAAAACTTTGCTCTTTTCCAATGATCATATGCTAACTGGAATACAATAGATTTCTTCTAATTGAAATAAAACATCAGAACAAAACTTGTATCTTGGTTTTTTTTCTTGATAAAATACAGCAAAAGAAGAAAAATATATATAAACAATCAAAAAAAAATCATTTTTCTTTTATTTTTATTGAACAGATTCTGAAGGAGGAGAAAGAACATTAATATTTGATGTTGTTGTTGTTGTGGTGGTCGTTGCTATTGATTGTTGCTCTTGTCCACATATTTCATCTAATTGTTTATTTTGCATACGAATAACAACAGCTACTGATGTACATGGCAATATACCTAATTCAGTAATAACAGCACTTATAAATGTCGGGGGTGTAACGTCATATGTCATATTAAGAATATTTAAATTTGAATTGGATGAATTTGAATTTGCTGTTGTTGATGATGAAGATGACATAGCTGCATGAAGAAGTGAATGATTAGCAGTTAAATCGTTTGGATCACCTGAATTATGAAAATATTAAAAAAAAGTAATTTTTGTTTAAATTCTAATAAATTAATACTATACCAAGTTCATTAAAAACAAAACTATCAGTTTGAACACGTTCACAAAATTTATATGTTTCACAACAAACAAGTACAGGTACGTTATGTGTTTTAGCAATAAGAGATATTTGTGCTGTACCAACTTGACTCATGACATAACCATTACCTAATAAACCATGTGCTCCTAATAATACTTTTGTTACCTTTATATGAAGTATATTCAATTTAATGAACAAAATAAGTCTTTAAAAAAAATACAAACTTCTGATATAATAAATGGTACAGCATTAATGAGTACATAAGTACATTTAACATTCAATGCTAATAATCTTCGAGCAGATTTAAGACCTAAATAATATTGATTCAAATAGATAAATAAAGTTTCTTGAAATAAATTTTACCATGTTGTTGCGGACGTGAATCAACAATAATTACTCGAAAATTAATTCCACGATTAATAGCTGTTTCCAAAATACGCATAATTAATGATGAGCTAAACATTTTCAATTTAATAGAAAAAAAAAGAAAATCAATGAAATTTGTTATTGTTCAACTTACTATCCAAATATAAGAATAACATCTCCATTAGTAATTTTTGTAATAGCATACGTTTCAGCAATAGCTATACCAGCTAATTCAATTTTTTCTCGTAAAAAACTTTTAATAACATCACTAAGTAATTCTTTAGCTTTTTCATTAGTTATATTACGTGGTATACGTTCAATATGAGTTTTTAAATAACGTATAGCTGTACCCATAGTTACAGCATTTGGACGACATTTTGTAAGAAAACTAAATGAAATTGACTAAAATTAAAATAAAAAAGAAAGAAATTAAGATTTTATTTACCTAATATTTATTTTTAATTTTGTATTTAGATCCACAGGATCAAGTGTTGATAAATTATTTGAACCTGGTGGACCTTCATAATCTTCAAGCATCTATGATTTCAAACAACAAAAGAAAAAATTGATAAAAATATTTAAAAAAAAAATATTTATTACTTTTTGAATAGCAACAAGAAAGGCTACACATCGTAAATTAGAACCAACTATCTGTCTTGTTGCATATTGTAAACCTAATTTAATAATAGCTGGATGTACTGATTTTGATTCACTAGAATTCAATTCGATGAACAAATAAAAAAGTGTTCTTGTGTTCTTACGATGTAATTGGAAGTCGTTCAAGATTACGTGTATATATCATAAGATGAGCAAAAAGTGTTACACGTGCATCATCAGACTTCTGTTGACGTTTTTGTTGAGATTGATTTGAAGGTACAGTAGTAGTAGTAGTAGCAATAGTAGTTGTAGTGGTGGTTGCTGGTCTTGTTGATTTTGAAGTAACTGATATTGTCGACTCACCAGCTTCAGATTGAGGCCGATGAGATGCTTAAAATAAGAAGAAAATATCCATTAAATAGAACAACATTCTTACATTTTTAAAAAATAAAAATCATGCAGAGGATAACTGAAACTTTTGCATCTTCAATGCTATGGACAAGTTATTCAACTCAAGTAGAAAAAAATATTTTACTTGATAAATGTGTTGATAAAGTTGATGTCGCAAATTGATCAGTGTTTGTCTTTTTTATATTTGCTGAAGCTTGTTGTGTTTCATTAGGTTTTAAAGTAGGTGTACCTGGTTTCTGTTTTGATTGTTTAGCAGCTCTTTGAGCTTCCTAAAAAATAAATAATAACTAATGATGAAAAACTTTTATATAAATAAATTAATGACTTGGGTAGCACGTCGTTCAGCACGAGATAATTGAGGTTTTGGTTGGATCGATGTCGGTGGACCTTTAGGATTTTGTTGAATCTTTGTATTAGCAACACGTTCGGCTTCAAAATATATAAAATAAATTAGTTTTTTTTAGAAGACTAATAAATTTCTACTAACTGATTTCTGAAATATCATTGATAGAACTCGTTTCTAAACCAGTTTTGTCTTCTGATATTGCAAGTTTGTTTTTTGTGACTTGTTGTTTTTTATTTGAATTGAAAGAATTTTGATTACTTGCTGATGAAGCTACGGATGAAGCAGTAGACATTGAACGGTTAGGAATAGAAGTCATTGTTATTGTTAAAGGAATTTCTGTTGATATATTTGATTCATGTATTTTCTGAAATAATATAAACATTAATCATATTAAATAAATAAAATAAAATAAGCGATCAAGTGAATAAGTTATTTAAAGCGCACATGCAGATGATTCAGCAATAGAGATATAGCACAACAACAAATAAACCTTTTGTTCTTGAGAATGTTCATGAATAGTGTTCTCATGATTATCATTGTTTGTAATCTCTGATTCTTTTATTTGTTGTTGTGGTTGTTTGTTTTTTTTCTCTGCACGATTACGTTTCGTTTTCGTTGATTCGTCCATTTTTGATACACACAACGAGTGAAAAATAATAGTCTAGATAAAAAATACGAGAAATTTATTAAGATGGTCATTAAGACCTACCCGAAATACTCTTCTAATAAAACTCATTTTTCGAAAATGGTACTCAGTATATTTTTACGAGATATTATGCTACATTGCATCATCTACATTGAATCATCATTTATAAAAAAAAAAAAAACAAGATGAAAAGAAAAAGAAGAGAACGAAAAAAGAAATCGATTTTTTTTTATAGGATATATTTGAATAAAAATTGTGTTAATACCAACGACAAACAGAATAAAGAGAATAAAAAGAAAGTTTATCATATATAATAAACTAATGATGAATAACAAATATGTTAACAATGAAATAGTTTCTTTTTTCTAAATTTTAGCATCAACTGGTTTTCTATCGACGGCAATTTTATCTGGTACTTCAATAACTCCACAATCAGCGATAACAACATCTGATACTGGACGATCATTTGGACCTGTTTTGGTATTTTCAATTTTGTGTACAAGAGACATACCTAGTTTTTTTTTTGAGAAAAACAAGTAAAAATTTATCTAAGCAAAAAAGAAATATTACCTTCAAGGATTTTGCCAAAGACAACATGTCGACCATTAAGCCATTCAGTTTTAACTGTAGTAATAAAAAATTGACTACCATTGGTATCCTTACCTAAAAAATTAATATTAAACTTATATGAAATGATTTCTTTATTTATTCATACCTGCATTAGCCATTGAAAGCCATCCAGCACCATAATGTTGCAATTTGAAGTTTTCATCAGGAAATTTAGCACCATAGATACTAGATTATTAAAGAAAAATGATGGAATTTTTTTTTTGATTAAATATTATTAATTTTACCTCTTGCCACCAGTACCATCACCACGATCAAAATCACCACCTTGAATCATAAAGCTTTTGATGACACGATGGAATTTTGAACCTTTATATCCGAATCCTTTAGTACCAGCTGCTAATTGTGCAAAATTTTCCGCTGTTTTTGGTACAACATCTCCAAATAAACCAATAACAATACGACCTTCTTTTTTACCACCAATTTCAATATCAAAATAAACTTTTTTTGTTACATAAAGCTACAATATTACAAATAACAAAATTAAACAAAAAATAAATACATAAATCTAAAAGTTAATGAAAATTCACTTTATCATCAGCTCCAAATGTTGTTGTTGTTGCAACATAGACAATGAATACTAACCCAATGAGTACCAATGATTTCATGATGATCTGAAAATAAATCGATCATATAAGTAAAAATTTTTTGTTTCTGGATAAACAATAGAAGTAATGATTAATAGAGAAAAATCATAGCTTTAATTATACCTTTTTCTGATATCGGGAGAGAAAAAGATGCATTTAAAATCTCGAAAGAAAACAAAGATATCATACGTAGTATTATTACAAAAATGAAATAGATGCTCTTTAGACATGCCTTGCTAAATAGGATAATGTAGAAAATATGATCAGTGCTTGTACTTTTGGCAATCGATGATTGGTTACTATTATTTCTTTCACGACAGAAATTAGATTTACACAAATAATGACCTATCTTATGATGTTAAAAGTATTTATTATAAACGTTGATTGATGATTTCAAACAAATATAGGTTATTTTTTCGTACATATCATACGATCCAAGAGAGGCTTGGATAGTAATTTCTATTGGTCGAGAATCAACACCTTGTCATGGCTATACTGTAGATGTTACAGAAATTATCACTATATTTAATGTTTTTTTTTTACAATAAACATGAAGTAAATGATAATTCTATGTCACTACTAAATCTTATTGAATTATTTTCTTTTAATTGAAATTTATAGAAAGCTGTTTGAGTTATATATATATATATGATAAAAATACGAATGTTATTCATATTGCTTATTATCTTAATTTTAAATTGATTTATCGAGTGTTTGTATTTTACTATTGATCAATATGTCTCAACAATGATGTTTAGTTCATCATAATTCTTAATTGTCTATCGCGAAATTTGTAATAGGATTAAAAGAAAAAGATTGTTTTTCCTAAACTTTTTCTTCTCAGCAATTGCATTCAACATAAATAAATTTCTTGGAACAGTAAAAAAAACTTGAACAGGATTTATTTTTTGTGTCATTACTCATTTCATCAATAAAATCAGTGTATCCCTAACCAAGTATCTAAATGATATAGAGACAGTAAAATCAAAAAAATATTCTTGCTTTCGATATTGCATGCTTCAAAATAAATAAAAACCGTTACGATTGAGTGAATACATATGTAGTCAAACGAAAAAAAGAGAACAATCATATTATAAGATACTTAGAAACGATGACTGTATCAAATTCTATTGATAGTTTCTATACATCATTATCAGATAATGAAAACTTTGAAACAACAACTCTTATTTGGCTTGATAGTAGATTAACTGAACTACAAGAAAATATAAGAATTCAACAAGAACTTCGATCGGCCATAAATCACATAAAAGACTTTGATAATATTGAAGAATGTAAAAACTATATTCAACATTTATCCAGAGATGATCGAGTGGTTTTGATCACAAGTGGAAAAGTGGGTAAAGAGTTCGTACCATACATTCATGATTTTCGACAAATTACTTCAATTTATATATTTTGTATGGATAAAAAGAAAAATGAAATATGGCCTAAAGCATTTATTAAGGTAAATAATTGATTGTCATCTTATTGAGTCTTATAGAAATAATATATAACTATGAATATGTGCAAACAACTTCTAATTGAAACTAAATTCTCCTTTTCATGACATACGAAATATGTTATACTCATGTTCAGAGTTACAATATCTGAAGATAATTATTATGTTTTTGTCATCCAACAATAGAACTAAAATTTCTCTATGAAAAAAACGATAAAATATCTGAGGAGTTATTAATTTTTTTTAGAAAATATTTGAAATCACGAAATAGAAGTAACACTGTTGATTTGATCGGTTTTAGATTAAAGGTGTGTTCACTAATTTGGATGAACTGGTAAAAAAGCTTAAATCCGATCAAGAAAGACATATGCATGATAAAGTCGATGACCCACTTCCTATACATATATTTACTACACGTAACAATCCTGATCAATCCACAACAGCATTAAATCTTAAATTTGTTCATCATAACTTATTTCTCGATTCACTTCTTCAAATGAAACCTACAGTAAGAGATAAAGACGAATTAATTTCTCGATGTTTTGAATTATATAAAAACAATAATTCACAATTATCGATTATAAAAGAATTTCAAGACGAATATAGATCGGATCGAGCATTATGGTGGTATACTCGAGATACATTTCTGTATCGTTTATTAAATAAAGCTCTTCGAGTACAAAACATTGATTTACTTTTTATCTTTCGATTTTTTATTTATGACATACAAAGACAACTTGAAATAAACCAATGTTTACAAGCGATTCAAACTTATCGTGGACAATTAATGTCAAAAGATGAAGTAAAAGAACTGGAAAATTCTATTGGAGATTATATATCAATCAATTCTTTTTTTTCAACAACTCGAGACAAAAATTATGCAATTTTTTGTTTGGGAGATGTAAATTCAATTCATAATGATTTACAAAGAGTATTATTTGAAATTGATGCTAATCCAGATCATGTTGGTATTAAATTATTTGCTGATATATCATCAAAAAGTTACTTTCCTAATGAATGTGAAGTATTAATAATGTTAGGAGCTATATTTCGTTTAAATAATATTATTTTAAATGAAGACAATATTTGGGTGTGTCATTTATCGTTATGTAGTGATCAAGATAGTGATCTAAAATCTCGAATTAATCAAATAAAAAGAGAATATATCGATCAACAAAACACTATTTTTAGTCTTGGAAATATCTTACATCAAATGAAAAAATATGATGACGCAGAAAAATATTATCGACGTTTACTTACTGAATTTTTAAATGATCATAAACAAACTGGTTTATGTTATTATCATCTTGGTCGAGTTTATTCAGGTAGAAACAATTATGAACATAGTATTAAATGGTATGAAAAATCACTTAAAATCATGATGGAGACAATGAATTCAGATGATTTAAATATTGCAAAATGTTATAATAGTATTGGTAATATTTATCGAAAAAAAGAAGATTATAAACAAGCACTTGAAGCATATCAAAAAGCTTTAAGTATTTGGACCCGAGCACCTGATGAAAATCATTTAAAAGTTGCTATGTGCCTTATTAATATGGCTGTTGTTCATAATGCAACAGAAAATAATAATGATGCACTGGAATGTCTTGAAAAGGCTTTGAAGATTAAGCAGGAATATCATGGGACAAATCATTCGGATGTAGCTGAGTTATATAATAATATTGGATTAGTTCATGAATGTCTGGATGATTTTGATCTGGCTTTAGAAAATTTTAAACGAGCACTGGAAATTTATCGAACAGCGTTCCATTCACAAAATATTGACTATGGATTAACACTTGAAAATATTGGTTATCTCTATAAACATGATAAGCAATGGAGACAAGCATTGACATATTTAGAAGAAGCAGCGAGTGTCTATCATCAAATATTATCCGCTACACATCCTAGAGTTGTTCAAATTAAACAAGATATTCAACATGTTTTATCTGTAATCAAGAATTGATCTTTTGTACCTACTTTCATTATAGGTTAAGTCTATTATCATTGAAGATTTAATATATAATACCACTAG
This sequence comes from Rotaria sp. Silwood1, assembly GCA_905250075.1. Lineage (NCBI taxonomy): Eukaryota > Metazoa > Rotifera > Eurotatoria > Philodinida > Philodinidae > Rotaria > Rotaria sp. Silwood1. The sequence continues at coordinate 275,323 of CAJNOP010000067.1, read as the reverse complement.
ATTTCGAGAAGAAAACCTAATATAATCTTTTATATAAATAACTATTTCATGGTTATAATTTTGCCATCTGTAAAAGAATCAAATAAAAGAAAATATGTGCCAACTCCAGTTTAAAATATAGAATGTCTTAAATAATAAAAAAAAATTTTCTCAGTAGATTACTTATTCAAGAATGCTATCTATATATATAACAGTTTACCAACAATAACATTTGGTTTTTGTTGTACTTGTTATCAAGTTCAATGTATAGCTAAGAAAACAAGTCGACACCGTAATTGATTTTCTTCTTAAACATAGATTCATCAATTATGAAACGATCAGTATCAAATGATCTGATAATAATAGATTCAAAAAAAAAACATACGAAAAACTATTGCCAATAACGATAGTCAGTGGCTCATTTTTTATTCTCTATTTATATTTTAGGTAGAAGTGATGGGCGAAAAAATGAAGTGAAACCGATCAAGTATCACTGGGACATTCATAAAAGTGTTACGTACAGCTGAAATATGTTTTGAATACAATAAATAAAAATCCTTTCAATTAAGTTTAGCTTCATATTATGTCGTCACTTGACAAGTTGCAAAATAAAAGTTGAAATATTACTAATATTAACTACGAAATAGCAAAGACAAAAAGCAACTGACGAAACATAAAGAAGAAAAATAGAGAAAATGAGCATCTTTTATAAGTGTAAACATTTCTCTGTATTAGTAATTAGATTTCATTAATGAAGAAACTGAGCAAAAACATTATATTTCGTTGAATAATATACGAATGAATGAATCTTACGACGCTGATTATGAGTACGTATCTTTTTATTTTACAGATCGAGTTTTCAACAAGAAATGAAAAACTAAAACAACACGTCTCAGCAAACACAAAAAAAAGTTATTGCTCTGGGAAATCAAAGATTATTCCAACTTGCACTGCATATTATTCGCTAAAACTATTTTATGTGAGTTCAGCATAAAAAACTGTGATATCTAAATAATTTTGACGAAGTTTGATCATCCTATTTCTATTTTACTAGTATCACAAGGCTCACTACTGACCAGACTGACACATTCATATTGCAAATGTATCTTCTTCTGCAATAAGAGCTAAAACTTTGTTTTATATAGCATTTCAACTATGTGTTCGATAGGAAAACAGTTACGTATGCTCCCTATACAGTTGAGAGTAGGCAAATTTCTCCACTA
>CAJNOP010000067.1:227799-274021 GCA_905250075.1 Rotaria sp. Silwood1 | reverse complement strand
ACAAATAAAAACTTCTTTTCTTTTCAGAGAAGGTAGCTAAGTTAATTCTTCTTGGAGATAGAAGTCAAACATTTTCTTGGTTAAACAAAGCTGTTTTTTCGTAAATATCCGAAAAAACTTTCTATTTGAGGGTCAATCGATAACTCTTTTTGAAAGCTACAGATAAAGCTTTCCCTTATGGATACCCTTCATATATTTGTTGTATAAGAAATACTGAATTATTCACTATGTAGTAGCCAACAAAAACTTTCAGAGAGAATGGCTAGAAGCAAGAGAAAACTTAAGAGGAAAACATTATCACGTTCTCCTTAAACTTATGGCTTGTCTACATCCGTACCCTCAAGTTGTTGCAGCAGATTTTACAAAAGGAGATGCCAATTATGAATCTGACTTATATTTTGAATAATCAAAATGCAAAATTCTTCAACAAGATTTTAGTTATTTACTAAGCACTATGAAAATACTATTTGAGTGTGCGTATTCTCATTGCCCACACTCACATCCTTAATATAGGTTCATATGTAGAACATAAACTTTTTATTTTTTGTGTTTAATCAAAGAATTATATACAGGTATATCTGGACGCATATATATATATATAGAATCAAAAGAAGAAGAAGAAAGCAAAGCAATACGAGAGGATATATCGCATGTCGTAATGGTGGTGTCATCAACAGATCGTAATATCATCAATGTTTTTCGCGTTGTGCATCGAGCAATACATCAATCTTGTCTTTCAGCATATGCCTTTCAGAAAAAAATAGTTAGATGCAACAAGAGAATAAGGCACACTTTCGTACAGCAAAAACTATTTCTCGATGTCGCGTGCTCTAGAAAAAAGGCTATTAAGATATTTGCAAAAATCAACAGTTCATTAAAGACATTGCAAATGACTTAACAAATAACCGGCTGATTTGTCAAACTGTTTTTTTATTCACTCTGATCTATCGAGTTCATATTGTCACCATTCGCCTTATCTAAGAGATTGGAAACTCACTAAATATAATGACACACGTATTATCAATTTTAATATGAGTATTGATGTCTGCTCGAATAAGCCACTAAGTTTTCACATTTCATAGGACTGATTTTTTACCATTTAAAGATAACCTGAAAAACGGTATAGTTATCGTAATTTCTATTTGGCATGCATAGCAAAATCGAAATTTTTCATGAAAATGACTTGTTTTGTAACAATGAACAACCTGTAAAAGTTCTTTTCACGTGTACCATCTCAAGAAATGATTCTTAAAAAAGGAAGGTTAATCTATGAGCATTTTTTAAAGGATCGTTCTAATTTGTTCGGAACGATATGTCTTATATTAGACAGTGTGTTGAAAGGGAAAAATAATAAAAGAAGTTGCATGTTAGAGAAATGCCAATGTTTGTGTCTGTTATTTTACCACTAAAATGTTGACAGGCGATAAAGATAAACAGTTTCGAGTGTATTATTTTGATTCGCCTGACTGTAAATAAATCAACAACAGGATTAGATAACAACACGGTCAAAATATTTACGAGAAAAATGTGGAACTATTGCCGAACTTGAAGAAAAACTGATTGCTAACAAGTGGAGCCACGTGGCTTGTTTGATAATACATCTTGTCTATCATCATTCATTTCAAGCCCTCATTTATATATATATATATATATATATATATACTTGCCCGTCTTCAAATTTTTGACATCTACCAATTGCCTTGTTTTCACATAAATGCTGTACTCGTCGATTTTACTATTACATGTTCTCGTGATAACATTGGGTCTCTATCATTCAATTGTCCCTGTTGGTAAGTCAATCATAGGAATGTACTTTTCGATTAGATTGGAATTTCAATTTTGCTTTCTCAGTCAAAGTCAATCGAGCATTTGATCTTCAAAATAGGCATTTTTTAAAATAATTTCTTTTAAACCCTCCGACAATACACGGCAAATTTATAACAGTCAAAGTTCGTTAGCTCAAAAATGTAGCCCCTCATTGGGTCAGACTGACAATTTTTTGTCGAAAATATTTACACTTTACTGGAATCTTATTTCTACCAATTTCGTTAAATAGGTCTTGTTTTGATCGATGAATAGCATTAAGAAGTCTGCCATTGAAATATTCCTAGCTAAGACAAATCTATAAACAATACATCATTTCAATTGCTCAGGCTAAGTGCTAGGTAGCTTTTTATATTGTTATTGTTTAAATATCTCGAATTTTGAGAAAAAAAGATCTTCACAAAAGTTTATCTTCTCGAGAAGATGTTTGTCAACAAGAGAAACATTGTCTGGTTGATGGAAGAAAAACGCGTCCGAAAGTATGAACTCTTAATGAGTATGACTAGAAAATAAAGCCAACAATAACGTTATTTAGAAAAGTGTTGACATACATCAACAGAGGTCTCATAGTGATATGTGTCGATAAATCTTCTCTCTAGTTTTCTGTGTTAATTAAATCAGTTTATAGAAACAAATATAAAGAGCCAACAACAAGTTTGAACAAAACAAGCACGCCCTCATTATCACTTTAATGTGAATTAAAAGCTATGCAACTGAAATTCATTTAAATGGAATGTTCCTAACTATTCTAGTCATAAATGGGAATTTTCGTAGCAAATTTTATATCAAATAAATTCCAGAAAAATTATCCATTTATAATGAGTTTCATAGAAAAAATTTCCATCGTGTATTTTCCTTCAGAACATTCCCCTCTTTTAGTGTTTCTCAAGAACAGCTTTACAAAAAACTGATGAAACTTTCATGGTAGATAGATCTAGACTAGTAGAGTAAAACTTGTCATGAACTTAGATTTCACAGACGCTTCCTTCCATGAGATATAGGAGCACAGAGATCAACAATAATATGAAGTTTTCTCTCCTGCAATCAGCCAGAGTATATTTTTTATGGCTGAAATTTTTTGCAGCAATTAGAACCAAGTCAAGGAATATATATTGTTTTTTTTCTTTGAAAAGAATTGTTTCTTTCTCTTATGATAGCTGAAATATTGGAAGCCCTGCCAAAAAAAATGTTTTTTTCCCAGAGCAAATGTTAGAAGATTTGCAAAAGAAACACCAGAACAGTATTTTAAGAAAAACATATATACATCCTGATTTGATCCTAGTTGCCAGACAAAAAATTTCAGCTCAATCAGCCGAAATGTCTTGTAGAAAAAGGGGTAAAACTTCTATTTTTCTCTAAAAAGTTGATTTTGAGAAAGACGTGCGACAACGGAAAACATCATTTTTTTCATATTTCTTGTTTTTCATTTATGGCCCACAGAGCACATTGTCATGTCGAAATAGCTATATATTAATAAAGACCATCGGCAGTACAATAAAGCTGTAGAACATGATTTTTTTCTATAGGGGCTCTCCAAAGTGGGTTTTTCTAAGAATCAAAATCAACATGAAACATTTTGTTCATATGTCATTCGACAGACGACAGTTGAATGTGTTTTTAGATACGAAAAAAATCAAAACCTAAAAAGAGTGAATTTTTGGAGTCGAGAAAAGGGAGCTGTCTTTCAAGCTACCTGCAACAAAAATACATGAACTACCTGAAATAAGACTCTTTCTACGATCTGATTTTCTGACATTCGAAGATTCAAAAACGAAAAATATGTTTTTGTGAATCAAACTTGACACGACTCTAGGAAAACAGTAAAATCTGTAGATACCAGAAACTTTATTTCTATTTTGGTCGATTTTTCCAGATTTTACCTCATGAAATCGAGTGCTGGTTGGAATTGATGACGAGTAACTCTTTTCCTTTTCGCGTTGGTTTTTTTTCTACAATAAATATTCTTTTCATAATAATGAACTTTATGATTCTAGCACTAGCCAACCGTATTCGATGGCAAGGAAATTGGGCTTTTAGCTGCGACTTTCCTGGCAATGATATCAATGATGTTCACGCCTCTGGTGAAGAATGTGGTGGAGAATGTTCAAGAACACCAGAATGTACTCATTTCTCTTGGACTTCATGGCAAGGTGGTACTTGTCGGCTTAAAAAGGGACTGATTTCCAAGAGTCAAGCGATTCAAGCTGTTGATAAGACTCAGATCTGTGGAATAATAATCGATTCAGGACCGAGTGATCCTCCATTAACACCAATTCCAGGTTAGACTGGATAAAAGGAGAAAAGTAGTGGTAAAATCGATACATTTGCATGCAGACAAACTAATCCACTTGATGTTGATTATCTCACGTTCATTCAAACTAGACACCAATACCTAGTCAGACAGGACCTCACAAGAAACGCATTTAAATTTCGTACTAACAGTGTTTTAACATGCGTTTATCATTAAAACTATGATTATTAGAATTTTTAACACGTATAAAAGCATTCAGGATGGATGAACCTGTTAAAACCACAGGAAAAAGAGTTGAAACCAGATTTTTTTCTGATTAGAGTGGTTAAAGTGTGCTGATAATTAAAAAATCAAGATAAGCACTTTTTTTGGCATTCCGCCAATTTTAAATCGCAAACATCAAGTCAATAGAAAAGTTAGTGGAATCAAAAACGTCAAAAGCATCATTTTTTGTCATTGTTATGATAAAAATGTCTTCTTTTAACAACTTACTTCTATCAACAGGCTTGAATTATAAGAAAATACTTAAAACCAAGGCACTGAACAAAACTATGCCTTTTCGAATAAGTGGTTTGTTTGATTAAATTGAGCTTTTAATCAAATTAATTTTTCAAATTTAAAATTGACTAAAAAATTTTAGAAGATCTGCTGGTTCCTACTCAGACACAACGCATGAATTATTTTCCCAATTCACGTGTTTTCGCTAGTTAGTCATTTTGGTAGTTTCTACCAATGTAGTCCGAGTTCATATTAACACAAGAGCTTAAACCCAAAAATTTTAAATGACAAGATGCATTTGTTTTTTGAATTAAAATTTAATTTCTTATTTCTTTATTTTTAGCAAGATTTAATGCGTCTTAATAGCTATGTTACATTTTAGAATGTGAAAGACAGAGTTTTTATTTATTAAAGGTACACTCCATCTACACTGACAAATGCACATAACTAAGTATTTTACACATAATTATTCTTTTATATTTAATTGGAGTCCCTGTGACAAACTAGAGAAAACATAGCAAGTCTTACTGCAGATATCTCAAGTATGTTATTGAGTGTGGGTGTGACTGGATAATCGAAAGAACTTCGTTTTGACCGGCTCATTCGAAGAGAGTTCGAGCTAGAAGATGCAAGTGTCACGATCAAGATTTGCGTTTAAAACTAGGATCAAACATGCATTGAGCATTATGAATGCATGGCTGAAAGAAAAAAGCTATAAAGTATTGAGGTAATGAAAACTTCTACGCAATTTTCTCAAAAGACGGGGTAGCCCAAAAGTCACTTTACTGAAAAAAATTGAATATCTGCATTATGTCTCGAACAAAAGAACTCATTTTTTTATCGATAATAGAGGCATGTTCAAGCTTTATATCCATAAAGATATGGCTAGAGAAATCCTCTGTTAATTATCAATATTGATTTCAACAAAAAAAAAATTCTTTTTTCACAGGTAGGAAGAAAGCAAAATACTTAACAAAGAGTCTCTCTTGGCATATCTTTATGGATATAAAGCTTGAACATATCTCTACCATTATTTAAAAAAACCAGCTCGTTTACCCGAGTCGTAATGTAGATGTTCAATTTTTTTCGATACAGTGACTTTTGAGCCACCCTGTATTTTCTCGCTTAAAAGATTTTGTTGTTATTTAATTACTTCAATCGTATTCATAGTATATCATATGTATTGATTCATCTAGGTCCACCGGTAAGTAGAAGAAAACCAGTCGATTAGATGAAGAATTCTATTCAAGCTAATTTTTAAGTTTTATTTTAGGGGTCACGCGGACAAAAAGGTGATCGAGGTGAGTTGCAAAAAGATAATGTGCACGAAAGAGCCTACGTTAGTCATTTTCTTCATTCATCCTATAATCAAAAAGATATAGATGAGTAGAAGAATAAGGTTTTCAGAGGGCACAAATCTACTGGATTAGTTGGCACAAAATGTCTATATGATTCTTTTTTCTATTTTAGGTGCTCGGGGACCACCGGGTAACAAAGGAGAACCGGTTCGTGTGGATATCTTCTTCTTTGATTGAACCCATAGAATTTTCTTTTCTCAGGGAACAATGGGTCTGACAACACATTCTTCTTGGTAATCGGTTTTCAAATTACAAAATCTTTAATCGATTGAATTTTTCTCTAGCCTTTCGCCAACAGAATTTAATAAATATATGACTTCATTTAAAAATGAAGCTCAAGTATTGAAACAACATGCCATAATGATCGAACAACAAGTGAAAGTAGTAAACGTTTTCCGATCGAGTATCCAAAATCTTACCAAAATATTAGACAGCAGAGGTGACAAGTGTAAATGCTCTGATGATATTATCGAATGCTATCGATTGTATCGAATTTTCGTTTTTATATAGCGTTTCCCGAAGTCAATACGTCGCAAACACCAATAATAAACAATCCAATGAATCCCACATTCGAATTTTGGCCGCCAACTGAAGTCTGGTGTCCCTGGCGAACCGATAGTTGTACGCAGATGATTTCTCGACCTGGTCAAATGACCATCGTCATGGATCAAGCAGTACAACTGGCATTTGAACTTCATTTGTCGATTAGTAATGATCCAACAAATACTAGTTATGCTATTCGTCTCGCAGTTACTACGCAACAAGTACAGATTAGCAAAATAGTCGATGGTCTAACGATAGGTATAAATCAAACGACTGAACACGATTATGCTTTACATGAAGAAAAAAGTAAGTAGAATATTATCTAGAATAAAGACAAAACAAACCATTGATATAATCATCTTGGTTTTAGGTGTGTATTGGTTGAGCCTCGATTATATGGCTTTATCAGTTAAATATGGTCAAGGTGAAGTAAGAGATAGGTGTACGCTGCTTCAAAGTTCTCTATCAAAAGTGGAAAGAAATACTGTCCGACAAATTCAGTTCGTGCACGTTTCATTCAAAGGTAGTCGTGTGCTGGCAGACTATAAAAAGTATGAGTACAAGGTGAAATTGAAAATCGGTCAACATCCTGTTGTTCTAGACCCACCATTGTTAGTGGTAGAACCGGACAAAGCAGGTCTTGATGTATTTCTTAATAACTCGGCTATTCTTTTGACCCGTTTGAAAGAACCGTGTCGATTATTATACTATGATATTCTTGGTTGGAAATTTCAAGACGATGCTTTTCCTTATTTTTTTGAAGCTATCGAGCAAAGTATTCGGAATGAATCAGGTTGGTGTTACAAAAAACTAAAAGAAAAATTAACAAGATTCAATATATCGAATCCACGTGCTATTTATCTAAGAATTACTGTTGGCATGAATCGAGGTACTCCAACCGGCGTTCCCTATGTTCTGGAAATTTGGCCACCAGGTCACTACAGTCCCATTCATACTCATAATGATACTTATGGAATTATTCGAGTTCTATATGGTGAAATTAACGTGAAACTCTATCGAACATTAAGTTCAGAACGAAAAAATCCATTTCATGAAATGACCCTCTACAAAGATCAAGCTACTTGGCTTTCGCCCGGTTTGAATCAAATTCACAAACTAGAGAATCAATCACCAAATCAAACATGTATCACCATTCAAGCGTATGAGTATCGAAACGTCGAAGTTCATCATTATGAACATCTCGATTATGTTAACGATGATGGACAAATTATTGACAACTTTGAACCCGTATCCGATATGGATTATTTAGAATTTCGAAAGAAAATGATTAATGAATGGAATAATGGCTTGTAACTTTTTAACGATGACTATTGTTGCAGTTCAACGAAAACAGATGAATAATAAGCTAATCAATGATACTCGATACGTTAATTAACATGAGTTTTTGCTTATACAACACCTCGTAATTCCTGCTAAACTTTCCCTACTTTTTTCACCTATCTAAAGATATTTTTTCTCATCAAACCTTTATCTGATCAATATGGAGAAGAAAGAAAAAAGTAGAAGAACAAGTTTTTGATCTTATTAATTGATTGAGTCACACTGTCTCGATGTTTTGTTCAGGAGAAGGATCTTTCCGATTCAGTCTTTTTTTCAGCTTTTTCTCGTCAAATACATAGTTATCATGCTTGAATACTAAGCGAACATAGAAAAATATCTGTTCTGACATGTGCTCGACAGATATGATTTCTTACGTCTCGAATTCAATCAATTATATATGTACAATGGTTAAGGCTGGGCGAGGAGATACTCAATAGAAATTGACACTATTAAGCGCTGTCTTTCTTGACAGAGACAAGTCTTCGATTGTTCGTGTCAATCAGTTAAAGTTTCCGGTCATAATTATCTGTGAAACAGCTTGTCTCATTGATAATGAAAAAACAAACGCCATGCGGGATATTTCTCTATCTTGATTCTTATTATTGATGCTAACGACGAGAAGACCGACTGGCAATTATGTTTTCTTATATATAGGCTTATGTCTGAGAAATATTTGCCATTTATAAAACGACTCATGCTCCTATAAACTTGTTGCAGATCACAAACAAACGAATTCAACTTCCATCTAAATGATCACACGTGTGCCATCTTGTGCATTACTATTAACGATTGTTTTACTCATCAACGGTAAACAGATTTGAGGTCGACTGATTTCATTGAAAATCAAATGATGAAGTGAACATAAGGGAGAAAGATTAAACTCTTTTCATGAGAACTGAATGTTGGAAGAAGATTTTAGTTGACATGCTGTTCGAAATTTAATGCTCTAGTTAATATTCCTAGATTCTTCTCAATCCCAAGAGAAGACATGGATTGCCAAAGCTGATTTACATAATGATTCGAGTCCTCTCTCAGTTGGTACATTAACATTTACGCAAGCAAATGTGGTTGGATCACCAGTTCGTGTTACTGGTACTTTAACAAATTTAGAGCCCAACACCCGATATCATGGATTTCATGTACACATGTTTGCCTTACCCGATGACATATGGGATTGTTCTCAAGCTGGAGCTCATTGGAATCCTTATGGTATGGATAGATCTAGTTCTTCTTACTTTTTTCTACTTGAGTATTTTGTTAGAGACAACTCATGGCGGTCGAAACGATCCGACTGAACGAAGACATGTTGGAGATCTTGGGAATATTTGGTATTTATTCTATATAGTATCCTCAGGTTCATTGTCATATTGATCTTTTCGAGGTCTGATGCATCTGGTACTGTCACCATTGATATCGAAGACTCTATCATTCAATTACATAATAAAACAAAAAGTTCTATTTTAAACAAATCAATTGTGGTTCACAAAGATGAAGACGATCTTGGTCGTGGTACCTATAGTGACAGTCATACGACAGGGTAATATATGAGAATTATTCCTTGCTTGACAAAACCACTCATTTTTTATTCTTTTAGCCACGCAGGTGCGCGTCTCGCTTGCGGTAATATTAAACTGGTAGATGAAGGTATGTTCATTTTATCATGAAAATTCATATTTCAGAATTACATAAAGATACCTGCTGAATTTTGTTTTGATGCTGTCGAAATTCACTCGAGATCTTTCTCAAGAAAAAGACTGGTAATAAGAAATGAATCGTCTGTTAGTTGCTGACAAGCAGACAGAAAATGGATATGTATACATTGCTTTTATCTCGGTATGATCTGCACTGACATGTTGATCTCGTTGTTACTCTTGGCTGTCACACAGCAACGGAAAGAAAATTACTTCTTTCGTTGTAAAATGAATGCCAAGAAGCAATTATCTAATTGATCAACCAGACACTACTGTTGGCAAACAATTTCTGATCTTGAATAACAAACCACACAGTTTTTCTAGGACGTCATTCATTCGAGACATCCAGGTAAAGCAGGAGGGAGAGGATGAAGGGAATCTGTCAAAGTTGGACGAACCTGGATAGAGAAGGTGCATCGAACATTTCTGAATGTTCAGACACTTACTAAGAATATTTTTCTTTTTCCACAGAAGTTTTTGAGAAATTTTGAAGCTGAGCTTATTTTGATGACCATTTTTGAACATAAAATGAACTGAAATAATTGAAGATTATGCTACATGAACAGACAGTTACTTTGTGAAGCAATAATCTTAACTTCGTTATATTTTCGTGTCCCATTAGTGTTGAATTTCAGTATTTGTTGTTGTTTTTTATATTTTTACTAGTTTTTGCTCATTAAAACACGATACATTTATAAAACGAAAACCTTGTAATAGATTAGATTTGTGCCTGCTGTTTATGAAATAGGTGTTTTTATCTTTTTTCTTGATACGCATATATTCATTTCTATTTTCCATATAATTATTTAAGAAACTTGTATTGGATAAAAAAAGAAGCAGTATACTTGAACAAAAAGAGTTTTTCTGAAGGTTTTTTTATATTGGAGATTCCGTAAGAAGAGGTCAATGAATCTGAACAAAGTTGAACAGAGGGAGAGCAGTATAAAAATGCGATTTTTACCTGGGTGTCGTTAATGAATGATTCCTAACAATAATGAGACATATATTTATTTATATAATGGATGTCTCATATTGACTAACGATACATTTTCTATGACTTTTTTCATATTCGTTGCTGACACCATTGACTTTGGTTATTGTGTAATCGGTTGTTGTGGATGGACAAAAAGTTGATAAATAGTATATAGCTGTTGAATCTTTAGATGAACTGGAAATTGTTGTGAATATAACTTGAACTGAGACTAGTTGTAGTAGATCATATTATTTGTTCTAGAGTATTGTATTTGTTGCTGTGATATTGTATCAGATGTCAATATGACATCAGTTAACATATCATATGTTCTTTCACACTTATTATCATCAAACGTATTATCTTCATGACCAACCTGCTTTGCAAAGACCTAGTTTTTGCAGATTTCAGCGAACAGTGTTACCACATACTACTAGTGACGAGCAGCATTAGTTATAGAAAAGAGAAGGAGACTACGAGTAACGCCGCCGCTTTGATGCGTCTAACAGCTACCGTATCAAAAAGAGAAAAAGAGAACGAATGAGACTTATTCTATTCGATGTATTAATTACAATCGATCACAGTCATGCTCATCCACAGTAGGCATAAAAGATCTTGACCAGAGCTATAAACAAAAAGTTTCAGTTATTGTACAAAAAGATGTGTAATAGTACTGAGTTTGTTTACTCTTTTTTTCTTCACAGCTTCAACTATTAGTCCAGTGACACGTGTTCTCTGGCCGTTCGATTTGAATACCAACGATTTGAATAATATTTACAAGAGTGATCCGGTGAATAGTCCATCATATGTACCATCACCGGTGAGCCAAACAGCTATTCATCTTCGATCATCGCTACAACAATCGGTGACAATCATTCAACCATTCTTGAATTTTGCTCGTATTTCATTTACGGTGAAATGTTGGATCTATCCGACATCGTTATCTGTCTATGACAATACCATTCTCTCGCAATGTCAAAATCAACCAACACGAATTTGTCTACAATTGGGTCTACGAAATGCGACCCTCTTTATGGGATTATTTGAAGACTATTTAAAAGGCAAAACAGTACTGAAAGCAAACAATTGGTATCATGTAGCATATGTTTTCGATGCAGCATCACTTCAACAAGCAGTTTATCTGAATGGTAAACAAGATGCCATGAGAAAAGCATCGAATAGTTATCAAGGTACAGAAGGTATTCTGACTATTGGAACATCGAAAAGTAGTCGAATACATCAAACTTATTTCGACGGTTACATCGATCAACTTTCGTTTGTATCACTAGTTAAAAGTGTCGATGAAATCTGGCGTGATGCCACTACTATTAAGTCAATAATAAGTGAAGGTAATCTATCTTTTAGAAAAAAAATGGTGACACTTGTTTGAATATGATTTTAGAACCGATTAAGAATCCGAACTTTATCTTTGAACCGTAATATTTCTCTTCGAAATATATATCTGATTTTTCAATGACTGGAAATTGTGTTTTGTTTAGTATTCCATCAGTAAATTGTGATGCTCAAATGGCAATTATTCAACAACAAGCAAAAACAATCGAACAACAAATTTTGACGACAAATAACCTCTGGCAATCAAGTATGGAAACTGTATCATCTATATGGGAACAACAGCATCAAGGTATGCAAACAAGCAGATGAATAAGCTGATTTAATTTGAACTTTTGAAAACTATCTTAGTAGTTTAGAGATATTGTCTCTTTTTAATAATATTACAGGAGAAATCAAGATTTTTTATCTCACTTTGTAGGAATTTACGATGTCAGTCCTCCATCTGGTATTCACATTTGGAAACGGACTGAAACTTCAATATATGATTTTAGGCCTCCGAATAAACTTTGGTGCCCTTGGCGAGCAGACTGTACGCAAGTTCTAGATCAAAATGGCCAAATGACCATTGAAATGGATCAGATGGAGCCTCTACCATTTGAGTTACGTGCATCAATCAGCAATAATCCAACCAATGACACTTATGTAGTTCATCTTTATCTCGATCATCATCGAGCACAGATCAGTAAAACAGTCAATGGACAAAAAATGATTATTAATCAGACGAACGACTATGATTGTGTTTTATATAATGAAAAAGGTAAGTTACAAGAGATTATATGAAGTATGATTTGGAAGTTTTCTATTTTTCAGTTCGCGGCAATTATTGGTTGAGTATCGATTATTCGAATTTGTTTGTCAAATATGGTCAAGGTGAAGTACGAGATCGATGTACAGTGCTTAGAAGTGATATTCCAAGCAATGAAAGCAATCATGTACGACAAATTCAATTTGTTCATATCTCACTTAACAACAGTCGTGACATAGCTAAATTGAAACAGTTTGAATACAAAGTTAAATTAAAATTGGGTCGAAATCCAGTGGTCTACGATCCGCCATTGATTGTCGTTTCGCCGAAGAATTATGATTTGAATGACTATCGAGACAAGGCAACGATACCAGTGACAAGACTAGATCCACCTTGTCAAGCTCTGTATCATGATGTGATTCATTGGCGATTTCAAGATGACGAATTTCCGCATCTTTTTGAGGCGATTGAGCAAAGTGTTCGAAATGAGTCAGGCTGGTGTCGTAAAAGATTAATCGAAAAAGCCAATCGATTCGGGAAGTCGAATATTTTAGCTACTTATTTAAGAATCACCGTTGGACTTAATCGAGGCACGTCACCTGGTGTTCCTTTCGTCGTGGAAATTTGGCCACCTGGTCACTACAGCCCGATTCATGCGCACGCCAATACTTATGGCATTATCCGAGTATTGAACGGTGCGATTAATGTGAAACTTTATCAAACATTGTATGTGAAACGACAGAAACCTTTCTACCAAATTAACATTGCCACAGGTCAAGTTACTTGGCTTTCCCCTGGTTTAAATCAAATTCATAAATTAGAGAACATAACACCCAATCAAACATGTATTACTATTCAAGCTTACGAATATAGAAGTGATGAAGTGAGTAACTATGAATTTTTTGACTATATTAACAATGATGGGAACGAGATCCGTCGATTTGATCCCGTATCTGATATAGATTATTTTCAATTCAAAAAGATCATGATGGACGAATGGAATAACAAACTTTGAAACGAATAAAAATACATTGATCGTACCCATGTTTTACATATTATATTTTCAATTGCATTGATTTTTTTATCCTGAAAGCCCTTATTGGATTTCGATGGTAACCATAAAAAGAATAAATTTTAATGCTTGATATCAGAAAGAAAAATAAGGAATTCCTAAACATTTTCAATCTTAGTATAGTAATAGGTTTTTTTGATTGAAATTTTATGCGAAAAACTCAACGCATTAATGAATACGGGAAGTGCAACAAGGTGGGTATAAGATGCAAAATGAGACTTATACTGTCATCAGACAGAACCCAACAATTTGCTCTGATTCATATGACAATATGTCAAAATAAATACTAGAAATTAAATATTACTTCTTTTGTTGACAGTGTGGATGTAAGTGTATATGCTGCATTTTGATTCTATCGATATTCTTTACAAACCCACATTCAGCCTTACACTTAGCTTCACCATTAGCCACTCTTTGACCTTCAACATCGAGAGATTGTGTCCCATTCTGATCGTTCTCAATCGCTTGATATATCATGACTGATGTCGATAATATTCAGAAGTTTCTAACTCTGGCGGTAGCACAAATTATGAAGATTACATCAGGTACAGCATGACACATGAGTTCATAGAAGATGCCAAAGCAATTCGAGTTCTTCGTGTTAGGTGTGAGTAGGCAGACTCAGTTTTCCATACTTCGATCTTATTCACACATTCACTTTTAGTCTTAGACTCAGCTTCACCGTCAGTGATGCACCAACACCTACATCCCACATGTGGTACAAAAATTTATTGAAAGATGCAACATCAAATTAAAAACTGTGATATACGAGAAAAAGAAAGCTTATCTTTTTCATTTCGTAGTATTTTTTTCTCGTCTTATGAATACTAATAGATTTTTTCTATGAATCTCCAACTCAAACATGAACGACAGATTAAAAAAAACACAAAAACTCTGGTCGTAGAAAAACGCTACGATTGCCTCAAGCGTCGACAGTCAAAAAACTCTCTTTCATGCCGCCTGCGATTAACTTGGTTTGATATTTAGTAAAAGAAAGTTTGCTTTTCATTATAGGCTTTCTATCACTACATTTGGTGCGAAATGAAAGCAAAAGCCGTGACTTACCAACCTAAATTGATAGGGACAGTATCATCCTTGTATTTGGGCTTCCTGGTATTGAAAATATGGATTGTACATAGGTTCTTCGACATCTAGGTTGTAACTGAGCTCTTGGAATATCTGTTTGCTGTTTAGCAAGCTGAGCAATGAAGGACCCATATTTTGGTAAATGCTCCATCGCATAATTTTTCACCTGTTTCAATTGAATCGACCCTAAAGTAATCTCATTGAGCGGCTCATGATTCAAAGTTTGAAAATCAGGAACAGCATCAGTAGCATCGATTCATGCCCATTTACAATTGTTCTATTTCGTATTTTTTAACCTATTAGCATATTCTTGATATTGTTGCTTTCACTGACGAAACCTAAGATAACATCAGCGAGCTTGTTGTCGTCTGAAAAATCTTGTACAAAAAGTGGTCGAAGGCATTGATTATTGCAAAATACCAGGAAATCCAGATTTTGAGCGCGAAAGCATACAAAGTCTTTTTTATTTAGTATATACAAGGTGGGCCAAAATTTACCGACCAGTCTTAAATTGCGAATAACTTTTGGTAGGAACAGGATCTAGACCTGCGATTTTCACCATTCGAAAGAGTGATTCTCGAACCATCGATCTACATAATATTCACTACGACGAAAGATGCTGTTTCATAGGAGCTTTTTAATTGACATTCTGTTTTTTTGTGTATTTTCATAAATTTTCACAAAAATCTCGTCTAAAATTGCGCCAAAATGTATCTCAAATCACCCATTTTTTGCTATAAAATTGTCACTTTATGCATTATTCCGTCGACCTCTTTTCTCAAGTGAGCCTTCGAAAAATAGTGATACTTGTATAGCAAAAAATCGGTGATTTGAGGCACATTTTGGCGTAATTTGAGACGAGACTATTATGAAAATTTATCAAAATACACAAAAACACAGAATGTCAATTAAAAAGCTCCTATGAAACAGCATCTTTCGTCGTAGTGAATATTATATAGATCGATGGCTCGAGCATCACTCTTTAGAATGATGAAAAACCCCAGGTCTACATCTTGTTCCTATCAAAAGTTATTTGCAATTTAAGACTGGCTAGTAACTTTTGGACCACTCTGTATAGCTGCTTCCCAAGCAGAAAGAAAATAAAACACGCGTGAAGATGCTATAGGAATTTCGAGCGTTTCCGGATAATAATCTTGGTTCCTGATTTTCAACCAAAGACATTCAAAAAATTCAGCATGAAAACGATCACCTTCTACTCAGGGGAAATTTTGCGAAACACATTCATAATTATCTGATTTTGACCTTTGAAAGGCTCAAATTTTGAATATAGATAATGGTAAAAATATTTGTATGAAAAAATGATCAAAACATTTATTTTTCAAGTAATAACACGGTTAGCAAATATCGCTCCAATTATCAGAGGAAAAATACTGTCAGAAAGACAGGTAAAGTTGAGACTTTCGTGTAATTGACATCCACGAGATAGTATGAGCATGAAACTGCTCGTAAAACCAAATTTTTAAGCGTTTACACAGCTATATATATATACTCAATAAAAGAAACTTCATACGCTTTCATGCTCAAGTCTCGGGTTTCTTGATGTGAGCATGGCCAAGTTTCTTCGTACGTGACTAAATGCTTAGAAAAGAATACTTTTGAGCGTTTATACACGTTTTCACAAAATCTTGTCATCTTGGAGGATTCACGCAAACACTAGAGGAGCGTCAAGCCAAAATAATCTTCGAAAAATCACCTCAATTTGCTGTGTTTCATATTCAACGACAATATCGAATCACGGTTTTCAAGCTTTGCTTCGCTTGCATTACTTTTTTTGAGAAATACGACGCCAGCAATTACCAAATATTTTTCAGGTATTTCTAAGAAATTCCAAGTAATTATATCTTTTCTCGCAGGTACATATGAAGATTCAGCATTTCTGATAAAGTAAATAGCGTGCCAGAAATATCTAAAGATGGTTGGAAGTCTTTTTCGCATGATTCTGTTGTACTTCATATCACGAGGAATCGAGACGTTAGTTTGCTTATTGTGCTCATAAATACAACTTAATTCTTATTTAATGAAAGAAGAATATGTAAAGGCACATCTCTGGATTTGACTTATTCCGTGAAGTATGACAAATTATAGCAAAGATATTTGATAAAGATCGTAACAAACTTCGATATCAGAACATTTTTTTAAAGTTCCTTAACAGAATCACAATGCTCAGATTTTGTTATATTTCATGCAAATATAAAGGAACTTTTCGTAATCATTTATATCGCATACAGTTTAATCACAATCATTCGAGGAAAAACTGCAACTGATTGTGTTTTAATATATAGTTCACAGAAATGTTTTGTTTAGAGACCGATAAAACATAATGAAAAATCTTAAGAAATGTTTTGAGAAGTCTTGAAATTCTTATAGAAGAAAACTTTGATTGGTAGCATGGCAAAACGTTTTGAATTTGGTCTTGGACAGAGTTGAAAAACTCTCATCGAGAAAACGCATCGATTCTATTTAAGTACTGCCATTGTCTCGCGTAAACATTCAGCATACTTTCATTTACCATAAACTGTTTCCATCTGCGACAAGGCCCGAAGTTTCTCAAACGAGAACGAAAACTCTTTGAATCTTATCACATATACTCAACAGTATTCAATCTTTGAACGTTTGCACCGATTCTTCGATCATCTGTGGTTCTCAATGGAAAATAGTACGGCAACAGTAACTCTATAATTAGCTGGTTTTCATATTCGCGCCAGCTATACAGTTCGACTTTTATTGTAAACAGATTTGAAGCAACCCTTCACTTTTCACTTCGACCATTCATTTCGAACTATAAATTTGATTTGATTGTCGTTTAGACATGTGTGACGTATGAAATTCAATCAAGTTAGAAGAGGCATGAATATGGTTTATTGAGATAGGATAAATTGAAATCAATATTAAGAGAATTTGTTTCTGAATTGTTTATATATATTTCGGAGTTGAGTCTAAAATATTGATGAGACAAGAGATTGCCTTTGAAAAGTTGCTGAACTTTAGAGACAACTCCGACATATATATATATAAAGGAAAAGAAGCATGTGTTATGAAGAACTTTTTTCACTGTTAATGGATGGCGACTTGATTTCCATGTTTGACAGTTTCACGCGCATTCGTCGCTCCTTGATCCATGTTGGTTAACGTATACCCTGGTCCCACACGATTGGTTGGATCTAGACCTTCCAATGCACCGAGCTTAACAAAACTCCATTGAAATTGTGTCGATGTACCGGCATAAATGATTGGAATCCAAACCACCGACGTTTTGGCAAAACAAGCACAAAGAAATGCAATCGCTGGTGGTGTTCCGTAGCCTTTGCCACGAAATGCCGCTAAGAAAAATGCAATTGTATACGGTGTCCAAGTGATGAGGAAGCCGAGTGTTGTCATAATAACACCTAGTTGAAAGTTAAAACAGTAAAATCTTTTTACTTTATTCAACTTTGTCATGTTTAAAGAAAAAATATTGGGTTCAAGCATCTGCTAGATAACTCATATTTCAAACACTAATCGTAGCATAAAAGTCAAGAATATTTTACTCGTCATAATTGCAAATCTACTGGAATAATTTTCTAATGAATGGTCTACCCTTTTTTTGTTATTTTTCAATGGTTGAGTCCAAGTATATCCCGTTGAATGTAAACTGCTTCGGGCTTCTTTGAAAATATGTATGTCAGTGTAGTAAGTATATTCTAGAAAACTTTTACTCTATCAACTCTATATAACAATTCGATTTACTTATGTGGACAATGCTTACTTTTGACAATGCGTCGTTCCATTTCGATTCGTTTCACACTGAGTGCTGCTTGAATGCCACGTTCAATTTTTTCATGCATTCGTTTTAATCCTATCATTGTTATTGTATTTGTCGTGGTAAGAATGAGCAATGGAATGCAATAAATGAAGATGAATATTGAAAGTGTATATGAGACGTATAACGGACGTTGATCTTGCCAGTTAATACAACATGAAATACGAGCTCGCTACAAAAGAATTCAAATTTTCTATTTAGTTAGTTTCGCAATAATGTAACTATAGTATATTGATATGCAAATACTTTTCAGCAAAATGTTTTTTGCTACATCCTTATTTGCTAGTGTAGCTCGCAGCAGCTCTTATTTTCTTATTGTCTTGAATGCTGAACTTCTAATTTGCGAAAAAAGACATATATGTCACTCCTGTTGAGATAAGACATTGATGAATCAGCGTCAATAATCTTTATTTTGTACTTGTCAAAGCTATTTCTCTCAAAAAAATATTGAAAAAATCCTCAACTCAACAAATATCAGACTAAATGTGCATTTTGGTATTGAAATCTTCTGTCATAAATCTTGCCAAGCATCGAGTACTTTTCACAATGGTTGATAATTAGATGAATTGCATCGCTTCAGGTAGCATTAGAGAAAATATTGGAAACAAACCTCTATCGTATATTCATTCCATCCCATCAGGGGCAACATTGTCCAGATGAAAGCAATAAAAATGAGCACACATGAGATTATTACACATTTCTTGACCTAAAATGTCATGTAATTTCTCTTTTATCTCTTGAATGACCAATATACTCACAGTGACTCTATTTGCATCGAATGGACGTACGATAATATAGCATCGACTAACACTCACTGCGCAGAGTAGATAGCAGCTAGCAGTTCCATGTAAAAATGCAATGACAGCGTCCAGTTCACAGCCTACCCGTTGAAAAATCCATTGACAATAGATGGACGATGTACCTGTCAATGGTAAAATGGTACATGACGCAACAAGACCCATAGCCGCGATAAACATGAGAAATATATTTGACGGCGAACGAAGAGCCTTGTAGCGAATGAAGCTGACCACAAGCGCTCCATTGACAGTAATACCGACAAGAGCGCCAGCACATAGTAATATTCCAACGGTTCGAACTGCATTACAATTCACCGGTGTTGGACGACTCCAGAATAGAGGATCATCTCGTGAAAGATTCTCATCATCGACTAAAGTGTTGTTGAACGACATGACAAGCTGACTTATGTTTAGATTTTCAAAAAAAGAAGCTTCTAAAATTATTACAAATTTCTACACAGCCTAGAGACTAATCCGATGATAAAATAGAAAATAGAAAGAGCTGTTAAGCGATGAAATCGAACTGTTTTCAAAAGTGAGTTTCTTATTTTCTCGATGCTCTATCCAGATATCAAAAGTCGATTCTCTTTCGAATTAGACAAGTAGATTGTATTTCGGTCTGCGCGCAGTCGACTAAATATTCGATCTTATCTATCCTTTCTAGCTTGATGTTTTTTCTATGAAGAGTTTTTTTCTAGTCTTCGATTCTGTTAATTTGAATTACAAATCACGTGGAAATGTTTTCTTTCCTCTCTCATCCGAGTATGGAATTGTTGAATCTCACAGAGAATATATGAGCATTCGCTACGATTGAATAAACGTGCTATTCGGCTAACTAGCTAGGATCTAACTTTAAAAAAGGCTCATAATTTTTCAAACTAGATTCGAAATTCATATTCTAAAGTCTTAAAAGCCACATATCAGCCATAGGAATTCGTGATTTCCTAACACAAATTATTCCTCACATAAAAAAAACAAGCTTGAAAATTAAAGACAACTGACAGCTCTGTTCGATTCCTTCAATACTTAAACGTCTAATCAACTTTTACAGCAAGTCATAACATCATAAAAGCCAACATTTCATCTCATTTCTTGCTCAGAAGAGAAGTTTCATACTTACTCTTCTAGAAGCGAGATCTCTAGAAGATGATAGAATCCTTTCAAAAACCTTCATCACGGAAAAATATACTGCACTATCAATCGATTATAAACAAAACCAACTAACAAAAATTTGTATGCTCAGTTTACGCAACAAAAAGATTATAAGGAAAACTTTTACATCTGCAATTGTCCAAAATCACATTCAGGGGGCACCAGTGAATGAATTTCATTACGTCAAATAGCAAACAAAGTATTTCAAACATTTCCACACGAAACTTATCATGACGAACTCCATTTTTCTGAAAATCCTGTATTCAAAAAAAAGCAACACAGAAGTCATTTCATTCGAACTTTCGAAATAACTGACGAGAATAAAACAAATACTGGAGTTTTCTTGTTTAAAAAGAAAATTAGTAATACTACTCTAATCCTCATAAAAAAATTTCTTAATCAAGTTCTATTTCCAAAAAACTCAAAACACTGTGCCCGACTATCAATATAATCATGACAAAACAAATGTCTCTGCACTGTCGAAGACGAAAGTGACAGAAAATACCCAGGCAAAAAGAGATAATCTACAGCTAGAAAAAGAAGGCTGAGCAGAAGCTTTCGAACCATCTACACTGCATTAGATTTTTTAGTTAACAGAAATAATTAGCAAAAGCATAAAAAGTACAGCTACACAATGGCTTGTTCTTCACGTGAGCAACTTGTAGAAGCAAAGATTTATTAAATTTTCCTACTCCCTTTCAATTCTAAACTTGCAGAAACATTTTCTACACAGACTATGTTTAGTATGCCATTACTTACTTTCTTTTGTTTAATAGAAAAAAAAGCTTTTTCCACACAATCATTTCAATTTTCTCGCTTGCTTTCATCGATGTACTCGATGGGGAACTAGTTTCTTCTCATAACACTGTTCATTGACCTTACCACTCCGTCTCTCAAGTACCGGACAAAATATTTCACTCATCATGCATCTGATGCTTTTCCTTACCCTCGATATAAAGAGGACAAAACTTACTTTCTTTGTGAAACGCTAGATTGCTATGATCAACCTCGACTAATGACCAGGAAAAAACCCTATTCTATTCATGTTTCCTTTAATCTTTCTCTTTATTTCGACTTATTGGAATCTAGAAAGTCTTATTTAAGCCACGATTCGCCCAAATTTTCTGGGAAGCTGGTTACTTTTACACCAAAGCAAACTTTGTTTCATTCCTGATACTTTCGATCCTTCTGCTAACTCATTATGACTAAACTATACAAAAAATGATGATACAGATCAAGCCTTTCGCATCTCCAACTCAATGTGAATTCCTGAATTAGAGAAACCCTTGTTTTTCGCATTATGCTTTCGATAGTTGTGCTCACTGTGACTTCCTCAATTAGAAAACATCTTGTTTTACTCATAATACTTTCGATTCGACTCATTAATTTGTTTTTTTTTCTCAAATAGAGAAAAAATTATTTTACCCTTGACTCCTTTATTTTTTCCACTAAACGGCTGTTTGTAAAGTGTAGAAAACTTCCTCGAGGAACGATTCTCTCCATCGTCCTGTTCATGCTGTTTTTCTACGCTGCACAAACCTTGTTTCATCAATGTTTTTTTATCTTTCTGAGCACTCTCTGTTTCTCAAAAACAGGAGACTTTGTTTTAGCTATACTTTTATTCATTTACCTACTCACTCATAGTCTCTTAACGACGGAAAAACTCGTGTAGCTCAAGGCGTTGTTTATAGTACTGCTCAATGTTACGTTCTCAATTGAAGAAAACATTGTTTTATTGATAATGATTTCATCCCTTCTGCATGCTGTCAAAAAATTCTTAGACGCACAATGATATACATCCCTCTACTTGCTATTGCTTTTCCAACTGAAAAAAATTTTCTTACCTTTGAATCTTCTGATCTTTCAAATAACTCATCGTTTCCATATTATAGAAAACCTTTTCGTGACGCCATTAGAGTTCGTCATATTCGCTCATTGTTTGTAAACTGCATAAAACCTTGCCTGACATGTGATGTTTTGAGTCCCAGTTCTCAATGGTCGTTTCTGAATTGTAGAATAAGTTTTTGTAGGCCGAATGCATTTGATCCTACTACTCACTAGCCGTTTCTAACATGTAGAAAGAACTTGTTTTACCAATGATTGTTTGATACTTCTGCTCGCTCTTCGTTTCTAAACTACAGAATGAACTTGCTTTCCTTACAATACTCTCGTTAGTACTACTCACTGTGACATTCTCAATTAGAAAATACTTGCTTTACGGATAATGTTTTGGATCCTTCTGGTCACTCGTCGCTTTTAGATCAGAGAAGAACCTGCTAGCACCATGATGTTGTATAATTCTATGCTCACAATAATCTTCAGAATTAGAGAAAAGATTATTTTACCGACGACTCGTTTTATCTCTCCGCTAACTCGTCATTTTTACGCCACACAAAAATTTCGTATTAAAAATAGTTTTGTGATCTGGCTCCTCAATCTTTTTTTTTTAAATAATTATAAATTCGTTTTAAGCATAACTATCTCGATCCTTCTTCTCTCTCATCATTTCTAAACTGAACAATAACTTGTTTCACTCATGATTATCGTACTTGTTCTCATAACTGACACATTCTCAATTAGGAGTAATCTTGTTTTACTGATAATTGTTTCCATTGTTCGGCTTAGTGGGACCTCCTCAATTAGAATAAACTGCCTTTACTACTGATTATGTCTTTCATTGTGATCACTAGTTACTTCAAAACAGGAGAAAGCCTTTTTGGGAGTACAATGCTATATATTCTTCCACTCACTGATACTTTTCAACTGGAGAAAAAACCTCTTACTCTGAATTGATTGATTCATTTGCTAACTTATTGTTTCCAAACTTTAAGAAACCTTCTTTTAATCACACCAAGATATATCCTACTATCTACTCAGCGTCTGTAAACTGCAGAAACAATAGTTTGTCTCGTGATACTTTCGATCATGCATGTCATTGGTCTTTTTCAGACTGTAGAATAGCTTCGTTTTTAATCACAATGTTTTTGTTGCTACTAATCACTCGTCGTTTTTACACAGTAGAGAGAACTTGCTTTATCAACGATTTTTTTCATTTTTATCCTCATTCGTCATTTTAAAGCTGCAGAAAAGTTTCTTTCATTCATTATGATCTCAATTTTTCTCGTCATCAAAATATTCTCAATTGGGAAAAACCTTGCGTTAGTCATGATTATTTCAATTGTTTCGATTGTTCTTCTCACTAGGACTTTCTCAAGTAGAAAAAGCTCTTCTTTTCTACTTATGCTTTCGTTCACTCTGGTGACTCATCACTTCCGAACAGGCTAATACCTTGTTAGAGTCTCGATACTATATATATCCCTGTGTTCTCTGCCATTTTTTCAACTGGAGAAAAGACTCTGTCATTGATGAATCCATTAATACTTCTATTACCACCTCATTTTTAAACTGTTAAAAAACTTGTTCTAGCCATAATCCTTTCAGCCCACTGCTACTTCATTGTTTCGAGTTTGCATCAAGAACTTGTTTGTCGAACGAATGTAAAGTACTCCTCTTGATTCACTGTTTCTCGAGTACAGAAAAACTTGTTTCATCCATAATTTTCTTGATCATTATCGTTACACATCAATTGTAAACTATAGTAACGCTTCTTTCATTTATCAGAATTTCGCTAGTTTTACTAAATCCGACTATGTCAATCACAGAGAACATTATTTAGTGATGGTTATTTCGATTCTACTACTCACTGAGACTTTTTCAATTATGAAAACCTTTATTTCCTGATAATGCTTGGAATTCTCCTGTGAATCATCGCTTTCATCCTGGACAAAAAACTTTCTAGCGCAACGACATTATGTAACGATATGTTCATTTTAACTCTCTCAAAAAGATAGAAAAGTATAACACTCATGACTGCTTTAATTCTTCTGCTAACTTGTAATTTCTAAACCATAGGAAGATCTCATTTTGCCGATGGTTCTTAGATCCTTGTGCTAACTTTCTCTTTCTCAAAAATACATCAACTCGTTTTAACTATTATTCTTTTGAATCTGATGCGGACTCATCGTTTCTAAAGCGCAGAAAAACTTGTTTCACTCATAATGATTTTGATTGTTCTACTCAGTATGACTTTCTCAATTAGAGAAAATATTGTTCTATTGATAATTGCTTCGATTTTTCTACTCACTGGAACTTTATCAGTTAGAAAAATCTAACTTTACTAATAATTCTTTCAATCCCTTTGGCCACTCATCGCTTCCACACTGAAGAAAGATTTGTTTTAGACAGGATGTTGTGTAATAGTTTGCCACTTGCGCTTTTCGAACTCAATAAAAAGTTGTTAGAATGTAAAAAAAACTGGTCTTAGCCAAGATGCATTCTATTCGACTAATCAGTCATCGTTTCTAAGCTGCAGCAAGATTCTGTTTTCACATGATTGTTTGATCCTTCTCGATAATCTTTTCCTTCAATACACTTAAACTCGTTTTAATCATCATTTCCATTAATCCTTTTGTCCTATAGGATTGTTTCTAAGTTGCAGAAAAAATTGTTTTACGTATGATGTTCTCGATCCTAGTACTCACTCGTCGTCTCTCATCTGGAACAAGAAATTATTTTACCAATGATTGTTTGAAACGTCCCTCTATTCTCGTTCTCAAATATAGGAAAAATCGTTTTATTATAATTTTCGTGATCTTTCTCCTTCCTTATCCATTTCCAACTACACAACAGCTTGTTTCACTAATCATGATTTCGATTATTCTGCTCACGGACATTTCCTCAATCAGAGAGAAGCTTCTTTTGTTGTTGATTGTTTGTATTGTTTCCCTCACTGCGACTTTCTTAATTACAAAATCCCTTTCTTTATTCATAACGCTCCAGATCATTCTTGTTGCTCATCGCTGTTATAATAGAGAAAAACTTGCCAGAACCATAACGCAATATGACTGTTTCTTATTCGCACTTCTCCATTGAAGAAAAAATTATTTTATCGATAATAGGTTCAATTCTTCGGGCAACTCGCCGTCTTTAAAGTATAGACAAATGCTTGTCCTAATTGAGATTCTGTCTATTCTTCTAGTCAGTAGTCATTTTTGAACTGCACAAAGAACTTGTTTTTCTAATGATTCATTGATCCATTTGCTCATTTTCTGTTTTTCAAGTGCACATAAACACATTCTAACGATGACTTTCTTGATCCTTCTGCTCATGCATAGTTTCTTAACGGAAGAAAAACTTGTTTTACTCATGCTGCCTTCGATTGTTCTCCGCACTAAAGCTTTCTAACTTAAAAACTTTTCTTCTATTGACGATGGTTTCCATTGTACTACCCGCTTGGATTTCTTCAACTATAAAAACCTTTCCTTAATTTTCACGGTTTTGAGGCTCTTGGGTACTCGTCGGTGTCAAACTGGAGAATAGACTTGCTAGAGGCATGATGCTATACAAACCTCAGCTTATTCTGACTTATTGAATCGGAAAAAAAAATTATTTTATCAATACCTGGTTCAATCCTTCTACTAATTCGCTGTTTGTTAAGTGTCGTAAAACATTGTTTTTAGTCGCGATACTGGGGATACTATGAGTAACTTTTGGTTTCTTACGTAAGAAGAGAGCATTTTTTTGCCAACGATGATTCGATATTTCTTGTTACTATGTTTTTCAACCAGAGAAAAATCTGTTTTACTATAATTCCCTTGGTCATTTCCGTCGCTGATCAGTTCTAAATTGCAGAAAAGACTATTTCAGTCATAATAATTTCGATTGTTCTGCTTTTTAGCATTTATTCAGTCAGGTAGAAGCTTGTTTTACCGATAATTGTCTGGATTGTCCTACTCGTTGGAACTACCTCAATTAGAAAAATTATTTTGTTTTACTAGTAGCGTTTCAGATCCTTCTAGTCACTTATCGCTTTTACAACGAAGAAAAACTTATTAGAGCCACTATCCAATATAGCTGCGAAGATAAAATTATTTGATTTATGACTCCTTGATTCCATCAGGTAACTCGTCGTTTCCTAAGTGTAGAAAAGCGTGTATCAGTCACGATGTGCTCGATCCTATCGCTTACTCACAGTTGCTAAAGCGAAAAAACCTTATTTGACTGCTCATACCATCGATGCTGGTGGTCAATGCGTCTTTTTTAACTAGAGAATAACTTAATTTGGCATCAAACATTTGATCGTACCTCCCATTCTCGTTTTTTTAGCGGTGGAAAGTACCTATTTGTCCAATGATTGTTTAATGTTTCTCACAGTTGTCTTCTTTCATTGGTAAACATAAACTCGTTTTAACAGTAATTCCTATGATCGTTTCGGTCACTCATCGTTTCTAAACTGCAGAAAAACTTACTGCACTCGTGATAGCTTGGATTTTTTACTTGTTGTAACTTTCTGAACTAGAGAAACATTTATGAGGAAACATATCCAACTGCCGAAACGCTTTCGAGCCAAGAGTGGACTCATCTTGTAGAGGTCAGTGAACTATGTTTACCCTGAAAAGGGTTCGGGCCCATGACCTGCTTTCGAAGAGATCAGATGCATTTAATGTAACAGCTGGATATTTTTATGATATCTCAACCACATTGTATCAAAATGATCTCCGATTTTGATAAAACCTTCAGCGTTTGTAGAGCTTTTAATTTTAAGCATCTTCATAAAGAAATTTTCAGAACGCTTCTGTTTTGATGAAGATAAAATCAAAACACTTTAACTGGAAAAAATCCAGAAAATTTCAAGAATTTTTTTTTGTGACTTTTTGGATATTTTTCACTGGAATTATTTTGATTTTGTCTTCATCAAAACAGAAGCGTTCTGAAAATTTCTTTATGAAGATGCTTAAAATTAAAAGCTCTACAAACGCTGAAGGTTTTGTCAAATTTGGAGATCATTTTGATACAATGTGGTTGAGATATCATAAAAGTCTCCAGCTGTTACACTAAATGCATCCGATCTCTTCGGAAACAGGCCATGGGCCCGAACCCTTTTCAGGGTAAACATAGTTCACTGACCTCTACAAAATGAATCCACTCTTGACTCGAAAGCTTTCCGGCAGTTTAATATGTTCTCTCGTCAGAGGACATACTCTAAAGGTAAGTATAGGATTAGTCGCAAAACTTACACATCTGAAACAAAATTAATAGAAAATTTAAAATCAAAATCGCAAGTGCAGTGTCGCAAATAGCTACTCGATTAAAATTGATTTGAATCATACTAGCAAGCAAAGCAAAGTTTCATTCAAATAATGTCAAACGTAAAGAAACAATTTTGAGAATATATTTTACCAATAAAATTCTTGCAGCGTCATCTATATTAAAAGCTCATCTCAGAACTGAAGTCGACTTTGAGCTCTGTGAGTATTACTGGCGGCTCGAAAGCATCAACACGATATGAGTTCATTGAAACCGATTTATTGCTGTTAGTTTTAATAGACTTCAATGATATTCACCGGTCTTAATACAATGTACCCTGATGCACCACTTTCAAAAATAACCAGCAGTCTTCGTCTGGTTTGAGTCGCATGGAATTCACTTATATAATTCTTACCTAAATAGTTTTTCCTATTAAGCCATGTGAATGTAACATATTGATTATATACAAGAACACCATAAGTTGAGTGTAATAGCGGGCAAAGAACAGATGCTCATATGATGTCTGTTTTTTGTTGCAGAGACAACAAAAAAGGGTCTTAAACAGAGATTTCTTTGTCTGTAACTCAGTAGGTTTTGTGAAATTCTATTGAATCTTAACATGAGACGATGTCTAATTGCACTTTGCGGTTTTACCGAAAATCCATAAGAACTACACCAAATTTCAAATATGAGAACCTATAAAACGTTTCAGCTAAACTTCGGTAGCGTTTGAACAACGGATCTTGTCAGACCGTACAGGATTCATTCCGGATCTGAAAACATTAGTAGAATTCTAGAAAAGTCATATTGAAATCTAATTACTGAAATTTCTATCGGTTCCGCCACTTGAATATACAGGATATTCATAAGATTTTGACTGTCTGATCCTTTAGAGATTCGATCATTAAGCATCTCATCAAATTCTGTCGGCTAGTTGGACCTTACAAAGTCTGACTGGATTACATATCAGTTTCATTCACCTACGTATATAGTTAGTTTATCATGTCTATGTCTCACGAACAGCTAATTAGCTTACAAAACTAATATAAAATTTGTATTTCTGTCAAGGTTTCAGTAGTTCATGGGTCGATGCAATGGTAAAGAAAACTTCGGGGAAAACATAGTGAAAAGCACAATAGTAGTGAAACAGAGCTCTTAAAATCGTTAATGCAGTGATTATGAAGCAAAGGTGATGAATTGAGAGATTAATTTCACTTTATAGCGTCGAAGAAATGTAAAATGAATCATGTTGATATGCCGACTGTTCCAGTCCGTTTTCGCTGTTTAGGCAGATACCAGTTCCGACTCTAAGTAAGAAATTATGGACACTTATATAAGTACTTTAACTGTAATTTACACCGATGTAGAAATAAATCTATTTGTTGGTAAACGGTGCTGGTAGTATACTCGGTTTCTTGGGACAGCGAAAAATAGTAATCACATGGAAGAAAAATACCGACTATCACTACCGTCTACAATAATAGACAAGCTGAACGAGATCAGATGCGTAAGAATCAGTTCTTATTTAGAGAGAAAGAATATATGTCAGAATGAAGAGACCATGTTCTATTGAGAGTGATGACACGCGAAATTAAAAATGTTCAATTAATTAAATAGAAATCGAGAAGGTGACTGTCCTCTTTGTCAATTGTTCAAGAAAGATATGATAAATCGGAAAAAGTCTTTTGATATTATCTATCTTGTGTCTATAAATCTAAGAGTCTACTCTATTCGAAACTTGGCAGTAGCAAAGAAATCATATAAAAAAAACCAAATAACTGAGGAGCTTTATCGCTATAATAAAAAAAACAATTCAAAGCGCCTGGAACAAACCAAACCGATACCTAAAATGTAGAAATAGAAAAGCAATACAGCTTACTATTCAATAAATTATCAATCTCCGATAAAAAATAGAGAAAAAAATTGTGTTGAACAGCACTAAATGTATTAAGCAGCTTAAGCAGAAAAATCCCTAAAACATTGATGTAGCCATTTACTTACACTTACCCTATATGTTGATTATTAAAAAGTGTATGATAAAGTACGTCGTGAGGCACTCCTAGTTATGCTATGTGGACTTAGTATGCTTCTTGGTCCGCTTAAACTTATTGCTTCATAGCTGAAAGACAGGCGATCGTATATATCTTTTTGGAGAGAAAAATTCAAATTCATTTTATATTTTCATTGGCTTCTCGCAAGTCAATAGCCAAGACTCATGTCTATTTGTTATCTTTAATTTTGATCTTATCACTTATCTCGATGCTCATTCCGCACAATTTTTTATGGACGATTAGAATCTTCTTATTCGAACTCTTCTTTCATCAAAACTTTCACCTATGATCGATTATCTAGGGAACAAAAAACTGTAAATATTTAATCAAACTTCAACCTATTCAAAGATATGGAGCAATCCAACAAATATTCGTAAGGGTGCAATCCAAATTTTCTGCTCTTCAGTAACAATGCCTGCAGTAAATATATTCATGTATAGGTAAAAGATACAAATCTACAGTCGTTTAAATATCTAGGTTTTACATGGACTATTAACTTAATATTAAAAGTAACCACTGATAAATGTATGGAGAGAGTTCAAAGGTCTCTAGGAAACCTGAAATGTTTAACAGTGAAAATATCATTATCAACATCTGCATTACGAGCAAACGTGTTTTACTTATACTTCTCTGCATCTCGTTTGATTTTTTCCTTTCTTTCCATTTCTACTAAAAACTCATCAAGAAACACGAAGACGAAAGTGTCGAGTTGGGATGAGACTAACATATCCATCTCCCTTTGTGTTAGAAGAGGGTTTGTTCTCTATAACAAATAACTTTTTTCTTTCATGATATATTTTTATGAGATGATTTCAACAAAAGTGAAGAAGATAACATAGGTCATTACTTTCGGATGAGAAGAGTGAAAAAATTGAAAAAGAGGCATGAGACTCCCACTTAATTAAATTGACTTTGGCGACTGAACACTTTCATCCCTTTCTAGGTATCTCATTGTTATCTTTCACTTTCTTCTTTTTTTATTATGTCTATCTACTTTTTTTTCTTCTGCTTCGTCTCGTTTTTTTTTAATATACTTTTCTTTTTTTGCTGTAATGCTAGTGCCCTAGCCAGAAAAAAATCTAGGGGTTCAATCATTATATGAGACCGTCGTAAGGGGAGGGGAGCTAAATTCATTTTTCCATAAGGTGTAATTTTTTCCTAGGGAAGCTAAGCTCCTCTGGCTTCCTTCTGGATACGCCAGTATATTATTATTCTTAAACTGGAAACTGTCATATTGTTTCGTCATATCATATCGACAAATTTGTACTGACGTTGCTCTAGATTGTTTCTTGCTGTGCTCTTAAATTTTCTTTTCAAATTTCCATCTAAGTGCTACAAAGCGTAACAGTTAACAGTAAAATCGAAAAGATACAAATACATCTGTAGAAAAACATAATCCTATCGCTGTAAGCCAAGAAGCGTTTGATTTTTTAGTCATTATGAATAAATTAAAGAATTTACTGAGGAATTACAAAAACATCGATAATTTTTGTACCTGTAATATACCAAGATACAGAAGTAAATCTATCGGCTGATGAAAAGTGCTGATGGCGTGCTGGATTTTTTTGTGACAGTGAAAAACTGTAACCATATTGAAGAAAATAGAAAAATACCGGCTATCACTACCGTCTAAAATAATAGATAAGCTGAAAAAGGTCAGATGCGGGAGAAGTAGTTCTTATCCAAAGAGAAAGAATAGTTGTCAGAATGAAGTGACTGTTCGATTGAGAGTGATGACACGGAAAGTAAAAATCGAATTAATAAAATAGAAACATGAAGGTAGCAGGCTTTTTCATTAACTATTTGCATTCGTGTTGTGTGCGACACTAATAAGTCATTGCTAAGTTTATCTTACTATATTCTTTTCCGTCTTTCACCTATCTGTTTATTTCGTGAAATACCAATAGTTACATATGTGAACATAAAAGAAAGCATAAGAAGAAACTGAAGAAAGAGAGCGAGCCCGACTTTGTAATCAAGGACAAGGAAATGTTTGAAGAAATAAGAAAAGGTCAAAGAAGAAAAGATCGAGCGATGTCTCACATATCACACTGTATCATACTCTCCTATGGAACAAAAACGAGTTCTATCAAAATTCAGAAAAAAAAGATTAAGATCGAGATAAAGCAATGAGTTTCATCAGAGAAGAGAGAAATAACATGCTTCAATATGAGAAATTTCTGAAAAGAAACGGTTAACGCATGAGAAAAAAAACACAATATAAATAGAAATATAAGCAAGAAAAGCGTGTTCAACGACGTAAGCAAATAACAAAGGCATCACATGTTTAACGCTAATGTCTTGACGTAGAGAAATAAAAATCATACAAATAATAAAAGAAGTAAAAATCCAACATGATAGTAAGAGACGAGTAGTCTATATATCAAGAAAATGGATGAATACAAGTCGTAGATGTTGATATTTATACCTTGTTGAATATGTTGGATGTTGTTTAAGTTCATCGACCAACTCGTCTTCATAACTCAATGCAAATAGCATAATAACAATAAACTTAAATTTTTCTAGAATGACGCGTAAAGTCATTTCTAATTTATTCAACTTTTCATATGTCAATAAAAATAGATAACGAAATATCTGTTTCTTTCTCGATTCTCAGTACCCCCATGTAACCACGAAACGCACAATGGACGCGGCTAGATGCGTTTCTGTTGAAAATGTTGGCGTTCTGACGCGTTTTTAGTGAAAATGCTGGCGATTCGACGCGTTTTCGTATTAAAGAATAATGAAAATGCGTTTGCTTTGAACGCGTTTAAAGAACATTACGAGCTTGATAGCAAAAACTGAGATAAACGCGTACACATGCGTTTAGAGTTTCGTTTGAAACGCGTTGGTCTGCTCCAAACCTTTTCACGCGTTTAGAAATATACTCAACAATTAAAAGAAGCTATTTTTCAGCCGCTAAAAATGATTTATGTTTATTATTTCTAATTTGTGTTAGTCAAAATATATTGAATATTTATTGGCATTATTTGGAAAAAAAGGAATGCACAAAAAAGCTGATCTTTTTAAATTTAAATTTACTATTTTTTGTTGAGTAGATGACAAAAAATATCCTTTTATTTTTGTTTGAAATAAGTTGATGCGTGTTGAATTGTCAATACATATATAACGATGTTTGAATTATTAAAAATTAAAAATATTGCTCAAATTATAAGTTTTCTACATTTAAAAATATAATATTAATACAAATAGTTTTGTTTATATTTAACGATATAATAATAAATGACTTTTTATTTGGTTTCATAAAGTAAAAAAATGAGTCTTTCATTTTTAGAAAAAAGAATTTGATGATTTTTTTCGCATAAAAATCTAAGATTTTATTTTTTTCAGATATTTCGGAGAAAACTGTGTTATCTTCATTTTAAATTGTATAATTGTCTAACTTTAAATAAACTATTTTCATTCTTAAATTTCTCTATTTTATCAAAAATAACGAATTTAATTATCTTTATTTTATGAAAAAAAGGATTTTATTTTGTAAATTTAAATATTTTATATATGATTATTTTATGAAATACAGATAAATCATAAATAAAAATTCATATTTATAATATTTACAAAATAAAAATAAATAAAAAAATCTTCATTTTTTAAAATAAAAATCTAAAATCTTCATTTTTATTTTATAAATGTAAATTTTCTATTTTATGGATATAATAAATATAAATATTTTATTTATAATTATTTCACGAAGTAAAAATAAATCACAATATCTCCATTGTGAAACCTTATATTGAAGATAGAAAAAAGAATTATTCATTTGGTTCAATGACATAGAAACAATTTTCGAGTCATGGATGGCTCAGAGCTAGTTGTGCTTGGTTCGCAATCAATTGGTCGCGTGTTCAAATCTCGGTTCAAGTTGTCGCTGAAAAATTACCATTCGATCACTGACAGGATTTCAATCTTATATCATAGCTCGCTATGGTGCGTCGGTTCGATTCCAATATAGGGTGA
Source organism: Rotaria sp. Silwood1 (assembly GCA_905250075.1). Taxonomy (NCBI): domain Eukaryota; kingdom Metazoa; phylum Rotifera; class Eurotatoria; order Philodinida; family Philodinidae; genus Rotaria; species Rotaria sp. Silwood1. The sequence continues at coordinate 240,405 of CAJNOP010000067.1, read as the reverse complement.
CGATTATTTTAAAAATTTTTTTTGTAAATAAATTAAACGCAACTAAACGCACGAATTCAAACCAGTGTAGATGCATTTATTGAATGAAACGCGTTTGAACGCCCTGAAATGTTGCATTTTGGACGCGTTTTAACGCGTCACGTTATATTACACAAACGCTAGAAAACGCGTCGCTAACCCTTAAAATAGTTACATGGGCCAGGTAAGTACCTATCAAGAATAAGGAATATTGTACATATCTAAAAATCTATTTCTAATCTCTCACTTAAAAAGATTTGTTTTACTGATGAATACATTAAATCATATGGAATAATTATTTATTATTATAATAACCTGATGACATATAATTTAGCTGTTCGAAGTCAATGAGTGACGGAAAGTGATGCTTTTCGACTACGATATGCTAAATTAGATGCCATCGGGTTATTCTAATACTAAATAATTATTCCATATGACTTAATGTATTCATCAGTGAAGCGGATCTGTTTAATAGTCAGGCTCTGTTATTGATAAATATGTTGAAAAATCGGAAATAGCGCATCACTTGTATATTGACGATGTAAAGTTTGGTTTTATATGTTGAAGAATAAATGTTTTAGATGTAAGCTTTAGAATAATTTCAAATGGACTTTCATATTGAATATCAATATTATAACGGATGTTAAGTGTTTTCACAAGAACTGGATCACCTATTGTCTTACGATGAGCCTCAATGATTTGATATCATAACGTTGTTTACATCCTTCTTGATTCTTAACAATATTGAGTTTAGCTTGTTCTTTAAATTTGATAAAAGTTGACAAAGTTTTTTTGTATGCGCAGGATCTTATGAAAGTGTAACCACAATATCTTAAAGATCAGATGATAGAGCAAGTGATTGACCATGTTTTATTTTGAAGGTTACCTGTTTGGCTGAAGAATGAACCTACTCGAGAAAAAAATGGCTAAAAATCAGATTTAAATCTATTATAATGACACCAGTTTAATATGGTTGTAATCAAATTTTTCTGCCTTAAAAACAGTTTTAATTTAATTTTAATCTACTTTTAATCTATTTTAATCGGTTGGCAAACTTTACTCAATTGAAATTGATTTAAATAATCAGGTGTAATTGAGTTAATTTAAATTATCGATTAAAAGAGATTAAAAAGACTAAAACCAAATGAAATCTGTTTTGAGGGTCGAAACATCTGCTTAAAATCAGATTAAAATAGTGCCATGATAATAGATTATTAATCCAAAAATAATTGATTTTAATCTGATTTTGAGTCATTTTTTTAGATGAGAATTGAAGCATTTTAATTAACCGTAGCAAATGGTAATTAATCATCACAATCTGCTTTGTGTGAATTTGATAGAATTGCGATTGTTGAATCCTTAGTCGATATATATTTTTTAAATTGATCACCTTTATGAGATTGATATGATGCCCAATAGAAATATGCTTTTTCAAAATCTTTCATTTATTCTTTCGTAATCAATAATGAAAAATGAGTTCCATTATCAATAAGTATACAACGAGAAGGAACAAAAATCTTTTAATGATATTCTTTAAGAAATAGAATAGCTATTTAAGCTATATTATCACGTACAGCTGTTACAATTATGAATGTCAATAAAATGTCGGTGGGATATATGATGCATTTATTTCTACGTAGAAATGTTTGAGTAATAGAACGAAGATAATCCATTGATACTAATTATCATACTCCATCAAGTGACATTATTGACTTTAATATATCGAAAGGTTTTCGTCGACAATAATTGTATTGAGCACAAAGAATACATCACTTAAATTGATTATTAATATCTGTATACATAGGAAGCTACAACTAACATGTTTTTATTTGGCTCATATAAGTTACATTTCTTTTGACATGAGTACCATTGGCTATAGTATCATGATATATTTTAAATATTGTTTGTCGAGGATCACCATGGGGTACATAGGAAACTGGAAAATTCAATACATGCATTGAAAAAGTAATTTTTCATGGAATATTGCTTATGTTGTTTAATGTTATTAACAATATTGTTGGCATCATTTTCATGTTTCTGAATCTGTATTAATCGTTCAATGGAAAACGGAATTATTCGATTCTCTTCAATTAAAGTATTCAATAACTAATCAGATGATAAAGAGATAAGGGAATCTCACACGAATCTTACAATATTTTTTGAACTCTCAGAAATATGATGTCATTTGGCACAACAAATTGGAAAAGCAGCAATAATAGAAGATCTTTTTTTTTAAATACAAGTCAATCTGTATTGATTTAGAAGCAACCAAAAAACTTTCATGTGAATCTTCTTCAGCATCGTCAACTAGAAATTGTGGTAAGTAATCAGCCGCACTATTCATTACACCATGAATATATTTCACCATGAAATCATATTCTACAACTTTTAATCTCGCACTTTTACATCGTTCACTAATTTGAACCTTTCGACTTAATTGTCCTAATGCTTTGCGATCAACGTTCTAGATAAATTTAATTCCACTTTAACAATTATGCCATTAATCTAATGCGAAGATAAAAGCATAACATTCTTGCGCCATTGAAGACTATCTATGTTGTGTTTGAGTAGATGTCTTAAAAAGATTAGCGACATATCTATCTACCTCTGGTTATATTTGTAATATAACTGCACCAATTTCCTCATCAGAAGCATCTTCTTGTACTTAAAAAATGAATCTGTTACTTAAGGAAGATGTAAAACCATGTTAGGGTGTAAGAAAATGCTTCAGTTGTTCGAAGGCTTTAATTTCTTCAGCTATTAATGTAATTATAGTTCTTTGTTTTTTCTTTTTATGAAATCTGATGGTTGAGACGAATTTTCTAAGCCATTCAGCGATTTTAGAAAACCTTGGTATAAACTTTCTATAATAATTAGCTGCTTTAGCAAATTAGCAAGATTTACCGGCAGTTGGTGAGTTGTTCTCTTCGGTAGACGTACCTGAAAATAACCAGATTTAAAATCAAACGCCATATTACACATTTTATCAGCTAGTTGGTCGGAAATGTTATTGATTTGAGAAAGTGAAAATTCATCATTGACTGTAATCGCATTTAAATGACGTAATCAATACAAAAACTCATTATTTTGTCTTTCTTCTTGACAAAAACAATATTAAATGACTACGTAGAAATTCATTCGTCTATTTCTGCACAGTCAAATAACTTTTGTGTTCCGTGAGACTTGTTGTGTTGATCGTCGCTAGAAGCAGATTATTGTTTTGAATATAAATAATGAAATGATCACAGCTTTTATTGCTGATTGTGCATGAATAATAATAATAAATAATGTAGTATCAAATAAAATTTTATTTCGCTATAATATATCATGAAATATTAATCAATGATTGAGATCATCTATATGTGCTGTCGATTCGAGTATTTCTCTCCATATCTGTACCGAATAATATTGTGCTCATAGATGTTTCTGACGATCATCACAGAAAAAACAATATTCCTTACATCAATAGAGATAGCTATTTAATGTTGCTTGATCTGGATTGTCTTTCGTAGTTAAGACAATTATGCTTTTTTGAATTGTAAGAATGTCGAGATAAAAATTCAAGATTTTTGTTCGAAAAGGAATAATGCTCTGTTGCAGCTTGTGAGATTGAAAATGTTGAGAGAGTTACACTGCGAAAAGTGGGTGCTTATTCATGTATTTTTTGCTAAGTTTTGTCAACGGTTTTGAGCATTAATCAGTAAAATTTTTGTTTTATTATTATTAATATTCGGTTATATATGTGATATGAAAATAAAATTTGACATATGGCGTCCTTATAACTCAAATGTTAGACAATCTGTAATCAGCTATTTTATTTTGTATTTAAATTGAATGCTAACATTATCATAAAATTAGACCATCAAAATGTGCGAGAAATGAAGCTGTAATAATAATATGAGGAAGTAACCTTTTATTATTTTTCTTAGCTCGATATCTGGTTCTGCTAGCCGTTATGAATATTTTTTATATATAAAATGAATCAAATGTATCGATAAATGATTGAGTAAATGAATGAAAATTTAATGTTATAAGAAAAAATGAATCAATGAGAAGGGACGAGATTTTTATGAAAGAGTTTTTTGTCAAAAAGCATCATAATGTTATATATTTGGAAAATCCAAAAAATGATGCAGAATGTGGGTATGGATACACATGTAGCTGACAACGGATAGATAATGACAAAATGATTCCTTGTTTTCCATTATTTCATAAAGTATATGCAATAATAATTTTAATCCATTCTTTGCATTATTTCTTGTATCCTCAATAAATTGCAATGCATTAGCGGAACTAACGCTTTAATGCCTGATAATTCATTGAATCTCCATGCATTACGATGTATCATTAAAAATAATATCTAAATGGTTGATAGTGGATTATTTCACGACAAAAGATAAATGATAAAATGCAGCTTAAAAAATTCTAAAAGAATATGTGAGAGAGTGTCTATTTATAAAAATTATTTCAAGAACATTCTTTTAAATTTAGAAATATAGAAAAAGTCGAAACTTTGTTGTTTTGATACAGCCGTATTACTGAACATTTCGCTTCACAGCTGTTTATCAATACGACAAAACGAAAAAAATTCTTGCGTTCTGCTTGTCTTCTGCCTGAAGACAGCGGTATCCAAGAGGTTAAATTCAATATATTGGAATAACGTTGATTTTCTCGTTGAGTATCTTTCCAGAATTGTAAAATTTTTAATTGTGTTTTATGAGTATCCGTTAATATTTCAAATGAATAAATTTTTTCTTTAATATCAATATTATTCATAGATATTATAATGTTTAATGAGCATTGTAAATCAAATGTTCTTTCATATGCGTAACATGCGCCAACAGTTAAGTCGCATGATATGCCCGCAAGAACATCTAATATTTGCAATCCAGCATATATAGTTGTGCCTCTTGTTTCTATGCTGCCCGCTTTATCATCAATATCATATGTAATTGCACAACCAAAATCAATTAATTTTATATGATTAGTATCATAATCTAACATTAAATTTTGTGGACATATATCACGATGAATAACATGACAATTGTATAAATCATTAATTATATCAAGCAGTTGTCTTAATTGTTCTAATGATAATGATTCAATAACTTGTAATTCTTTCTTAAAGAATAAATATTTATCTAAATATAAATATAAACAAAATTAAAGAGAATATTGAATATTATTTCAATAATCATAATCGAATTTAGATGTTTGCATATCAAACTATTTTTCTTGTTAATTCATATTGAATTAAGAAAATATGTACGACAGATTATTGAGTTTTATAACATGAATAATCAATTAGAGAAAATTTTCTTTTTATTATTATTTTTTTCATCTAAATGACGAATTTTTAACATAGAAAACTCTTTAGTTAAAATCTTCAAAATTATTTCAAAACATTTTTTTCTGTTGTCTATAATTCAGCTGGATTTTTAATTAGAAAAATCATGTCAATCAATAAATGATTTAATAAAATTCTTAAGATTAAATATATTTTAATCGAATTTACTTTAAAAACAAGTTTTTTTTTTTTAATAAATGTAATTTCACAAAAAATCTTTCATTTCTCTTTACTTTCTCGTTTTCGTAAATCTTTATTTTATCCTGTAACAAGAAATAATATAATCAATGAAATAAATTTTACGCATCATAAGAATAATGTTTGAAAATGAACGTGAAAAAAACTCAAAAAGAAATCGGTCAATTTTTCTTTTTTCTGTCTGATAAAAATTCTGTTTACGTGTAAATTTCAAAACATTTTCTATTATTGCTGATTTGTTCATCAATGAAAATAAATAAATAAACAAACTTAATCAACATTACGAAATGGCTCAAGATATTCAATGTTTTTATTAACTTTAACTCTTTATCTTTGTTAACTAGTCAACATCGAATCAATATTTTCATGAATTTAGAAAAGAATTCGAGATTAATTCAAGTAAATATATTTTCTTTTAAAAGATATTTTTCATATTTTCATATATTTCTCTTTTCTACAATAAAATTTATCTTATTAAACTATAAAAATTGTTTAGATTTTAATTTGTTTTCTTAGATATGATAAGATTTTTAAACTTATTCTCAAAAGGTCCTTTGAACTTTTTCTTTTCATAGAAAAAAAAATAAAATTCGAAGACATAAATTCCTTGGGTATGGGTGTGTGGGTGTCGGTGTGGGTGTGGGTGGGTGTGGGGTGCGGGGTGTGGGGTATGGATGTGGGTATGGGTGTGAGTGTGGATGTGGGTATGTCTATCTTATATAAAAACTCACACCCACGCCCACACCCACACCCACACCCACATCCACACCCACACCCACCTACATCCACACACCCACACCCACCCACACTCACACACCCACACCCACACCCACACCCACACCCACTTCCACACCCACACCCACCCACACTCACACACCCACACCGACACCCACATCCTTCATTAATTTACATTTCTGAGTAACTTATCATATAAGTGAAGACACATTATCATGAATCAATAAAATATGTAGAGGCAAAGCTTGAACAAACATATAGTTCGATGATATAAACAATAATTAAACGCTATGAAAGAGACAAGCAATGCTTGAACTATTCAAGTGGTAACGTACCATTAGCAAAATTTGAATTATCGGGTATGATTCTGGTAATATGATGTTAATTGAAATTCGTATAATAGATTTCTATCAAAACTGAACTAGCCCTCAATAAGATAAAGTATTCTAATGTGAAAAGAAAAAATAACACTTGTACCTCGAAATATTTGTTGCTATAAATTTAGCAATTTATTCTGTTATAATAGGCAAACTGTAGAAGTAATAAGATTCAAGAAAAAATTTCAAAAGATTCACAAACTCTAAAATCATAAAATAATTTTAACAGAAAATCAAACTTTCTATATAATTATTTGAAAATAATGAGAGCGCAATTTGAAGATCAATAATAAAGAATTCGAGTTTAAGATAATTTTTAATTTTTATCAGCGCCTCAAAACTCTTGGTAAAGAATATAATGAGCTGTAAGTCTGATAAAAAAGATTATCGAAATTAATTCAAAAGTTTAGCGATAAAATTTAGTAAATACTGATCGACAATATCTAAACATCCGTTAATTATATCATAATTATATCGTTAGTCTTCATCCTATTATGTCATTTGTGGCGTCAAAACAAGTTGCTTCTGTATAGTATATCATGATTGGAATGTCGTCACGAGTTACATTACGAATTCTTTTTGCATGCGAAACTCGTAAGAGTCTATAACACATCATTCTCTATTTGGAACTTCCCGAAATATATAATAAAATCTTGCAGAAATTTTGTATGATCTTAAGGTAATTTACGGTAAATGGTGAAGTTCCTCACAATTTTATAGGATTCGTTTGGCATTTTTTTTGCCCGTGTACTCCGGCTCTAATAGCGTTACATTTACCTAATAATCATTAAAAAGTCTTTGAGAAATTCTCTCAAAATCTAATGAACCTCGGGAACAATTTTATAAAACTGTACGTAACCGTTGTCTGGGTGACCATGAAGTTGTCAGTTTCTAGTGTTCTTGAGATCGTGTATGATATTTCTAATGGTAGCTCGGTCTGAAAAAGTCCTTTGTAGTATGTCTTTTTTGCTGAGAAATGATCGCAACAATTATAACGGGAGTCTTCATCTGTTTTCGGGATCCTGAAAATTCTGCTTTCGTGTTTGCTCATTCCAATTTATTAAATATTCTGAAATGTTCTTTAACTAATGAGAATAGTTTATTGAAAAAGATAGTCAGCTTCATTAGAATTACAATGAAGACAATTTATGAAGTACACCTGCGAACAACCATTTGATAGTAAACTCCACGTTGTTCCATCAAATCTACATGAGTACCACTTTCTATGATATATCCTTTGTCAAGAATGCAGATCAAATCACATGAACGAATAGTCGACAAACGATGAGCAATGATCAGTGAAGTTCGAGTTGGATCATCTGTTTCAGCTTTTTCAAGAGCTTCTTGCACAATCTAAACATATCAGAAATGACTTTTTGATGAGCAAGTATCACAAGAAAACAAACCTGTTCATTGTATGAGTCCATGGCACTTGTTGCCTCATCTAATAGCAAAATTTTTGGTTGACGAAGAAGAACTCGAGCAAGAGCAATACGTTGTTTCTCACCACCTGATAAGTGACCACCTTTCATACCTACTTTGGTCTCATAGCCCTGTTATCACAATACAACGACACAATCAAACATCATCTAGTATATTTTTTACTCACTTGAGGTAACTGCTGAATGAAATCATGAATGTTAGCTTTGGTGGCTGCATCAATAATATCTTCAATCGAAGTATTTTCTCTACCATATGCTATGTTCTGAGCAATAGTCAAATCAAATAAGATAGGTTCTTGACTAACAAGACCAAGACATGAGCGAAGCCATTGGATATTCAGTTGTCGAATGTCAACACCATCGAGATACTAGATTTCATTATTCGAATGTTAATATAAATATGTTGACAGAACAAAATAGAAATACTCACTATTCGACCTTGTATAGGATCGTAGAATCGTTCCAAGAGCTGAATAACTGTGGATTTCCCACAACCAGACTCCCCTTTATAAATAGATTTTATAACCATTTTAAATGATCAAAAACTGACTTTGACATACCTATAAGAGCTACACGTTGACCTGATTGACAAATAGAAAGATTTAATTGTAAATTAAACTGAAAATAGATAGAATAAACTTACCAGATTTGATGATCAACTGAAATTTATTCAGAATAAAGGATTTCGGTCGAGATGCATATGCAAATTTGACTTGATCAAATTTAATCTCACCTTTGAAATTACTCTATCATCAAAACATTTTAACCATGAGGTAAAAGTAATTTGTTTACAACTCAGGTTTTTACTAAATAAATTACTCACCAATTGTTCACCGTTCATGGAACAATTGTCGATAGCTGATGTTCGATCGAACAAATTGAAGAAACTTCGAGCTGCTGATAATGAGTCACTCATCTGTCGTGTTCTAAACAAAAATACTTGTCAATGAGAAACCTATCAGTACCATTACTTACGAAGTCATAATGCATCGTAAAGATTCCAAAGCAAATATATAATAGCCAAATACTCTAGAATGATATGCAGATAAAATGCATGCTAAAGATTTCTATTTGTTTACATAGAGATATTGTTCATTTCGAGTTCGTTGTGTTCAACAAGGATGCGAGCTTGCCAATAGAGAACCAACAAGATGAATGGCCCTATTCCCCAATAGATGCTTTCTAGTAAGGAGGATATGAGTATATCATTTCGACGAATTCTATGAGAAAATAATGCATAGAGAATATGAAGAAAAGCGATTGAAAAACTGACTTGAACTCTTTAGAAACTAAACTTGAGAATTGACGTAGGAATTCTGCTTCGCTTGCCAACTGTTTCACTGTACGCATATTGTGCATGATCTCGACTGCAAGCTATTAAGAAAAGAAAATTCAGGAGCAATATTTCAATGTACATAATATTGTAATCAGAAGCTGTGTCTTACCGAACTTGCTAGTCCAAGAATATAATCAGAATGTTTATTCAATCGAGCTTGCCAACATATTTGCATGAAAGAAACAACAAACAAAGATACTATAAACAAGATCATAATTAATGTCAAATGCCAACTGAAAAAAAATCCGAGAATAATGCCAATTCCAAACATCGCAACTGATTCAAAAACAATGCCTAGACGAGAGCCAACCATCTGCTGAATAGCTAATGCATCGGACGAAAGGCGATTACAAATAGTTCCAGAACTATTTTCAACAAGATCAAAGAAGGCCATTTCTTGACGTAGATAGTGTGCAAAAGCTTTCGTACAAATACGTTCTGTTAATTTTGAGCCAGATATAGCAAAAGCAGTGTACTATTGATGCAGAAAATATTAAACCTTTTATGAAAAGTGTTCCTACTTGGATCAAGCGGATGGTCAAAAATACAACTCCCATCAACAAAAAAAGAAGAGAAAACTTGACGATTTCATGATGTCGTTCTTCATAAGTACATGCTCCAAATACCTGTGAACGAGCAATTAAGTTAATGTTAATCGTGTTGTACAAAAAAATGACTTACAGAAATTGTATTCGTAAGTAGAATAACCTGGATGGATTGACCTATTCCACTAATGATGCACATTGCACAACCGATCAGAATGATGATCCACTCTGGACTGTTCATCAACAAAAGTCGAAAGAAAATAGGTCGACGATTTGTTGTTGATGATGCCTATTAAAAGTACTCTATACATGTAAAAACCATCTTGATACAAATACATTCATGTTCTTTACTTTATCTCCATCTTCAAGTTCTTTTTCACTACAACATCGAGAGCGTTGAGCTATTTAATAAAAAATGATCTTGTACGAAGCATTGTTTTGTTAAAAGTAACTTATTTACATACATATTTGTTGTTGATCATCATCTTCTCTTTGTATGACGCTTGTTGCTTCATTGATATCATTTTCTGTTTTTTCTCTCTGTTGAGCTTTCATCATCTCGTGATATCGACTTCCTTCTTGTGACATCAGTATCTCATGTGTTCCTTCTTCGATAACATGTCCATTATGCAACACATAAATGTGATGTGCATTTTGAATTGTTGCCAAACGATGAGCAATCACAATAGTCGTCCGACCTATATAAAACTGGAAATAATAGAATTGAAACAGATAGATATGTCCAAACCTTTACAAGCTTGATCAAGTGCTTCTTGAACAATCTTTTCATTGGCATTATCAAGAGCACTTGTTGCTTCATCTAACAAAAGCAAGGCTGGTTGTTTGACAAGAGCACGAGCTAAAGCCACACGTTGCTTTTCACCTCCACTCAATTGAACACCACGTTCACCAACGATTGTATCATATTTCTATGAAAATAGAAAACAAAGCATATATCATTAAAAAAGAACATTCGATACAAACATTAGGTAATTTCATAATGAAATCATGTGCATTAGCTTGACATGCTGCTTCTTCGATCTCAATTCTTGTTGCATTTTCTTTACCAAAACGAATATTTTCATAGATACTTGTAGCAAAGAGAATCTACATAGAACAATATCAAGTGGAAAAAAAATTAGAATACAAAAAGACAAACTTACAGGTTCTTGACTAACTATACCAATCTTTTGTCGGAGTTGTTTGATATTACAATCGGTTATCGATTGATCATTAATTGTAATGTGACCAGATAAAGGTTCATAAAAACGAAGCAGAAGTGAAATACATGTACTTTTGCCTATTCATTCAACAAACGATAGACTATAAATCTTGACTTTGATTTTTTTTTTTTTTGTGAAACACTCACCAGATCCATTTGAACCGACTAAAGCTGTTATCTCACCAGCACGTGCCATCAAAGTAAGATTTCGTAAAACTAAGATATCGGATCGAGTTGGATAGGCAAAGTTGATATTATGGAAATGAATATCACCATTCATGTTGATAGGTTTTTCATAACCAACAGAATCTTGCAATATTTGTGTCTCATTCATACTTGCCTTCTGTTCCTATATGAGATAATGATGAAGAGATAAATTTGTCGATTAGATACAACTATACTTCGTCAATCAATCGGAATACAGGTGCTATAGCACCTCGAGCTTCTTCCAATAGTTGAAAGAAAGGACTAACAAAGGCAATATTAGTAATGATTCGTGCCAAAGTAATGACTATCTACTCGAACATGGAGAGACAAGTGGTTTTCGAAATCTGATTGATAAACTGAATAACTCACTACAAGAAGATCACTAAAAGTGATTCTCTCATGTTCTTCATGATTCATGAGAGATGAGCCAAAAGCAAAACCAACTGAATAAATGATATATCCTATTAGATAAATCCATCCAGTCAGAAGGCCAAACACAGCAGCCTTGCGTATACTACTCCATCGAGTTGCCTGTAATTTGCTTTCGTATCTATATATGTAATAAAATCAGAACATGGTGATAACTAAAGGGTTACAAAATTTATTTGTCAATAGATATATTTCTTACCTTTTTTCTTCGAGTTTCTCACCATTGAGTGAAAGCACAGTGCGAAGAGAACTAAACACTTCTTGAACAACTTCTCCCGCTTTTGAGTACATATCCAATTCGACTCTTGTTTCTTTTGCAGTGAGCTTTTAGGAAAATTATAAGCTAAATCAATAATCAGCTGTTGTAATTACCTTTGAAAAAACAAATGATCCAGCTATCGTTAATGGTATTGTGCATTGTATGACAAGTGTCAGCTTCCAATTGATGATTAACGCAACACAAGCACTGATAATTGTAGAAAATAATGCTACGAGGAACATTGATAGTTCAAATCCGATGCCTTTGCTGAAAGTGTCAATGTTGCTATGAGATGAGAGAGCTAGATGTTATTTCAATTGTAAATATTGACAGAAAGTTGCTTACTTGAACAATTTGACATTGAACTGACTCATCGAATTTATATCACAATACAAAACGTTCTATGTACGAGAGAGAGAGATAGAGAGAGAGAAGTAAATGATACACATGTGTATCAAACAACTACAATGAGATTGTAACAGATACAGCTG
>CAJNOP010000067.1:207197-227789 GCA_905250075.1 Rotaria sp. Silwood1 | reverse complement strand
ATAATTTATTCTGTCCTATTCGTTGTGTCTGTCTAAAGATGAACATGGTTGACATACGCGTTGTAGCAGGGATTGTAAAAGACGAATACGTATTCGAGAAGCTTGCCGTCTACCAATCATAGTGAAAAGAAAATAACGGACAGCAATACACACGATTTCGATTGAACCGATGACTATGTACATTCAAGATGCAAATCATTCTTTTGTTTATTATCTAAAAAGGAATGTTATTTCTGCTTACTTAACAGCCAGTGTAGTTGATTTTTGACATCAGCATGAAATTTTGTCGTAGACAATGACCTTGATGGTAGTAAGGTGGTATTCTCATTCCAATGGACTCTGAATTTGATGAATAATGAATAAAGAAAATAGTTGAGACACATCAGCGTATTCAGTGACCATAGCTTACTTTTGAGATTGATCATAGTTGAAAGTATTTTGCAGTATGTCCCAAGAAGACCCTTTGCTCTTGCTAAGAGTAACCGATGTGTTGTGTTTTAGAGGACATCCATCAATAAAAGATTGCGACACAAATATACCCGTAAGTCGTCCAAAGACAATAAAACGTGCTGTGAATGCAATGCTATATACTAAGACGACACACAACCCAAGAACTATCATAAAAAGATCTAATCGATCAGCAAAACGAAACTATCACAAAATTAAATAAACATTTCCTTGTCTGACATGTCTTAACTCTTAATCCACTTACCAGTTGAAAATATCCAACAGTTGGCTCAGTCCAAATGTGATCATTATCATTACCCAAGTTTTCATATTTCTGATGAAGCTTTTGAAAATGGAAATATTGATGCCAATTGGACAATCTATATGAATGCGCCATTATCGTTAAAAATTTTGTAAAAGTGAATTCTCTCTTACATGTCAGTTACCGATCGTCTTGTATTCTTATTGCTATCTTCAATGGAGAAACGATCTGTTGCTGATATTAGTGGCTGCGTATCAGTCATGACGTGTTGTGTAGTTTTTTTCTATTTGAAATAAGGTGAAGTGGATAGTATATACAAAGCAACGGACGATACTAATGCCTGATTTGCTCGGTTGCACACATATGTTCTACGTAGACATTAAGGTCGTCAATAGTGATGGTATCTCTACAGAATATGCACAAGTGAGGAAGGGCCACACATCACGTATAATTGTCCCTGAGCAGAAAAGAAAGAAAATTGATTGGGTATTTGAATCGTCCTTTCAGAAGAATGTTTATGATGAAAACAACAGGCGTGAAGTGCAGCTCGAGAAACTCAGGAGCACTAATAAGCGTGAATTGATAGAAATGAAAACATCAAAGGACAACCAAACAAGAAAAAAAAAACAGATGAATCAGAAAAGGTATAGCATTATAAAAGAGAGCGAATGAGAACAAAAAGCACAAAAATATAGGTTGTTTACGAATTTTATCAGTCTATGACTTTAACCTTCGTGAATGACACAAACACAACTCAATGATCGAAAGTCTAACTCAATTCTACCAACAATACGATCTTATTCCATTCATTTCTCGAAATGCTCTCTGCTGAAAATCACTTGAATTAAAGGTTTAGGGTGTCAATGTGAGCCATGAACTTGAACATCTATTGAGGTACAGGAGGTTTTTGAGCTGCTCTCTTGATCTACAATGAAATATTCTTCTACCGATTGAAACTCGAAATTTCGCAAATATTTGATCTGATGGGTGTGAATGAGTGAACGAAGTTCTGATTGTGTGTGTGAGTGGGTGAGGTAGGGTTGGCTATATGCGGATTTACTCAGAACTACGGGATAAGTATGAACATGAATAAGGTCTGAGTCTAGGATCTGTAGATGTGGCTATAGTCGTAAGGTATAGGTGTATGTATGAGGACTTGTATGGTATGGGAGCAGGTATGAGTTATAGTCTTGTTTCCACCTACACTCCAATGTTTTTAGTATAAAAAAAAAGTCCTTTAGTAAAACTCAGTCCGGATTATGGTTATCTGTGGAGAAGAAAATTAGAACAATTTATTGTTCATTAGAATTACAATGAACACATAATCATAGAATTTTATTAGCACAAATCCATATCTAAAGTGTAGTATTGCATTCTTCCTAATTTCTTTACCAGAATAACTGATATTTGCATCAAGTTCACATACCAGTTAATAGCTCAGAAAACTTTTGAGAAATCGAAGGTTGTACTTACATTGAATAATATGGCATAGTTCAGTAGTAGGCTTATTAGTTTCTTGACTGACGGTATAGAGATCATCTCTTTATGTGTTCACTTATACTCTGTTTTCCTTAAAGATCCTTCAGAGATCCTTTTCAGAAATGGGATAACATTCATGACAAATCGTGATGAAGTCCTATCATGTGTAGTTAGAAAATATGTTTTTTAATTTAGAACTATTGCAATCTTGAGAAGATTCTGACCTAAAACCTATGAAAAAGTGCCTAAGATGCTTCTAAGACCCTGTTCTAATTCTGTTAACATCGTTTTTATTTTATGACTACATGTTTCTCTCAAGAGTAATTATTCTTCGGAACATATTCTTCATTTTCAAGTATATTGGCATGCTGCCCAGGATTCTGATACAGCTTGGTTTTTGAATCTTATCGACATCTTAACTTCCGCGATTGGACGGTGTTTTTTTAGAACTTCCAATTTCCTCAAGAATGAACGGTGAATCTGCACAAGGTCCTTATCATATACGTCAGGAGTCTACTTCGAAACTATTAGAAATTTTTTTCAAGAATATTCAAGATTATCCATCGGAATCTATGAAAGTCTACCGAAATTCAGCAGAAATGACAGAACTTCATTATAATCTGAAAACAATACAGAAAACATGGATTTAAATAGATTTAATTGGATTGTATAAACAGCAGAATTTATCAGGAGATATTAAAATTCATCATGATCCATAATAATCTCAGTCTCCAGAACCTCTTTCTTATTCTTTGTAAGAGATACTATGACCAATTCTTCATTTTTTTACCTAGTGTCCAAGAATGATTATGAATTCTAGTGAACTGGAAGATCATCAGAATCTCTTTTTCTCCCTTGTGAAATAGGTTAGCCAGACCTAGGCCAATCGATACGGCCCATATAGTGTTACTTTACGGCGTCTAAACAGACCGTATATGGTCGTATGGATGGACGCAGTAATACAGCCCTATCATAATGAGACTACGGCACATATGCGGCCGTATACTGTGAAAATACGGTCAGGTATACGGTGCCGTATTACTGTGTTCAAGGTGACGAGAAAATACGGTCCGTTTACTATGAGGTATGAAGCAAATTGACGGTAAAAATATGGATAGTCGTTTCGATCGATCCGAAGAGCTGTGAAAATAACACATGATGACCGAGATATGTTCAGATTTTCTAAAACGGAAATTATCAATATTTCCAAAATTTCCATAAGTTCAATAATCATATAGTAGTGTAAATGAAGTGTTGATAGAAATGTTGGAAATTTCGAAAATTTTGGAAATCACATAATTTTAGGAAGAACCAATCTGTTTGGAATACATATGCTTGAAATTTCTGAAACTTCTGAAATTTTCCTTTTTTTGAAAATCTGACCACTGTTGTAATAATCATATTGTCTGATCTAAAATATATTTTGTTTTATATATTCTTAGTTTATGACTCTGCTTAATTTCCTTTTTTCGTGAAGTTTGGAAGCATTAACCTACGTTGATGAATCTTAATTGATTGTAATGGATCTTATGGATTCTAGGCTCGATGAGGATCCGCTTTTTTTGCCTTGTACAAACTATTCAATTTACTGAGCTTTTGCTTCAAGATTACTTGTCAGAACTATTACTTATGAATGTAAGAGTGTGACATTTTGATTTTCTCCTTTTCTTCATTAGTTCACAAGCGTAGAAACGACGTCGTTTTCATCATGGTAGACAGCGACATTCATTTGATTCTTCTCGTTTTATTGTTATTCTTTGGATTTTATCATAGATTTAGGCTTTTCTATTCATGAAACATATATTACTTAACAATTACAACCCGTCACGAAAGATTTTTCAACTTGGTAGTTATGTAATATTTTACTAAACATCTGTCGATTTATTTTATGTACGTAACTCTGAAATAGGATACAACAATGAAACTAAAACAAAAGCTTTGCTGTATGCTGTTCAAATATATATTAAAGAACATGAGAATAAGTATTCGCATGAGCATTGGCCGTTGACTTATGAAAACATTATCATATTCGAGTTTAACTCATACCAAAAGGTTCACAATAGTCATCTCTTTATGGAGCTTAACTCTTTATCCCGTCTCCCTTGGTCGAACAATTATAGAAAATAAAGGAAGCGTCGGATTAAAAAGCGTTAAGAACTTTTTTTGTAGTAAACTTCAAGGACTATCGATTGATAAAAAGATTATTCCTTTTTCTTGCTCCATCTTTGAAATATCGAGCCTACAAAATAGAATATTTTGAAAAAAAACGTTCTCTACCTACAATTAGCACAGATATTTTGAAATTTCTATGTGATATAAATCGATGAGGAAGTCAACTGTTGAATTAGATAGGTTTCAAAAGTTTTATTATAACTCCTTGAATCACAAATGCAAATGTAGACGGTTGACCATGAACCCACCGTTGGGCAGGCGGAGGGTCATGATGAAGAAAATTAATATGTACATTATAAACCTCAACTCATGATAAGTTGAAACAGTATTTATTATGAATTAAATGCTTTCAGGCGTTATCAAGCGGCTCCAAGTTAGATAGACCTATAATTGACAACATGTGTCAAAAATACACGCGTTTCTTTTATATTGATTGTTATCAGTTCAATACTTTCTTTTTTCTATTACTCCAATAGTACGAGATAGATAATGCTTTCGTCTACTCGACATCGTGGTCACAGAAGAAAAAATTAAGGCTTATCATATTATTTTATTCTCTTTGTCCATCACATAATTGCTGGACTAATCAAGCCGGCGTACAATAGAAGCAGAACGCTTGATGGATCAGACCTAGACTTCTGAAAAATGGTCACGATCACGGTCACGAGAGATCGTGACCGTGACCAAATAGCTCGTGATCGTGACTTAATGGTGAAAACTTTTGAGATTAAAAATCTGATTTTTGTGCTACAAAATCAAAATTTTAATTGATTTACGTGTTTTCTGCGTTTTATTACAGAGAAAATCTGCGAAATCAATATAAATCTTGATTTTGTAGCACAAAAATTCAGCTAGTAATCCAAAATTTCCGTGACCGTGACGTGACGTGACTGAGAAATCGTGGTCATGCAAAAGTCTAATCAGACCACACCATTTGCATATTAAAGGGACTCGTAATCCATTTATGAAGTAATTTTATCAGTGTCTCTTTTGGAGCCGCTATGAGGGGTAAAAGGTTAAATTACATTTGAAAGTTTGTTTGAGTGAAGTGAAGAATATATATTTCATCATAATCAACTTCATAACATAAAAAGAGTAGAAACTATAATTTTCTCCTTGAGATATTGCTTCGCTAAGAAAATACATATGAAAATGATCTAATCCATAAATATAAAGATAATTAATGAATATTTGAATAATTGAATATTGCTCGAAGTCCATGAAGAAATGACTTACTTTGTTATCAATTTGAATCAATTTATAATAATGGAAACAAAACAAATCTTGATGCAACTCATATCTTTTCATAGTGAGATGATGACAGATCACATGCAAGAACATTCCAAGATCTATCTGTTAATTGAAGATAACTAACAAAATTGAAAATTATTTGGAAACATTATCATCAAAACACATAGTTGAATTTGAGTACATAACTATTATTTTATACAAAGATAGAATATCTAACACTTGGCTCGAAATAAATATCAAACCAAAAAGAAGCTTTATAACATTTAATTTTACAAAAAATGGTCACATATGTTATTATTTATTATAGTTCTTTTATTGTATTTTGAAGTCCAGTCATTGCTGTACTTGGTTTACGTTTTGTTGGCTTTTGATTTGGTTTATTTTCAGTTCTTTCTATTTGTTTCCTAATTTTTTGGTGTTCAACTTGTTGATATTGAGTTAATAGCATATTAATAACAAGATCATTTTCAGCGACATATTTATGAATTTCATTAATTTTAACAAGTAAATGTTGTTGTTGATTTGATATAACACTATCATTTTGATAAGGTTTTCGTTGATAAAGTTGTACGAGATGAAGATAATCAATTTCATGAGAATGAGCAGGTAGAGAATGTCGACGAAGAATAGACATAATTTTTGTTGTTGGCTGTAAGATTGCTATTAATGAATCAAGCAAAATACAATTAAGTTTACCGAGATTGATAAACGGAACTGAACGAGAACGAACAATAACAGTACCACCATGTTGTGCCAAGACTCTACAAATAAAAAAAAATTGAAAATAAAGATTCATTGAGCTTTCATTTAATATAATTTCAAAAGTTCGATAATTGCTTGTAGGAAAATAAGATTATCACTCAAAAATTTATTCAAATTATCATACGTTTTATAACTTTTATTTACATCACGTTGATTGTTAAGTAATTTAACATAAACGACTTTGAACATTCCGAATATTAAATGATATAGATCAATAAGAAGTAATTGATTATTTAGTGTAAAATCGATTGATGATGATGATGATGATATAATTCTTTCAAAAGTTTGAATATCATGAGAACTAGCTTTAATAGTAAAATGAAGTATAAATGATTGTTCTTGTTCATTAAGTAAATCACAATCGAGTAAGACTTGATAAGGAAGCAGAATTGATTGTTGAGATTTAATTATATATGGAACACAAATATTATTTATTTGTATCCAATGATTTGATGAAGACGATAACATATTTTCATGAAAAAATTGTTGTTGTTGTTGATCTACAATATAAATAAATTTAACTTTTATAATTAATTATTATCATTATCAGTACCTTTTTTATGTATTTTAATTGGTTTTATATCCTCTCTATTTAGTTCGAGGTTTCCTGAAATTTTATTCGTTTCTGTAGGTTCTTTTATTGATATTTTTGAAGAAGATATTCCAATTGGAATAGTTGGTACAATCGAAGGTGAACATATTATTTTTGACGCATTTTTTTTATCACTTTTCGACTTTTGCTGTACTCGTTCAATAAAATTAAGTATATCTTCCCAATCGAGTAATTGGTCGACTAATTCAAAATATATCATCAAGTCAAACGATCAAAACTAATGGCACTTACGTTCACCAATTATTGGAAATGTTAAAGTTCCATTCATATGCCATGAAAATATATGATGCATTAATTTTATTTCATTCTCCGTCATTGTATATGTTTGAGCAATGGGTTCTATTGTTGAAAATGATGATTGAGCTAAGTGTTGCCATTTAGAAGAATTTGCAAGAACTCGTTCAATGTATCGTTTAACAACAAAGCGTCGATCAGATCTAGTAATTTTCATAACTAACAAAATTTCCTCAAGACATACACATAAAACAATTACCGATATAATACAACAATCATTTGATTATCCCATTCTTCCCAAGAAAATTGATGTAAGCATGAAAGAGATTCGATATTAGTCATGTCATGGAAATCTTTAACTGAAAGAATCATTTTTAATAGAAATAAATCACTTCTAATTATTCATTCTTTTAAGTATTAGTTCATACAAACAAACAAACAAATATTAGTATACAAAAAAAAACGAACAAATAAAAAGTTATTCTGTTTTTTGGATGAATATCAGACATGAACTGAGTCATCTTTTGTTGGTGCTTGCTGTGGTATAAGACTTTCACGATTCTAAAATAAAAATAATTACATTAAGATCAATAAGAGTTTTCTATTGTATTACTTCATAAGACCAAAAACTACCAATATCAATTAGAATTGAAAGTACTAAACCCCCTTGACCACTAAAATGAATAAGAAAATGTAAAAAAAAATTAATTAATTTAAATTAATAACTAACCAATTGATTAGATCTTTTACTGTAATACGCATTGAATCAACAGGTTTAACCATATCAAATATTTCATTCTGAACATTATTAAATGGTGGTATATCAGTTAGTGGTCTGGTTGATAACATTTGAACCATTCCCTTTATTAAAGGAAAAGAATAAAATAATAAATCCAATCTACATATATCGATGCGAATCAATAATATTTACTCGATAAAAAAAATTTAAATCTCCTGGATGTAAATACCCTTTCTTATCAATATCCATTATTTGAAAAAGATAACGAAGACCTTGTGGTGAATTTCGATTGTCAAGTGCAAGAACGAAATCTAAATATGATTTATAATCCATTTCACCACCATATGTTAAACATTCTTGAAAAACACGTGTAATAAACACAGGTGTTAATGTACTTGAATTATATCTAAATTCAAATCAAACAAAAAAATAATACATCATATTATTTAGTAATATAAAGATCAGATTTTACTTGGCTAATTCATCTCGTGATAATAAACCATTATGATCTTTATCAAGTTGTAAATAACGTGTATAAATTTTTGAAGCTGACTGACAAGAAAACCAATTTTGTTCCAGATCATCTACATCAGCATCTTCTTCACGTAACTAAATAATAATCAAGATAAATAGAATCTATTGGTCTTTTCCTTAGTTACTTCAAGTAATTTATCAAGATAGCCACTACATAGTATATCTGGTATAGCAATACGTCCTGTACGTAATGGATCAAGAAAGAAAAAAAATTTTCGTACTGCTGTACAGACATAGAATTTATAAAAAGTTTCTTGTAATTGTGATAATTGATGCATTGTTGGAATTAATTCATATATATAATCTTCTAAATCCTAATATTTTAAAATAGTTTTATATGAGAATTGATATTATAAAAAGACATGAACATTACAGATTCTCGAAGATATCCTTGACCAATACTATCATAAAGTGATAAACCCATACGAGAATGATGATACCACATTTTACGCATTGTATATTGATATAAATCAAGTATACGTACACGACCATAAGGATCGTTTTGATAAAGATCAGCAAAAATTGTTGGTGGGAAAAGATTACTAGAATTAATATCGGTTTCAAAATTGAAAGAATTTGATAAGAACATACGCAATAGCTGGACTCGCTTTTTGAACGACTCGCATAAAATCATCATAATTAATTTTTGGTGATTCAGGATCAAGTGGAGGTGAAGCATTTTCTTCTAGTAATGTCAATAATGACTAACAAATAAATAAATAAATAAATAAATGAATAATATTAATTAGATATTTTTTTAATGTTTTACATTTGCTTCATCACTACTAATAATTTCTTGACTTTTTCGATGAAGAAATAAAGCTCGTGCTTCTTCACGTAATTTTCTACCAAGTGGATCAGTGGGAATCTACGATCGAATTAATGCAGATCAAATTTATACTATAGGAAAAACTTTATCACCATACATGTTCATAAAATTTTGGTATTTTTGACACATGATGGTGGGAATGTATTGTTGTTACATCTTTATGTGTATTTGATTTTCTATTTGTTGTTGTTGTTGTTATATCATGATGAGGTGCATCATGCTCTTCTCTCAAATATTTTGTAAATAAATCAAGTTCTAAAACAAAATAAAAATAGAGTGAAAACTTTAAAGTCAACTCTGACAAAGGCGCATGCAAATCTATCAGACGCCGTTTAATTTCATGTTTTATCCTACGAACAAGATTCAATAAGACTAAGTAAATTTTCACATATTCGAATCCACGGTTCGTCTATGAACGAAGAAGTGATGATCTCATAGATTTAAATAAATAATTGATTCTACACCTTTTATTCCGCTACTTTCCTATATTCTTTTCAATACTCGAGACTTAAAGTTTTTAATACTGAGTTTTCTTAGTCTTTTTAAATCTTATCCATTAACAAATTATGCGATCGAATAGTGTCTGATCGTAGAACATATGCCCTTGTTAGGTGGAGTTTCTTTACCATCTTCTTCTTTTGTAACCTTGGGTTTTTCTAATTGCTTTTTAAGATTTTCAATAATTTTATCCATCTAGAAAAAAAAAGTTATTTGCTTTCAGAAAAAATGATAATATAATTGTCGACTTATTTTAACCAAAAGAAAACAACCAAGTACAAAAAGAAAAAACACTAGATTAAAGCAGACAATGACTAAATGGCGTCGTTCATATAGCCATTGCTTGACTTCAGGCCATGATGCCCAAAGCAGCCAACAAATAAGATTTGCAAAGCTTAGTGGTACTTTTGTTGCTATCCATATAGATAATTGATTAGCCAAACCTGGTGTACAAAAACGATCACCACATAAACAAGCATCAACAACTTGTCGGGCAACTTGTTCGGCTGTTAAAGTTATAAATGGAAGACGAAATATGATGGATTCATCCTGATGATCGAATCCTGTATTTAATGTGGGTCCAGGTGTGACCAATAAAAGAGAAACATTATTATTATCATTGATCTGTTCTATTTCATAATCGAGTGATGTCGTTAATTGGGTTAAAAAAGCTTTTGTTGAAGCATATATAGCAGCACGTGGTGATGATATGTAGGATATTTCACTTGAAATATTGACTATACGTGAGGGTCGATCAAGCATTTTAGGTAAATAGTGACGTATAAGAAGAGTAGGAACACGTACATGAAGGGCAATCATTTGTTCATATGAATTATCGTTTGCTGATATTTGCAAAAACGGTTTTGTACAACCTCGACCAGCATTATTAATAAGTATATCAATGTTAACATTGTTTAAAGCATCAATTTTATTGATTAAATTTTCTGCAGCATTTAATTCAGTAAGATCTTGAATAATTATATGAATACTAATTTTATCATTGATTTGTCGAAGTTCATCTGCTAATACACGAAGTTTTGTTTGTGATCTTGCAACCATAATTAAATTAAAATCATATCGAATTAAATGACGACAAATTTGAGCCCCTATACCAGATGATGCACCAGTAACAAGTGCATAGGATGATCGATTAGCCACGAGAGGTAAACGATGTGATTGTCGTTTTGATGAAAAAAGGTAACCAATGAACATGGACACAAGATAAGCAATTATGTAAAATTTGCAAAGTAAACCAAGATAACTAACAGGAAGACAATAGAGAGAAATTAGGATAGTGATTGTTATCAATGGAGACGAAGGCCACAAAAACGAAGTCATATCTATCTAGAAAAAAAAGTCAATGTGAGATTTGTTTGTGTGAAATTCGTTTTTTTCCCAATAAACAAGAAAAACAGTAATAAATTTGTTCAATGATATACAGTAAGATTTGGATGCCGAGTTCGGATAAATGTTAATGTAACACAATCAATATCTGCATTACCGGTTAAATCGAGTACAAGTAAATTATTCTAAATAGATAATATAATATAAACATGAATAAATGATTTCATTCGTTTTTACCATTAGTTTTTCTTCAAATAATTTTCGTATTCCATTGGAAGTAAATTTATTTCGTGAAAGATTCAATGATTTAAGTTGATCTAAGCATAATTTTCCTAATTGATCAAATATTCCATCAGTTAGATTATTTTCTTTCAAAAAAACACAAAAAAAAACAAATCTATGAAATTTTTCCAAAAATAATGATCAATCATTATTACCTGATAAATTAATTGAATAAATAAACATGAAATTTTCAAATACTTGTAATATACATATAGCTTGTTCGAGTTTTAAACTTAATCGTTGAAGTGATAATTCAAATTTATCAAAAAATATTTTTAATGCTGATCGAATGTTTGAATAGGCAGCTAGAAAAAAAACAAAGAAATATTTCTTTCATTTAAAAGTTCAAAAAAAATATAATACTAATACTCGTACCAATTCTATTTGTTTTACACAGTTGTTCATATACAAGAACTGGATCTTTTTCAATATAAGTTGCTTTTATCTAAATATAATATATAAAAATTTATTCATCAATAAGATCATCATTGATTTTATCTTACATCAGTTTCATCAGCTGGTATAGCTAATTGGATGGTGTCACTTTCGGACATGCCCAATTCCCAATCTTGACGATCATAGAGTGTAACAGAACATGCATAAATATTAAAATTATCATGTAATCGTTTGAGAACTTGATAACGAAGACTTGATAAAGTGTCCGATGGTGACCTGTAAAATTTCAGGAAATAAATTTTTCACAAAACAAAAAATTCTTTTTGGTTGATTTTTACATTGGTATTCGAAGCTTTTTATCTTCGCTTGTGCGTTGAATTGTATTTGCTAAGCATCGAATAATTCTTGTATTTGGATCATGTGAAATTGAAGATGGAAGAAGTATAGTTGTAGTAGTTGTAATTGTATTAGTTGATGATGTTGATGATGGATGTCGAGATCTTGTGATGGATTTTGGTGTCATGACTTGTAGAACTGGTGAAAGAGATGGAGTAGGATGAGATGGTACAGGTGATTCTTTTTTTAATGGCGAAAATAAATCCAAATCATCAAAACTAACAAGATCAATATCATTTGATGATTGTGGAAGAAGTGGAGGAATAGATGTAGAGATTTTTATTGGAGATTTAGTATCAGTTATTGTTCGTCTTCGTTTACGTGCTGGTGTATGCGATGATGATACTGATGGTGAACGTGATCGTTGAAGACGGTGTTTTCGTGTTTTTGTTGTTGTTGAAATAGATGAATCTTCAACTTCAATTGGTTCTGTATCATCAACAACCCAATGTTTTTCATTAGTATTAATTCGTTCATATTCAGCATCAGATACAAATGGTGTTAACTTAGAGTTTTTTCTTTTTACAGGTGACTAAATTAGTTTTTTATTATTATTAAAATTATATTAATAAATCTGTTAAAAAACACGAGAAACATACTTGTTTATTAGTTGTTACATCATCATCTGTTCGAATTCCACGTCGAATATTATTCATTATATTTTTATATTGTGGTCGTTTATCAGTATCATTTTCTACATTACCATCAACACTATCGTTACTATGGGAATTATGTTCTGTTGTTAATGATCTATTTAAAAAAAAAATATTTTACTAATTCTGTTTTTATTGAACAATATTTTTATGTTAGTTATTCTTACAATTCATCTTCATCTGATTCGTTTCCAAAATCACTACGAACAACTTTCTGTGTGCAATACATTGGTTCATCCTCTAAATATTAAAAATTCATCAATGATCTATGTAAAGAAGCCAATAATTAATTACTTCTCACAGCAACTAAAAGTAATTCTTTTAAACGATGAAATTTTCGACGATCATCAGGTGACATATTTTCATCGTATAATGTTAAATAATCTACAGCTGTATAACCCTAAAATATTCAAATATTTTTTTTTCTCTACTTAATCAAAGAAAAAATTTTAAAATATAAACAAACATTATTTGTACGAATATTCGTTTTTGCACCATATGAAAGTAATATTTCAATAATATCTAAACATCCACTATTACAAGCATCAATCAAAGCAGTTATTCCATTATTAGCTTTTATATTGATATTTGCTTTACAATCAAGAAGATATCGAACTATATCAATATGTCCATGGTTAACTGCTTCATGTAATGGTGTCCAACCATGATTATCTTGAAGATTAATATCATCCTATATAAATAGATATATTTAAGATGAAAATATAAGATGAAGACTTAATTTCTTGTTTACTCCTTCAGAAATAAATTGTTTAACTTTTTTTAAACCATTTTTTTCTTTACAAGCTAAATGTAAACGACTTTCACCATAACAATTTCTCCAAACTTTTTTTCTCTATTAACAAGAAAAAAAAATCGAACATTAGTCTTTGTTAATAACAAATAACTATTCATATACCTGTCGACTTTTACCACGTATCGTTGAATCTAATTCATTTTCATCTTCATCATTATCATCTTCATTTTCTGTTTCATCTGAAAGAGTTGCTAAAATCGCTTCATTATCATCATCATCACTTTCATTAGCATTAATCTCTTCATCATCATGATCATTATCATCATTAGATTGTAAAGAATCTGTTATTTCACTATTAGTACGTTCTGAACGACGTAAAATTTCACTATAATTTTCTTCTGTTATTGGTGGTTGAATATTAGCCATAAATTCTTCTAAATCATCATCCAAATGTATACATGGATCACGTAATTTCATAGCAAATACAAGTGAAACTGCCATTCTCTATTTAAAGTAAAATTATATTTAATAATTAAACTAATAAAAAAAACAACAACAAATGAAATTTTACAATTAAACTTCGATCATTTGTTGATCGAGCTATAGTTAAAACTCGTTTAAATGTTGTTATTCGTACATCAAGATCAACTTTGAGACGGTATTCACATTTAATTATTTCACAAAGAGAATAACCTTGCTAGAAACAAAAGATAAAATTTTCTATTCAATTAAATTTCAAAACAGAAAAAAAATCAAAATAGAATACTTCAACATCAGCTCGTGAACCTAAACCAATTCGACAACTCATTTCACGTCGAAAATAATTAATACTTTCTTGCCATTCTTGTAGATCTTGACAAATACTACCAAGTGATGAATAAATAGTTGCCATTTCATTTTCATCTAAATTTAATTCTTGTGCATGCTTCAACTAAATAAGATTGATGTTTTTTTTTGGTTAAATCTTCAGTTTTTTGAGAGAAATTAAGATTAAAAATTTATTACTTGTTTTAGATAATAATTTTTACTTCGTTCATTTCGTTTAAGACGAGAAAATATATCAGCACATTTTTCTGCTAAACGCATTTTTTTTCTTAAATCTGTTTCTTTTTCATATCGATCTTCAACTCCAGTTAAAATTCTTTGAACTAAAAATTAATTGATTATATCATTAATAGTAATATTTTCAATTAGAGAAATTTTACCATCAGCTAAATCACGAAGAGCTTTTTCTTTGATTGGATCATCTTTTCGATATCGATAAATTTTCAAAAGATAACTTTTTGCACTTTGATAATCATCAAATAACAGAAGTGTCTAAAAAGAAATATACAAAATTATTGTTTACTTTTTGAAAGAAAAATATTCGATAATTAAAATTTTACTTGAGCAATATCATGTAAACATGATAAATATTCAGTTGTATTTTTTGCTAATTGTGCATACTGTAATGCTTGTTGCATAGTAGCAATGATTTCTTTCTTATATTGTAAAAAATTTGGAACACTTAAGTAGAATGTAGATACTGATGAATGAAGACGTGCTAGTTCTTCATGTAATTGGTGTTTTCTAGAACGGATAAATATTTTAAAAAATCGGTATCATATATTTACAAATAAAAAAGCAACATTTAGCATGGTGATAGATATTCCTAATGTATCCTTTTTTAATTTTATGATTACATCTCTTTTAAAGCTATAAGAATGTTTTAGTCCTTTTTATATGTAGAAATGGAGTGTGGTGTGTCGATGTGGATGAAGCCAACACATCCATCTAGGCACATACAGATATAACCCATACCACAAACGGACTGAATAGTGACAAATATGAAAGTCATCATAGCTTGATAACTATGATAGGAAAACCAGCTAAAATTTAATTTCTCGTGAACTCTTTAAAAAAGAACAGGCCACTACATCAAGTGCTCAAAACAGAAGAGGTTCATAGAAGTGAGACGTGTAATACATTTAGAACTGATCTGTTGGAACAGCTTCGTTCTTTTGAGAAGAATTAGCTATCAGTTCTAGTACTTCCACAAGGCACTGAATGACTGATGTCAGTGTCAGTTCGTCGATCACGATCTATTTGCTGAATAACCTTTTTAAATAATATTATCACTTAATCAATCTCTTGATATCTGTATATTTCTTTTTTGAACAGATGGTAGTAGAAAAAGAATTATATTTACTTGGCTAGTTCTATGGCACTTTTAATATATTGACTTAAAGCTCTAAGATTAGCACCAGATTTATCACCAGTTGTATATTTTTCACTCATAGCATTAGCTAAACAAAAAAATAACGTATTTTATTAATGAAGATTAATTTTCAACGATTCTATTTACCAATATTGATATATGCTCGAACACGTCTCAATGCTAGATCTTGTTGTCTTTTTTCAAAATCTTTTGTTTTAATATTTTGTTTTGTTTTCATATCAATTTTAAGTTGATAATCAAGTTTTTCAATCATTAATAAACTATTTTTTGCTGCATCTAAACTTTTCTTACATATTTCACGTGGAAGTTGATCACGTTCAGAATCATGTAATACATCATCTTGTAAATAACTTAACCATACCCAATACGTATGCGTTAAACATGTGTATGCTTGTTCCGTGCGTTCATCATCAGCATATTCTTGTGCTGACGATAAAAAATTTAAATGATGTTTTTCACTTGTAGAAAATTCATTTTTAGCAAAATAACATTCACCTAAAAATCGATGACAATAAAGAATATCATCACGTATATCAGCTTTTTGTGCTTCATGTAATTCAAGTGTAAAATATTTTATTGCTTGATCATATTTTCCTAAATGAAATGTTCAAAATTTGATTGAAATATATTTTCTTATTATTATGGAAGAAAATTACCAATAGAACGACATGCTTCAGCTGCTTCATGATAAACATCAATTTTTTCTTTTGAATTTCGTGAACCAGCATGATATATTCGTTCAGCTTCTTTTAAGAGTTCTATTAATTTAAGAATTAATTTTAGTTTGAAATTTTTTATTACAAAAAAAAAAATCATTACTCTGAACTCGTCTTTCATCCATTGGATTGAGTAAACATCTACAATAAAAAACAAAAAAATTATTTCATCTAATCTATTTTGTTCCTATAGAAAAATAAAATATCTATTTTAATTGTAAAACAATAAATAAAATCTGACAAAATATCTATTAATCTAATTATTTTGTTGTTGTTTCTATAAAATAAAAATATAAAAATCAATGATTAGAATGAGAAATTGATTCAATCTGAATTTTTACTTTTAATTCATCTCTAACAGTTTGATAATTTGATAATAAACGAAGAATTTGTAATAAATTCTCTTCATGATGTGTTTTTGTTGTCATCAAATTGATGTTATCTTTATCTAAAAACAAAATTATTTTTTATTCATTTATTTATTTATTGTTAATTTCAAATGAATTAATTTACTCATTGTTGATGATACATAATCAATCACTTGTTCAACAATACACCTTTATTAAATATAAAGAATAAATAATTTTCGAAAACAACTATATTACCATTGATGACCATCAAAAATTTCACGTGTCTTTCGAATATCACCTCGTAATGGTTGATATTGATTATTCGTTGAATTTATGTGATTTTCTTTCGACAATAATTTTGATTCAACAATTAATTTATGATTATTACTATTAGTATCATCATTATCATTATCATTATCATCATCATCATCATCACTTGATGAAAGATCAATTGAAAAAAAATGTCGTTCACATAAACCATTACTATATGATATCGGATGACTCCGTGGCAATGAACGATTACATTTAGCCTTGGCACAACGATGAGATTTTTTGACTAAAGATGATTTTATATTGTTTTGTTGATGAATTTCTGTCATTATTATACGATCTGAATTCAAAAGTATTTAGAATGTGACGACTGTAACGGTTGTACGTTTACGTTTAACAATAAAATTGCCATTTGTTCGTTCGGTATTATTCAATTGGTTCAACACGTTTAACACACGCAGATCTACTAACCGATGTAGATGATTCATCGCATAATTTCTACCAGGAACTCACTAATGCATTTGTTTACGTCCTCTTATAACTAGATCGATTTGAAAAATATTGGCATAGAGTAATTAGGCATAGTTTACAATTCCGTTATACCATTTCTTCGTCTTAGCTATTTATATTCTTTCTATTTTCAAAGTTTCATTAACTAGCGTCATCTCTACAGTAGATAATATATATATCGTTTGCGGCGTGACAATATATTAGGAGAGAGCGTCATCTATTAATTCTTCTAAAAATGGTTAGCATAATATTTTGTACAAATAATATTAAGATCTTCCTGGTTCTGAAAACATATAAATTTTGATTAACGATCCAGTTATTAGGAAAAAAGTCTTTGCACAGTGCATATCGAAATAATCACTGAAAAGCAAACGCATTTGATGCATTGGTTAGTAGATAACATTTTCAAAAAAAATCAATTTTATGTTTATTTTTTTGATATTCTAAGTGAAATTCCCTATTAGATAGATATGATTTGATTCTTTTTTATTGCAAAATCAATCAATCTATTTGAACTATTTAATCATCTGTATTTGTTATGTAGATTGACATAAAAACAAAAATGAAACGATAAATTCTACAATAATTGAAAAAATAACAAAGAACGCGAATAATTAGTTTTTCTTCTGCGTTTCGTTAATATACTAATATGTCTATTTATTCTACAGAAAAATAATATGTCAATTCATTTTATTGAGTAAATGTTTGTTGTGATGAGTACGATCCATAGCTACCGCTACCACCAACAACATTGTTTGCATTACCAGCAAGACCAAGACCAACACCACTTAATGATGATTCAAGACCCCCCATATAACCACCAGTGCCAGTAGTTCTATTTAAAGATGATGATGATTGATAGATACCTGATGAGACTCCACCAGCACCACCAACCAAATTAAGACCAGCATCACCGGTCACATTAAGACCAGCACCTCCAATCCAATTAAGACCAGCATTTCCAGATGATAATGAACCACCACTAGCACCATAAACATCGGTTGAAGATGAAACGAAATCATAGTTAGCAGTACCAGTACCAATACCATCTGGTTGATAGCTTTGATAACTTGCTGATTGCAAGTTTGATACTGCACCAACAGGAGGTGACTAAATAGCAAAAACAATACTATAACAATTTGTATATTTCTCTTGCAGTGAATAATCTAAAGATATTAAATTGAAATAGACTTACAATATCTTCAACAACACCAGCTTGCCGAGCTTGTGTAACAAGTGTTTGAGAATCTTCTAATTGCGTGCCATAACGTGCTATGTACTCAGCTGGATTAGCAGGTTGAACACCCAAATTTTGAAATCGACGAACGACTTGAGCCTTTGGTGGTTCGTAACTATAGGTAAACACTCATTAGTACAAGTGTTATTCGATCTATTAGGATTGTATACATACTAAATGATAATGTTACGTGGTTTTTGGATGACTGGAGGTGGAGCTCGTTGAACAATAACACGACGTTTCTGTTGTGTTCGATAAGGTAACCAACGTTCGACAATAATATCACGTGGTTTAGGTGGTAGGGGTGGCAAACGTTCAATGATTACTGAACGAGGTGGTACTGGTATAGCTGCAAGCATCTTTGTTATAACTGAAAATTAAAAATATTTTTCTCTGTAAACTAATTTATCACTTGTCAATAATTATACCTTGTGTGCTTACTGGCGGAGGCATTTTTGGTGGAGCTTCACGAATAACAAGTGGTGGTAATTTAGGTGGTGGTGGTGGACGTTGTCCTACATAACTAAGTATATAGATAACATTTTTTAAGTAAAGTTTTACTTACGTATGTAAAGTGGAGGAGGTGGAGGTGGTTGAGGTGGACGAACTTCTTTAATGATGAGAGGCTAAAATTGTCCAAAAATAAATCTTTGTTTTCTGTTCATTATATACAATTTGCTCATTAAAATACTTACGCCTGGTGGAGGAACTGCAGGTGGTTGTAAAAATCGAATAAGGACTCGTTGAGTATATGTTTGTGGACCACCAGGAGCTGGTCGTTGTATAACTTCTGGATTAGGATCTTTATAGAGACCTTGATTATCAACTGCATAAGTTGTTGATGAAGATGATTGCTCTTCTAAACTGCTTGCACTATAACCAGTATTATTGGCTAGAAATGCTCCTGAAAGATTTTGCTGTGCAAAGCCAGTTTCTAAATCACTACTGCTTGCTTGAGCACCAGCTCCAAGTCCAGCATAGGCTGATGACGAATAGTACTCATTACTAGTTCCTCCACCACCAGCAAGAGCTGTTCTGGCAGCTCCAGTTCCATAACCTGTTGTAGATGCGGATTCATAGCTTGAATAACTTCCTTGTGTTCCACCTTCTAAGCCTCCCCCAAAAGCAATGCCCTGTAAATTTCCACCATAAGCAGTTCCTCTGAGATTCCCATCAAAAGCAACACTATTTCCGCCTGAAATAATCCATAAAAATAGTAAAAGTGGATAGTGTATGTATGTACGTGTGTATTTATATATTTCTGAAGATTCTTCTGACGAAAATAAGTTAAACTCACCTCTAACAGGTTCACTTGCACCAGAAGTAGTTTGATAGAATGATGCTGATTTTTCGTAAGACATTTCTCAATCTAGTATCACTTTTTGATTATAAATATAATCTAAAGATAACGAGAAGATTAAATTAGGATAGGTCGAAAGACCTGAATTATTAACGTTAACTTGTTTGTCTTTTTTGTAAGTCAAGGAAAGATATATACGTCTAAAAATACTGTACAATATATAGATCATACAAACCACTTTATATTCAAATGGAGAATGAGCTGATGGTGTATCTTTTCTTTCGTACATGGTGTTTAGTCGGGTGTGGAATTTTCTGCCGTTTTTTTTTGCTCGTTACCAATGCTT
>CAJNOP010000067.1:96000-207187 GCA_905250075.1 Rotaria sp. Silwood1 | reverse complement strand
TTCTACATATCAGTGGCTTTCATGCACATCACATTCAAAATCATTCAATCAGTCATTCACCTATTCATTTGGTCATTTATCATGTTTATCACTATCTAAGCCAAAAGAACGAAAGAATAGAAAAATTTTTACCTTGAAAATATGTTTATTTTTATACATGTTCAACTGTAAATCGTTCTAATATAAACTAAATATATATTTATATGTTAGACAATTACTCCTAAAGATTCGTTTTCAATTGGTAACAGTTAATGTTAATGAGGACTAAATTTAAATGAAGGCATTCTGATACCAGCCATCTAGATAGTAGCTAATCGTTTTACCATGAACATCATAATATTTAACAATGGCAGTAGGCTCAGAAACAAACAGAATAATATAAGTAAACAAGTCGATTGCTGGGTACAATTTTTCTTGTAATTCTATTGTGTAAATCATATGTTTCTACTAAAGCAAAATATGCACAAACAAAACTATAAAGATGTCTTGGTAATTGAGTATGATTCATTTAAGTACAATAAAACGTATATTAATTCTTTTATGGTTATAGTCGATACTTAACTGAATTTTATTATAGAAACAATATTATAACAATGATTGTACAGCTGTCATTGTATGACATTTTAATAACAAAATAATATAACAACGAAAATTTTTTTGCTCGGGTTTCATTTCCAACAAATTGACCAACAATGATCTGTTTTTCTTCTTTTATTTAATTATCTTGTATTATTCGAAAATAAACACGAAATGAAAAAAGATAAAATGAAACTTTCATATCTTGTATAGCTGTTAGTTGAATTCTATTTGTAAGAAAAAAAATAGCAGTAAGACATCTGAGAGAAAAATTGATTTCCTACTTCATTTTTTTGCTAAATTCAAAAAGACCAGAATTAGAAAAACCGTATCCTGGAATAAAAAAATTTTGCATAATATAAAAATGTCATATACAATTCATCAAGGTTTCTGTCATCACGTTCTAGACATGTTCACAACTAAACATCAAAGCCATCATTTTCTCAATTACAATATTCGGTAAATCGACGTGTGACAAGATTTATTAATATCAATGGATTGAGACCATGAACAGCAATAGAATATGTCCTTGTATCACAAGATACAAAAACATAATAAACATAAATTATAGAAGGATCAAGTTCATTTATTGAAACACATTGATCAAAACAAGATAAAAAAATTGGTCCATATTGAGAATCGGGAAGGTAAAAGAATGTGCCGACCTAAATATTCGATACATTTTTTATTAAATTACATGCGCATATAAATACAGAATAATAATCTGATATAAACTTATCAGTATTAAATGGTTCACGATAATATCTAAATTGTCAGATGAATTAGTTGCATTTATAAAGATATTTTTAGTATCTGATACTGTACTAAAACCTCGTCTATTTTTAGTAGTCAGTTTTGTATATTACTCATTATTTATCACTGAACAGACATTGTAAGATATTTACTTTTTTATTAGTCGATGTTTTCAATATGAAAAACACATTGACAAAGCATACATTATTATTCTTATTGATAATATTCTTTCAATCTGTTGTCTAATGCATTCATGTATATGAAGCTGTCTGATCGTTTGTCATGATTGATATAGATTTATAACCAATTTCGAGAGCAAGAACGGTTTTCGAGTTTCAACACATATGTAAAGTCAGTCCAAAAAATATTCGAACACTTCAGTCCATATCCACACTTCCTCAAAATTGACTTTGGTTTACGCACATGCAAATCGCATGAAATTTTCAGGATATATTTGTGGCTGTAGTGGAAATACTACGGTGAAATGTTTAGTCCTACATCATGATATTTAACAGAGATATTCACCGAATAAGAATCAATAATAGCGCATTTAGTAACCTAAATTCTCTGTGTGCCTTCATTCTATACATTTCGTTATCGTTTGTTTGAAAGAAACTAAATACGTATATAGAATGAAGGCATACGAAAAATGTAGGGCTACCAAATGCAATATTGTCAACTCTTCTCTAGTAAATATCTTCCTCAAACGTCAAAGTACAGAGCTAAAAGTATCCTGTAGCCTCTAGACTACAGTCTCTACATATTCTGAAAACTTTATGCGATTTGTAATTGTCTAGACCAAAGTCGATTTTGAGAAAGGTTAAGAATGGTCGGTAGGTATTCGAATACTTTTTAGAATGACTGTATATGCATAGTTTCTGTTCAATTAAATATTAAAAACTTTACACATCCATTCCTTGATCGACAACAGAACGAAAAACAGACTCGCTTTGTGAAGGATGCATGATTTCTTTGAAAATGTCTTGACTTTGGAAGTTCTCTTGGTTTCTTAATGGATGATACCATAGTAGTATAATACAAATCCACCTGTTAAATTCTATTTGAAAAAAAAAAGACTAATCATGTAAGCAACGCATAAGTAATATTGTAATAGATATGATATATTACAATTACTTCAATTTTAATGTCAAGATCACCTTTGAATTAAATATCTTTCAGAAGATAATAGTTTACAAATAATACTGAACTCAAATGCAGTATTTTTGCTATATTGACGTGTGTTTACACATCATATGCAAAAGAAAACAAAAAATAGTTCAACACAATCATAAATACGGTCACGATTAATCAATGTTAGACAAATAACACAGAAAAAAACCGAATGTCAACATAACTGCAAACAATGAAACAACAATCTTTCTTACCAAAAAAACAATTTCTATGCTGATGTTGAAATCGAGTATCAAGAACTTTCTTTTCTCAGTCAATACGAAATACTATACTCTGATGTTATTCATGGTCCTATTTGATAATCAAATATTGAAACTATTCGTAAGATTTCAATAACTATATTTTACACTTTTCCACACAACTGCTTTCTCTGTATGTAGAACACATTGTCACAGTTTATTCTTAATAATTAACTATAGTATCAAACTATTATCTGTACACAAAAAAAGAAATTTCGTTATTTAAAATAACCATTGAGTTCAGCAAGTAGGTAGTCATCATCTGTCATTAGTATTGACTTATTTACTTTGAATTTCTTCGGTTTACAATTCGGTTGATTAGTTAAACTAAGAAAATATAAAGACATTAAAAAAAAGTTTTATGTAAAAAAAAAAATCAAAGCTGTGTACCCGCAACAATTCATGTTCATTTTCATGGTTGATAGTGAACTCTAATTTTCTTTGTGAACAATCAAATATTGCTGTTTTTTGTTAGTCAATCAGTTCCAGATATTGTTCTTTGTGTTTTATTGACATCTAAAACAAATAGATGATTTCTATAACCTATCTTATGTACAAGGAATAAACTACTTACCAATTCGTTTGATGTAGACATTATAATCGATAATTAATATTCACAAATGTTTTTAAAATCCTTGACAATATAATAGTGAATCATTTGTCTAATTATTATATAGAAAGACATCAGTTAAATCGATCACATCAATTATAAACACATATTAACGTCAATTAGACATCATCATTATTGCATACTTTCATATATTAGACACTAACAGTGCATGAAATAAAGAATAATTTCAAATTAATAGAAATTTCTTGATGGATACAAGCATCATTTTTTTAATTAACTAGTTTTTTTTCTGCAAATTGTTTCTTTGTATTAGACGCAAATACATGCTCTTCCATGATGAAAACAAAATATGTACAATAGGTGACTCGAAAAAAACGTTGATTCTTGTCTACACATTTATAAATAAAATCAATAAATAACTTTATTGTGATTTGATACTTTGAAGAAAAACGCCAATTTTTTTTCATAGTTCCCTAATTTGTTCATTTCTGGCAAAATATGCGAGAAAGGAAAATATTGATTAATGTGTCTGTTTCCATGATGAAAGAAAACAAAGGAGAAATACAGATGCAATCATATTCAATTTTGATCTTTTATATTGAGTAAATATTTCTCAAACTACAGTCCTATAGTTGTTACTATATGTCATAATATGAAATGTGGAATCTTTCATTCTTGTCATTAGGTTCATGCGATGACATATTATAATTCTATGTACATTGTGTTCATATTCATTATCAGTCAGTAAGTTTTGCATTGAATATATTTTTCGTTTATCACTTGTACATTTTTATTTGATCGAAAAAAGTAAGTTTATTACTGACTGATAGTTCCACTTGTGCTATTATAGGTAACCATACATGATTGAATGTTTTCTTTCTCGTGTTAAACTAATGCGAACAGCATCGACATACATTTACTTAAAAAAATTTTTTTTTCATAACAAAGACACTCTAATATGTTAGATGCATTAAAATACAATAACAAGTTAGCTTTCGATGGTTGTGACTGTCGATGTTGGATTATTATTTAACATAATCGTTTGAGTGTCAAGTATGTTATGTGATGCGGCGAAGAAACACCGCCGAGCAGACAAGTGCTTCTCTTGTTTCTCTCTCTTTTCTAGTTGTTGACATATTCAAGGGGATAAAATGTCGTACTTCTTCGTCTTTCTCTCTCTCTTTCTTTCTCTTTTCCTAACTATAAATAAAAAATACAACAATTGACGTGTACATTATCATATTTTTCATTGCATCGTTTATCTGGACATACAACTACGTGATGCCAAATAAATTGTCAAAATTGCTTACATCAAAATCAGTGAAAAATACCCATTCTCCAAAAAAAACTACTGCTACTACTTCGTTCTATTCTGGTGTATCAGGTGCACAACGTGCTATACAACAACAACGGTATATTAATGAGAAAACCTTTTATGTCAGTATTCATGTTAATTTTTATGATTATTTAATTACTTTAGATTATTACGATCTCGACATTCCACTCGAAAGAAACATGATCTTGAACCTATAATCGAAGATGCACAAGAAAGTTGTGAAGCTCCAGTTCATTATCATCCATGGGAATCGGAATATCATAAAATAGTTACTCGGGAAAAATATATCAAATCAATGATAAAAGATTCATATACACCCACAGTACGAGTAATTTCTCACGCTGTTGAAGATGTAACAACTGAAACTGAATGTTGTCCTGTTTTGGTAGCAGCTGAAGCTGTAAAAATCGAAACATTCAATATAAAACAAGCACCTAGACGATCATCAGGTAATAATTTCATATTATTATCACTTTTTTTTCAATTAATATTTGAATTCTTGCAGTACCAAATATCATCCGTTACTTAAGACGTATGGAACAAATGCCGCTTGCACGACCTGCACCATCTCTAACTCCAGTAAAAATATCATCATCATCATTATCAGCTCAAGCACAAGATAAAAAACCAATCATTTCAGTGACAAATACTAGTAACATAGTTGGTACTGCTCCTAATTTAATTACAAAGGATCGATCATTAAATCGAGCTAAAACACATAGCGATGGATCTGTTATTCGAAGACCACCAAGAAAATTAGGTGTAAATTTTACTCATGAAATCATCATGCCACTATCAGTGTATGGTTGAACGAGACTCATTAACAATCCGTATTATTATTATTATTATATTAGTCAAATAATGCATATTCTATATTTTTTCCTGTTTTATTTCTTTCGTATTATCTTATCGAGACTAATTTTACTGTTTTTATATATCGAGAAGACAACAAAGTAATATTATATTGTAAATGAAACCATATTCAGTATTTTTATACAGTTATTGTAAGGGGAGTTAAATGAAACTGATTGATTTCTCGTAATGGTTTTTTCGAAAAATGCATAAAGAAATGTCTCATTAAAGTGTATTGTACAACTCTTTTTTTTTGTATATTGTTTTTTTTTTAATCTGAATTGATTAAAATTTCATCGTTTTATCAAAAGAACCCTCATTACGATAATCATATTTGTCGAATGTGATTTTTACAGTATAATATTGCTTCAAGTAATAATAGCTCCGGAGAAAAAAAACAACATTAAAACGTGAGTTAATTTTTTTCACTGTTGTTTTTTATCGACTGCCTGTATAGCCTGGAGTATTGTTAGATGATTTCTAAATGTTGTATTGAACTTTATAAAAACACTTGAATTTTAAAGTACACCAACTTTTTCAAAACATCATAAAAGTTCTTCAATTATAATGTAAAGAGCTCTTGAGTATTTTTGTTAATTTATAATAGAAAGAAACCTTCAGTAATGTAATGTTCAAGAGAAAATGATGGATGAAATGTTTTAATTAATGATAATTTGATGTCAACTTAAACGATTTTCTTTTTGATATTCTAGTACTTATATTAACATCAACATTTATTTATTAAGATTTGTAAGAAAAAAGAATTACACCAAAGAAGAATAGATAGAGTAATGATAAATATTCAATTAAAACATGATATGATGTTTTTCTTTTTGTAGTTTAGTCGATTGCTTCAGCCAAGAATGATTCATAAAGATTTTTCTAAAATGAGAAAAAAAAAACAGATCATATGATTAAAAAATATTAATAACAAAGTAAAACTTACTTGTTTAACACCGACGTTTGTTTCAAGATGATGTTTAAATGCTATAAACATTTTTTTTTCTCGAGCATTGAGAACATCTTTTTGACGGCTAAATATAATAAATAATAATTTATTATTTATGTATTTCAATAAAGTAATACTTTTTTATAAAGCGTCCAATAAAAAAAATAAGTCCATTAATAAATATAATTATTAATAATAATGGATAAGCTGGATAAAAAAGAAAATCATCAATTGAATTCTAATTCGAAATAAAAAACAAATTCGATAGTATGAAGATCAACACTTTATAAAAAAAAAACAAAAGTCTCACAAGAGTATAATTGATTTGCCATGATGTTGAAGACTCATCAAGAAATAGAATTGGAATTTTTAAATGAGACGTTTCAAGATAACGTCTTAAAAGTAATATGAATGAAAGTATAACAAGTAATAATGAAATAAATTGAACAATTGATAATTTAATATTCCATGATCGATGTTTGACTTTAGTTTTTCTAATAATAAGATTAACAATATATTGACAAAAATATAAACACAAAAAAAGTTAATAATAAAATTCCCATACTCATGTAAAACTAATCGTTCATTAATACATTGTTCCAATCGTTGACAATCGTTATGCAACGTATTAAGTGATTTTTGAACACCACTGAATACAGCATGATCGATTGTTGTACAAACTTCATGGATTTGATTTGTACAGCGTGTCTCCTGAGAAAAATATTTATTGATAATAAATATCTCGGAAGAAAATACACTTCAAGATCTATAAAATTGGTGACTTTGTCTCTCAAATAGGTTTTATCTTGCCAACAAAAAATTTAGAAGAATAATATCTATTTAGTCATTTAGCTGCGGTTGTCACGAAAATAACTGATGATCTTTTTTTAGCAAAGGTTCGGTGAGTGTTAAACTATCTTGCGAAATTTTCTTTAAAATTCCATATATCCGCACGAATGTTTCAGAATCTTCTACTTGTAACATTGTTGTTATGTAATTCGAAAAATCCGAAATATTGTCATGATTCAATCTGATATTTATAACATTATGTTCAAAATGAAATTCTAAATCTAACACTATAATAATAAATATTTCATAGAATATGTCTAGCTTTTTAAAACATGTTTTTCTAAAGTAGACTAAATAAAAACATCGATAGTTGTCAGTTGCAAGTCTTTTCTCGTAAAAATTAGTCTCGACAAGCTTGAAAAGATTATTCTGTGGCATACAGCACAAAATTCTGTATCTATTAATATTAAGTAATTTACTCTTGGCATCAGTTTTGATGAGCAAAAGTTTTACACAAATCCATAAGCGTCATCAGAAAATAGGGGAATCGCAGTGTAAAGACTGAGTAGACATGATTATTTTAAATTTGGCATTGACATGATGAACTTCGTTTTTGGAAAAAAAGTTGATAATTTTGTACAGCGTGAAATTCTCTATCTTTTATCATACCAAGCAAATTTCCTATGCTTAGAAAATAAGAGAAAAAAGCATCAATATCTAGTGTAATTTATTCTCAGATATCCATTATATTTTAGTATGATATATTGTTTTACTTTAGCCAAATTAGGTAAATAAATAGTTGGCATATCAAAATTCGTTTTGGAAATTTCTGGTTGTCGACATAAATTTTGTACAATTTGCATAAGAACGCGATGTCGATCACGATCACTACCAGCTTCATCAGCTTTAGCTAAATAATAATGCATCTTTTCTGGATTGGATTTATTTAATTGTTCAACAAGAGTTAATGTTCGTTTACATAAAGCTTGACCAATAGGATCGAATAAAACAAATATAAGATCAACATGATCACCTTAGAAAAAAAGCAATATCTTTGTTTTGAGAAAACAACAAAGAAAATTTTCAGTACAAACCAA
Organism: Rotaria sp. Silwood1; assembly: GCA_905250075.1. NCBI lineage: Eukaryota > Metazoa > Rotifera > Eurotatoria > Philodinida > Philodinidae > Rotaria > Rotaria sp. Silwood1. The sequence continues at coordinate 198,834 of CAJNOP010000067.1, read as the reverse complement.
GCCAAAGAATTGCTTGTTCAACATCGAATGGATATGCCATAGCACCATCAACAAGACCAGGTGTATCAATAAATGAAACAAGTGGAAACTTCTTTTGTTTCGATGAAGATATTTCCGTAGTTAAATAGTTAAGAAGACCTAGAAAAGAATTCATAGGAAAAATATGAAAAAGAAATAACTAACCAGGAATGTTTCCCAATGGATGAAGATAAGGAAATAAACGCATTGTTGCTGGACCCTAGGAATTAGTCGATATATATATATTTAATCTGTTTATGTTTATTTGTTTATGTCTTTGACGTTACCATGAGGGATTCTCGTCTTTTACCACTTGTAATAATAGAAACACCTGTGAATGTAAATGTAATTATCACAACTGATACTTTTATTCCAATTGATTTACCTTGAGTTTCAATAGCTACTCCAGTACGTTGAACATTATCTTCAATATACCAATTGACAAGAGATGATTTTCCTTTTTATTTCGAAAAAAAAAACTAGATCTTCTATATATCAATAACAATAAGAACGATTTACCAGCACTATGATTACCAATAAGTAAAATACTGATCTTCTTATTTGGTGCCATGATAGATAGACCAAGCCATCGGGCAATTGTAACAAGTCCTAAACAGATTTGAAATATAAATCTAAACATAATAAATAAAAAAAAAGAAGCCGAACAACCTGTGTCAGGATGATGATAAATATTTTCAATTTCATTGACGATCTGCTCATAATGAGGTGTAATCATACGCTCCATTGATTCTGGTAAAGTGCTGCTACTTTTACCATTATTCATCAGCGTAGAAGTCATTGATAATGTCAGTATAAATCTAGTTAGTCTTGAGAAAAATACAAATATGAATCGAATATATTAACCACACCACTGATGAGATAGTACGTACAGATAGACAAAGTGATTGAATCATTTTTTATTCGAGCCATTGTTCTACATTTGTTGATAGAAAAACTACTGGAAGATGTCGTGCATTATCACTAAGAAATTTTATCATTTTTCTGACACAAAACATCATTTTAAATTACTAAAGAATCAATAGTAGATATGTTTTAGAAACATACTTATCTTCGTGAAAAGTTGTTTAAATTCATTGAAAAATCACCATGCTTTCAGTTGATATTGTTGATCATTTTCATATAAAGCTTTGTCTATTAAAACAGACCACGTAGTATTATTCGTATTTGCGAAAACAAAGAATTATTTGTAGAGAAGTTAAGACTGATATAGGTGAGAGTATTTATCTTTACAATGAAGATGCATCTTAGAAGATCTTTATCCAATCCGAAAAGAAGGTAATCTGTAATGGTTGTTCATTTTTCAGAATAAACCAATGTATATATAGACATATAACTTCAATGAACCATACCATACGATAACAATGTTTTTAACAGGAAACATTGATAGAAGGCTATAAACGTGCTGCTTTGAGTAAAAAACGGAGCGAAACAAATTGACTACAATGTTTAAATTTCTCAGTAAATTATTCTTCTTTATGTGAAAATTATGCAACAATTGATTGCGATTCCAGTATGTATATATAAAAACATAAATTTATTCTTCATGTATACGCGTATATTTAGGTTTGATAGTGTTGTGTGAGAAATTACTTCATCTAATAAAAAGTAAGCATTAGTATTTTCATCAAGTTTTCGATTGAGATGTCAACTGTTGATCAATAATTATTATTAAATTAATATAGATCATTCCAAATGCAGTTATAATCAGTCATACTTATAAAATTTGGATAAATATTTCAATTTTTGAATTATTCTTTATTAAAGTAAGTTTTACTATGATTTTGTCATTAGATTTCCAAACACTAGTACCGAGTGCAAAAAAATTGACCCCTCGAGATTGAAATGCAACTAAATGTTAATTTATAATTACAAAAGAACATAATTAGATAATAGCAGTAACAATAGTGAATGTACAATATATACAAGAATAGTTTTACACAATCTTACAATTTAAAATTTAAATTAAACAATAGTTGTTATTTTTCATCTATTTGGACCTGTTTCGTTTATCATATATTTGAAAATTTAATTTTAACAGTCAAGGTATTTGTGATGAAAGTTATATACAATAGTAGAATGGATAACATAGTCTGTAGATACATGTTGTAATGTAATGGTTATTTTGTGCATGAATTATTATAATTTGTGAAAACCTTGCCATTGTTTACAATGTTTTCAAAATTTTTTAAAATCAGAAATTGTCAAAAAAATGATTTGATTTCAAACTTTCTTTATTTTAGTTGAGAAAGAATAAAATAATTTTCCAGTTTTATTGTATTAAGTTGCAAATGAATTACACTACATACCACATATATTGTTATCGTTTGTTTCTTTTTCTTATAGCGATGTGTTTCTCAAATACTCCTAATGTTACGTCAAACTCTTTTCTTCACAGGGTAAATATATTCTCAATGAAGTTTGAATTCAACAAATACATAATCATTCGATTTTTTGTTTTTACTCACTAGTGCCCTATGAGGACGGATTTTCTCGATTTTCATTTTTGTGTACTTGTAAAGGAAGGTTTTACCCACTCCTGTAAGCGAAAGTGTAAACCAATGAGTAAATCAGCGGCGATGATTACGTTTAGTATCACTTCGTTTTTGATTCGGTAGCTACAGTGATTGAATGCTTTGGAAGATTTCTTGAACATTTTCTATTTGAAAAACTTTTCACATGAAGAAAAGGAAAAAATGATAGAGATCGAACCAATAATAGAGTAGAGAAATATATTTTTGAAAAATGATCTTAAGAATTGTAAATTTTTAAAACTCTACTAAGGAAATTTTGTTCCGAGAGTGACAACTTAATTGGTCGACTTATACCTGAAGGGAAAACAATAGAGACCTGTGTTCTGAAGTCTATCGAAATATTTCAAAAGTCCCATGAAGTCTTTTGAAAATTTCAGAATACATTTAAATCATGTAGAATTCATGAAGACACCGACTGATTGAGATAGTGTTTAAGAAAATACATGAGCAAAAATCTTCTCATCGGAATGCGTCTAATCATATCATTCTGTACGCGCTCGTCAATATCTCTATCATTGAAAATTTCTAGAAGTTCAGAAGGTACCTATCGATGAAGTCTTCAAATAGTCGCTCTTTCTCAAACTTCGATAGTTTCAACTAAACCTTTGTGCAGTCCTTTAAAAACCATCGTACAACTTATAAGTCATAGTGTGTTCGAAAATAAACAATATGGGCTTATCTAACTCTGTGGAAGTCTTAAAAATGGAATTGTTTTTGACCGAAATCGTCGTCCCTGAGTGAGAAGTGGAGCTTATAAGATATAAAAACAAGGAGACAGAAAACATACACATTCGTATCATTCATTTCTTCTTTCTTCTTCCCGTAACTCGAGCATGCGTTGGTCAAGGTATCCTTTCTTTAGTAGCCCACAATCGCACACTTCATTGCAAAATATAATCAAACAAATACTAAAAAAGTTGTTGATGGAAAAAATCGAAATTTACTTACATCAATCAGCGTGACACTAGAAACAGTGAAAAATAAATTCAATACAATTTAAAAATGATACTTTGCTTTTCATATATTTAAGAATGCAAGTATCTATCCATATTGAATGTGTGTATGTGTGTAATGAAAAACCCCCTCATAAGTAAACTCCTTATTTTTCCAATGCATACTTACAAAAATTCATTTTTATATAAATAGAACATATTTTTGTTCCTAGAGAATTTCTAGTAGAAATCAGTTAATCCTACAAGTACTTTTCATTTTATTTTAATTGTTTTATTTATCTTGACAAAAACTTAGATCGATTGAATGCCTTTTACTTATTCGAACTTTTCCCATATCTTTATCAAATCGAAACTGCTTATTACTAATAAGCGTCACTATAAATCAACATTCTCAATGTCATTTATCATACACTAGTATGAACAAACGTTCTAATAGATACAAAGTCGTTTTTTATTGTTGCCATACACACACATACATTGACACATATAGAAAAGAAAATTACACGATGACCCAATAGAATTTTTCTGTATGTTTCATATATTTTTCAAGAGAAAGACAATGACAAACACTTGTACGAAGAGCAAAAAGAAGACCAAAAAAAGTTCGTCATCAACAGACAACTTCGAGGAGTAGAAAAAAGAAAACAACAACAAAACAAAAAAAATAGATACATTTTGCAATTTGCTGATGAATGTTTGTCGCATTTGCTGGAACAATCTGTTCTATGGAACAGAACAACTTTTTTTAATATGGATTAGAGCGATTGTCTCTGCTTGAACCATGGCTTGCACCACGACCACTACCACGATAGTCTCCGCCACCACCTCGATAATCACCGCCACGATCTCCACCTGATATGAAATAAACGCAATCATATCGATGAAGAGAAAATAAAGAATACTCACCTCTACCGCGATAACCTCCATAATCACCACCACCTCCACTGGCACCACCGCCACCACCACCTCCTCCTCCTCCTCCTACAAGAACGAATAAAAAATATATATTAACATTGAAAACTATTGCCATTTAATTTATGTAGGTTTACCTCGACCACGGAATCCACCACGACCACGAAATCCACCTCGACCACCAAAAGCAGAAGCACGCCGAGTGGCTAATGAGATTTTAACAATATTTGAGAGAACTTCTTTGTCTATGTTTATGAAACAGTTAATATAATATTTGAAATAAAATAGATAAAAAGAACCTTACCATTATACCAATTAATAGCAGCTTGTGCTGCTTCTTCATCTTCATATGTAATTGTTGCTTCCCCTTTACCTTCTCCAGTTGCCTTGTCTTTATAAATCCAAATTTTCGGTGCACCTGTTTTTTTATCATTCTATCGATGGAAAACATAAGTTTCCGTCATATATATATCTATACAAATTAAAAGAATATCTTACTTTAATTACTCCAATTTGACTGAATACGTCTCTAAGTTCTTCACTAGTTACGTTGCGTGGTAAATTCTGAATAAAAATTGTATCTCGTTGCGTTTCCATACGCTGATCATCTCCACCGTAGCCACCACCACCATTATCATTGTGGTAGTCATTTCGACCACGATTATATCCACTGCTACCTTTATCATCATTTTGATAGTCGTTGCGACCACGATTATATCCACCACTACCACTATCATCATTGCTACTTTGATAATCATTTCGACTACGATTGTAGCCACCGCCGCTTCCAGAACCTGCACAGAGGACAAAGTGTGTGCTGGTGCCATTCATCATCCTGTATGAAGTGTCAATTTTTGAAGTTCCAAAAACCGACATACAAGACATGAAAAAAATTTTTTACCTCCACCGCCACGTGAATTATAATCAGAAGTTCTTTTTTGTCCACTGTAAATAGCAATGAATAAGTAAACAAATTAATATTAAAAGAATATAAATCAAACTACCTGTTATTATCATAACTATTTCGACTACCACCTGACCGTCCTGAATGATAATCATTACTTGAATAACTACTAGACATACGAAAAATCGAAATATGTCAAACAAAAAAATAAAAAATGTATTGATGATGAACATCTCACCCTTCACCACCACCGGAATCTTTGCCGTAACCGGACATTTTATGGAAAACTTAATATATAAATCTGAAACGTATATTCAAGAGAAAACAAAAGAAATAATTTTTATCTTAATAAAACGAAAAGAAACAGAGACCAGAAAGTAAACATCACTGTCCGTTGCCCAATACTGTTGCACACACAATGGACATAATCAAGTAACGAATCATTAAAAAGAATTCAAAAACGAAACAAAAAATACGACGAATATAAACTCAAACAAAACTATACTTGTAGAACAAATTAAAATTATTTTAATATATGATACAAAAAAAATATTTCAAAAAGAAAAATATATGCATTCTATGTCTGACAACTATCTCCATCTATCCACAAACCAAAGAGAATTTACAAATTTTATGTTTTATATTTATAACAAAAATAATAAATATGATTAGGTTACATGAGATTTTGGTGCTGCCTACGGCTATTATTTATTGCATAAAAAAAACAAGCAAATATTATATAATGAATTATTTACAAAAAAGTCCAGTCAATGTTCTTCTTCACTAACTGTCGAATGTCGTGTTGGTCTTTCCTCTTCTATTTCTTCTTCTTCATCACTACCTGTCGTATTCTTAGCAAAAATCAATCCATTACGAGTTAAACCGTAGAAGGTTGATGGTTTAAGTGATGAATTACGAAAACGCCAACCAAGATGATTACCACATAAACGACATTGAACTATTGTCCACTTATATCCAGGAAACCATGAATGTTCAGCTACTTCAGGACCAAGTAGACGAATATTTTTTGCTTGAAGAACAGTTAATGTTTCATGAATTTGTCCATGAGGATTCACATATGCTGCCATTAATCCTGTCGCAGACATTGAAAATATATCACGATCTTCGCAAATATCTGCTGCACAATGACGACAAGCAAATTTTTTATAACGTCTAAGCCAAGATAAAACAAAACGTACTAAAAAGAAATAGAAAGAACAAAAACAAAAAACAAATTTTATTTATTTTTGCAATATTAATAACAAATGCTTACATCTTTGAATAGTTGTAAGAAATGATAAAATTTTTTGTATGGTTTGAATTTCAAAAGGAATATTAATTAATAACCAATCAGCAAAATGATCTGGTGTTACAGGTAATGAACCATCATCATTAGCTAGCATTGTATTACTTAATTCAAGTTTAATTAATGACATAATATATATATCATCATATCGACGTATAACCCAATATGGATAAGGTGTTAAAGACCAAGGACATGTACGAGAACGCATACGAAATAAATGTTGTTTTGAAACATTGGGAAGTACTAGACCTAAAACAGAAAAGAATAATTTATTTTTAAAATTGATTAAATTCTTTTCGTCTACTTTTTGTATCATGTGAAGCTGTTGATGATGATGATGATGTTGTTCGTTTTCGTTTAATTAAATTAATTAATGCTTGACCACATCCAATAGTTGGTTGTTCATCATCATTAATATATTTTTGATTAAAACGTTTTTGTCGTTGTAAACATAAATCATATTGTAATACAAAATTAATTGTATGAATATAATTTTGACTTATAACTGGTAATGGTGGTCGTTTTAATTCCATATCAGGTAAAATTCTTACATAAGCACGAAGCATACCATTTAAATCACGTTTCATTGTTGATGGATCATCAATAATAAAACGCTGTCGACCGATAATTTTTAATTGTAATGAATCATCATTGGATTCTTCATAATAAGAAACAATTTCAGCTGTTGTACCATATTTTGGATCATTTGTTATTAATGATGAACATGCATCAATAACACCAAATAAACGATTTTCTTGTTTAGCCTCTTTAATCATTCGTGCTGTACGTGTATTAAAAACTTGCCAGGGAACAGTTTGATTTGGTATTAAAATCATATTTGCTAATTCAACAATATGTAAAAGACAACGACGGTCATCAGATAATAAACAAACACCACTAAATTCTTGAAAATTTTCAACATTCATATATGAATGTGTTGTTGGTAAGAGACGATCATACGTTATCGTACCATCTTGATTTTCCTCACCAGATGATGCTTAAAATAGATAGTAACTATTAGATTTTCTCTTTGACCAGACGTTTTTTTCTTCTCATCGAGATATTTTATGGAGAATAGAGTAATCTTAATATAGAGAATAAACGAATAAGAACTTAGTTCATATATGATCAATGTTCATCTACTACATCTAATGTGCTATTTGGCTGATATAGTAGATACCAAAATGATTCTACAAGATTTATTTTTCAATTTTTTGTGTTACCCTAAGTGCTAGAAAGAATCCAAATAAGGACCTGAATAGAGAAGATGGCTTCTAACAAGAATATGAGGAAACAAAAATTATTATCAGATTTCCAATGATAAGGACTCTAAGAAACACTAAATCACTAGTTTTCAAAACCTAGCATGGGTAAATATACTGTTGCTCAGACTGCAAAGTACAATTGAACAAACGATTCTCTACAAAATGAGACATCTCTGTGTTCTCTGCGACATATGGCAATCTTACGGAGATTCCTAAAATTGTTTTTTCCAATTTCTTATAGAGAAATCATTTTTTTGACCTTCAAAAAAACTGCTGAATATCAGCCAAAAAAAGTCACAGAGAACTCGACAATGTTTCATTTTGTAGAGGATGTTCTGCTTTGTCGTTCTATATAGTCTAAACGAAATTATGTTTACATATTCCAAGTGTTGAAAAACTAAGATTTTTGCTACTCTGGAGTTCTCATCTTTGCAAATCTGATAATAATTCTTATTTTCTTATATCATCTAAATCTGACTGAATAATTTTGGTGCTCAGTCTAGATCGAACTTAATGAATAAATGACTGTTGCTTGTTTTAATGATTGTTTTTTTTTTGTCAAATCTTACCGACTTCTGCATCCTCCCAATCTGCATTCTCATCATCGTCATCATCATTATCATTATCCATGTCTCCTAAATCTTCACCGCGATTATTTAAATCGAGTAATAAATGTCGTTGAATATTACGTATTTGTTCTATTAAAATACAAGCAAGTGTATTAAACTACAAAAAAAAAGAAATAATTTTATTGTTATACCTTGCAAACGATTGAGTTGTTCTTGTTCATGATTTAGATGATTTTCAAGAACATTCATTCCTTGTTCATCATCCGCATCATCATCTTCATCTCCTATTGGTTGTTGTTCAATACCTTCCCAAGGATGTAATGCTAATGGAGGTATTTGTGGAAAACGTCTTCTATTTTCTTCATCTAAATCTGGTTGTTGTTCGACAGCATCTTCAAAACCTAATGGAGGAGCATCTCCATCTAAAGTTAAATTATATTTAAAAAGAAATATATTTGTTCTTTTATATACCATGTGCTTCATCAGGAGGTGCATTGTTATTGTTATCATTCGAAGTCATATTTATCTAAAGTTTATTGAAAAATTAAAATGTCAACTATAAACATAATTGTTTTTTGGAAACATCGGGTTTTTTATTTTTTTCTTTTTGAAAAATCAACTAATAAAAAATTATCAGATGCGCATACAAAAACAAATTAACTAATTTGTTTTAAACGTTGTTGACGTTTTTTCTCTAAATAATCTTCTACATCACACAATTCTTGTTGATGAGCTTGATATTCAGCTTCTGCTTTAGTTATAAAATCTTTATAATCTTTCATGGGATTTAGCCAAACATGAGCAGTTTGAGAACCAATTATGAATGCTATAGTATTGACTACAGATAAATAGAAAATACGACGTAACGGATTCATCATTCTAAAGAAACAAATATTCATTAGTAAATTAAACAAAAGAAATAAACATCTTGTTTTATTTTTTTTTTTTTTTTACAAACCAAATTTTTAAAGTATTTATTAGGTTTTAACTATTGGATATTGATGATGATGGGGGTGATTGAAGAGAAATTGTCTTTAGATATTCTTCAAGTTGATGTTTTTTCGCAACAAATTCTTGTGCTTGTTTACGTTTATAAACGTCGTCTATTTAAAATAAAAATCATATTGAAAAAAAAAAAAGAAATCTTTTATTTTTTGAAAAGCAGATAACTTACAGAAATTAATATTGTTAATACGTAGTTTACAAAGAACAATTTCAAAAAGAAAACCAGCTGCAAAGAAAATTGGTGGAAAACGCCAATTACCAAGAAGTTTTTTTCCTGGAATAGAATTTGATATAACAAAAGCTATGAATCGAAAATCTGGCAATTTAGCACGAATTTTTCTGAACATAGTATAGAAAAAAACTTCGTAAAAACAAGTAGAAACATTCCAATGAGAATTTGCATCATAGAGTTTTTAATGGTTCGATTTTATACCAATCCTAATACAAAAAGAAACCAAACAAACAAATGTATGCTCTCCTCTTTCAGTTAGAAAACGGATATATCTGGCGTCATCTGCACTTATCTAATTTGGTTGTAGTATTAATGCGGGATTTTTCTCGTTAAATGAATTTTTTTCTCATTTTCAAAAATAACGAATTAAACGTTAGGAGGGAAATTTAACGTGCTACTTACGTCTTTTAAAAAGAAAAAGTTACTATTTTGAATATTTTAGATGGATTCATCAATGGAACGACCACAATCACCGCTTGTTGTTTTTGGACCAAATCATATCGATACAAGTCGAGCTGAAATGTTGGTACAATGTTTAAGTAATTGAACAATCAACTATTTTTTAGAATTTCATTAATTTCTATTGTCTTGTAAAGGTAATAAAATTAAAGAAAAACGATTTAAACTTCAAAAAATGGTTGGAATTAATGAAGGTGATTGATTAATGAAGTTGTTTTCTTTTGCAATTTATAAGAATTTTTTTATTAAAATAGAAAAGAAAAAACGTAATGAATCGATGGAAAATGAAAAGGTACAATTAACAACAAAATTGGCAAATATTGAACATGAAAATTCTATTCGTGAACAACAACTTCAATCTGAACAACTTCGTATTAAAGAATTTCAATTTAATATTCAAATGCTTGATGACCATAATAGTATAACAAAAATAATAGAAAACATGATTCAATTTTTGGATTTTGACAAAAAAAAACATTTGCTCTTTTTTCAATGTTAGATTCGATCAAACGTGATTGTACAAATGAAGAACGAAAATATGAACAAGAAAAATCATTACTTATTAATAAATTTGAACGTATCAAACAACAATGGACTGAAATTTTCAAACCACAGTTCGTATTTCCATATATTTAATTCTATTAAACTTCCTCACAAACTAGAAATCCACTTAAATCCATTCATCATTTTTCATTATTCAGTTGTAACTTCTATGATGCATTTTATTTCATCTCTTCTACTTGTTTTTCTATTAACGAACAAACGAATTTGTTTCGTGAATGGAAAAATGTGTACATACGGACATTTATGAGAGACAACTGTTCAGAAACTAACGAATAGGAGATTGGTACGCTTTAGTGTAATTCTGTTCAGCTTCTTTCTAATATGAGATTATAGATCGTCTAGAAATGAAACGATGTAGATTTTTATTAAGGTGGCAAAAGTATGAACAAATCTTTAAGTGAAAAATGAGACATCTCCCAAAACTGAACGATCGTCAGTCGATTGTATGCGAAGGGTTTTCAAACTCAATGACATGTACCAGTATAAGATGATTACGATATCCATTATTGAAAAATTCATAAAAGTGAGAAGTTTTCATTTTTTTCATAAATGATTCACTCTATGCTTCTTTCAAGATAATTGAAATATATGCCCTTGCGTTTCTGAAATGTACATAAGCTTCTAGGATAACGTCATTTTGCAGAGCAGTGTCCGTAAAAGTTTCATAGAAGTTTCTTTTTTTAACTTCTCTGAAGTTCGATAGTTTCTCCAACAGAATTATTGCAATCAAGGCGATTTAATGCATCTATATTAAAGATCCACGAATTCTTGATGATAGAAGAATGTATGAATTAGACAAATAGTTCAGTGAACGTATCGATCAAGTTATATGATAATATGAAAGCAAAGAAGTCAATTTTTAGTTCATCAGTAACTATCATAGCTCGTAGCAAAATCCTTAGATAGTTTGAAGGTTTCAATCTATTGAATCTTGTGCACTTCAATGTTTGTAAAAGAATCAAATCATAGCTAGAACACAAAAAAAAATTGGGTACAATATAAAATCTATAGATCCAAACTTTTGATTTGGGAAAGAAAATAGAAGTTTAGTATACGACTATTTTGTGTGGACAAGAGGAAGGATTATTGCATGTTCATTTTAAATTTACTTTAGATATGAACAATCAAAAGTTTATCAATATTTAAAACAAGGTGATTTATCTTATAATTCATTTGTTGAACGTAGAGATACATTACTTAACAAACAAAAATTAGCATATAATGATTATTTAACACGTCGTCAAGAATTTTGTAATAAAAAAAAACTTCAATTATCAATTTTATCTATTGCTAAATATTTTATTTGTCGACGTAATCAATTAATTAAAATTAAAGAAATGAAAGAAAAATTAATTGAACTTGAAAATAAACAAAAACAATTAATGGAAATTAAACTTGATAAAATGAAAGCATGGGAAAATGTTTATACACAACCCATAAAACGTGATTTATTGGATTTTTGTTTACATAATAATATTGAACAAGTCTTAACACTTTCATTTAATCAAATACAACAAGATAATTGGTCACAACCAGCCACACCAATTGCATCACCATCAGTTTTAACACTACAAAATGAACAAATTGAATTAATATCAGAAGAACAAACTAATAATAGTAAATCATCTGTTACGTAAGTTGATTATTTCTTAGAACATATCTTTTTCTTTTGTTTATCTTATTCCATCGATTCATAAAAGATGTTTAACTTAAGTCATCTTCAGTTGTGAGCTGTTTCTCTTTTTTATTGTATAACACATACATTACTAATGTCAATGTGTATTAAATTGCTATATTTGAAAAATCTTCACGACGTATTAATCTCATCTTGAAGTTGTATGAACAAATATCTGAATATCAATTATTTCAATTTGTTTTATTCGAAGAATAATTTATTCATAAAACTTATTCTTAGATTTCAATCACCAACATCGATTATTCATGATGAAACTCTATATCACGTTGTTACACCATCACCAACTCAATTAATTGCTTCAACAATAACAATTGTTCCGAACATGACAAAAGATGTACCTAAGGAGTCAAATCGTTCATCAGTACTTCATCTTACAACAGCTATTGATGATAATGATGATGAGTTATTTTCGAAATCTCATCGAAAAATACCAACAGTTCAAGTAAGAATTTTAAAATAAATCTATTTTGTTTTCAAATATAAGAAAAATAGATGGAACAAATGACCATTAATGACGTTTCACCAAGTACACAAGCATTTATAGTATCAACAAATGTAACTAATTCAAATATAGATGTTGATCAGGAAGTGTCATCTATATCTCAAAATGATCAATCATTTACACAAGCATTTCCTATTGTTGCAATACCTAAACCATTTGAATCAACATCTACACGTGATCTTGTTACACCAACAATAAATATTCAAGTTCCTGAATCGATATCAATTCCATCTACTACTAATACTAGTGTCAATAAATTACATTCAACTATAACATTTCAAATTCCATCTTCACGAATTCCAAATCAATCAGCTACATCCTCTATTCAACCTCAAGTGACAAGTAATGATGTACAACAAATGTTATTAACATTTTCACCAGATTCATCATCAATGAATGAGGAACAACCACAACCAATGGAAGATGAATCCGAACAATTACAACAACAACAACAACGACCTACTTTTTCAATGGCTTCGTCTATTGAATCAACTGCAAGTACTGAAGAGTAATATCATTGTTTTTATTCATATATATCAATATATTTATTAAATAAACGATGAACTTGATCTTTTTAGTGGCTATACTGGTTTTAACTATAATTTTGGTTTTGATGGTAGTACAACTGGTGATGCTACTGTTGATGCTCAAGGTTTTACATCACCAATTAATTTTGGTAATTGGACTAATCTTGGTTCACCCATAAGAACTAATTCTAATGAACAATTTCCTGGATTTTTGCAACAAACAAGTAATAGTGATAATGGTGTAGATACATCTTTTTCATTTGCTTCATTTAATTTTGGTGGTATGTTTCTTATTTCACTTTTATTTGAATTAAAGTTTTTCTTTTGTGATCGATATTCGATGTAGGTGGTAATGAAACAGCAACTGATGGAACATTTGGTTCATTCTTTTTTGGCAATAGTGGAAGTCCAATGAATACAGAAGTTCATGATGAAAAAAGAAATTAAACATTGAATTTTATTTTAGTTATTTTCTTTATGTTTTTTATGCTGTAAATATATAGATATATTTGCCAATTTTGTTATCGAAAAGAATATTTTATTGTAAATAATACTATTTATTTTATTTTATAGTACAAGAAAAAAAAATAATAAAATTAGAAGATAGTCATCATGATATTATTTTCTTTTTGTTTTGGCTTTGTTAAAGAAAAAAAGATTTTCATCTGTTGTTTTTACCAAATTTCGTCATATTTTTAAAGGATCAGAAAAAAAATGTCGCACAATACAATCATTAGGCGATTAACGAAAAAAAATTCATCAATAAGGAAATCAAGGAAATATCATTCTTTAACACGAAGAGAAAATAAATTGACATTTTTTTGGAAGATCGAACTACTTATGTACTCGTTGAATTTATTAAGATTTTGAGCTTGTAAACTTTCTATATAATATGTCTTGAATATTTTCCTATTGAATAAATTATATTGACCTCTATATGAAAGAAATGATTTTCCTAACATCTTGCGTCATCTCAAATATCTTTTAACAAAAGATCGACTAAAGAATATGTGAACGAATAGAATTTGATTTCTTTCTTAGGCATTTTCGACGTCCGGTTCTTTATCTTTATTAGCTATTTATTTCGCTGATTTTCATATACAACGTTACATAACGATCATGTCGAAACAAGCGTTTGAACAAGCGAACGAAGCTTTTGTTGACGAGAAATATGAAGAAGCATATGAAGTTCGTTCTTAAATAAACCATTATCTTTTCTTTCATAATAAAACATTTATTATTTAGTTTTATACAAAGGTTCTTGTGAATGATGATAAGACTGATCATCAATTTACTTCTAAAGTCTTGGCATCACGTGCTCAATGTTCATTAAAATTAAAAAACTATGCCGGTAACGTTGCATTAGTTTTTTTCGAAGCACATACAATTATGTTGTTATGTTACTTTTTTGTTCTAGAGGCATTAAAGGATAGTAATGATGCCATTGAATTAGATGAAACAAATATCAAAGCATATCTTCGTAAAGGTGTTGCATTATATAATCAAGATTTAAAAGAAGAAGCTCGGCAAGTATTTGTTCGTGGACTTGAATTTGATTGTAAGTTACCAGATTTCATTTCGTTTAATAAAAATATATATTCTATTCACTTTTTTTTAGCTACTAATGAACAATTGAAAGTATGGCAACAAAAATGTGAAAAAGAATTAGCAGGTATGGGATCTATCTTTCTTGATAGATTAATTTATAGTTTTATTACTATGCAGAACAAAAATCTGTTCCTATGGCTGTTTCTGTTGAAAAAGAAAAATTAACTACGAATACTACACCTGTTGTTCCTTTGCCACCAGCAAAAATTAAGTATGTTCCGTACTTTTTAGATAGTGTTTCTATAACTATTTATCGGTTATTGTTTTTAGACATTCATTCTATCAAACGGACAGTGTTGTTACTATTCAAATTCCTATTAAAGGTCTTAAAAAAGATCAAGTTCAAGTTCAATCAACAGATACAAATGTTTGTATATCTTTATTATATTTCAAGTTGATAACATTGAATGCTAATAATATTTTTGTTTAGATTAACATCAAGACAAAAATACCTTCTTCAGGTCAAGATTATTCACTTGAACTTGATCTTGCTTATCCAATTGATTCATCACGTACAACTTTTAATGTTACTGGTTCAAATGTAAGAAAGATATGTTATATTTTTGATTTTCTATATGATGTTCTTTGTTTTCAATGATAGATCGAAATCAAATTATATAAACGAGAAGCTATCCAGTGGACATCATTGGATGCTCAATCAACAACAGCTAAAGCTCTACCACCAGGTACAATATCGTGAACTGATTTATTTGTATCTTTATATATTTTATTTCTAGTTCCAATGAGTCGACCTTTACTTGAAAAAGCACCAACTTATCCATCATCAAGTCAACGTGCAAAAAATTGGGATCAATTGGAAGCTGAAATAAAAAAAGATGAAAAAGAAAATAAAGATGATATGGGTGATGCTAATGCGTAAGATATATTTTTCTTTTGGTTTTATGGTATTTTTATAAAGATCTATATTTTTCTAGTATTTTTCAAAGATTATATCACGATAGTGATGAAAATACACGTCGTGCAATGAACAAATCAATGGTAAGTTTATTCTAATTTTTTTATTTTTTAAATTATGAAATAGTTGAAATATTAATTTTTAGTATGAATCTGGTGGTACATGTTTAAATATGAATTGGGAAGAAGTATCTAAAGGTCGAGTCACGTGTGAACCACCTGATGTTAGTTCATTTATTTTCTTTGTTTTAATAATCTCAAGTTTCTTTTATTCGTTTAGGGACTGGAATGGAAGAAATATGATTCATGAATGGAATTTATAAAGAAAGAGACTTAATTTATTCATATTTCAACAGATAATTTTTTTTTTCCATTGTTCATATTCTT
Organism: Rotaria sp. Silwood1; assembly: GCA_905250075.1. Lineage (NCBI taxonomy): Eukaryota > Metazoa > Rotifera > Eurotatoria > Philodinida > Philodinidae > Rotaria > Rotaria sp. Silwood1. The sequence goes on along the minus strand of CAJNOP010000067.1, from coordinate 182,460 downwards.
ATTCAACTAGATATTGAAAAACTTTTTTATTTTGTATCAATTTTCATTATGATTGAAGTATCTAGCTCTGTAGTGTTATTTCATGTCAGTACACAACTACTTTTTCTTTTGTTGTAACAAAGTTAAGAAAATAAACAAGAGCCATAGTCTAGCCATTTATTTCATCAATCTTACCTTTAAATATTGGCATAATTCTCTTTGTTTAATATTTAGAAGAAGATGAATTTATCAATGGTACTCAAAGTAATCGTACTATTTTGTTTCTAATATGGATCGAGTTTTTCTTATTCTTCACCTTATATCTATTTCAACAATAATGAATAATTCTTCGATGGAATACATAGTGTACTAGTGTTGTGTTTGAGTTTTCGAAGAAACCTCATAAAAAAAATGCCAATAAACATAACTAATTATTTGTTTTATACTATGTGAGAATAACTTTCAATTTGTTTTATAGAGCTTATTAATACGGTTGTATGTTGTTACAAAATGGAGCAAGTTCATGTCACTTGTCTTTAGGTGGAGAATAAGTTTCAAAACGAAAGACAAAAGCCGCTACTCATTTTGTTATATAATACTTGGTTTTCTAAGATGCGTAATCATATAATGATATTAGAATGAATGAATATCACTGCTTTTAAATTTACCTCTTTTGTTTAAAAACCATTTTAGGCATTGGTGACATGAGATAATATTTGAAAAATAATACAAAGGCTGATATTGGTTGGGTATAGTATTGATGAATGTAAAAATCAGAAAGATCTGTCCTGTAATGAGACAGATCAGCTCAATCTCAAAGAACACGATGCTTTCTATGTTTTATTTTATCGCTGAGATATTGTTTATAGACCATCAAAGATCAAGCAAGTGTAATAAAAAAAAAATGACTATGAGAAACTTACGAGGGAACTATTTCAGGTGCTCCCTCCCCGCCGATTTCAATGAAACTTCATCCGTAGATACTACATAGTGTCCTAGTAAAAACCCTAAAAGGGTTTGAGTGCGAATCGCTTCCTTCAAAAGTTATGGCCATTTTACTGAATTTTCGAACCATTCGTAGGTATTTATCGAAAAAATCAAATCATCGAGTTTCGATCTACCATATTGTCCATAGGTAGGTTTAATGACCCTTAGAATACTCTGAAAGTTTCAACGAAAAAGAATATTCCTTTCTCGAGATATTGAGTTTTCAAGTGAATTCGGTTTTTGTAACCTATCTGTGACAAGCGACTATTTTTTGAAAACTCAATATCTCGAGAAAGGAACATTCTTTTTAGCTGAAACTTTCAGAATATTCTAAGGGTCATTAAACCTACCTATGGACAAAATTGCAGGTCAAAATTCGGTAATTTGATTTTTTCGATAAATACCTACGAATGGGTCGAAAATTCAGTAAAATGGACATAACTTTTGAAGAAAGCGATTCGCACTCAAAAGCTTGTAGGATTTTTACTAGGGCACTATGTAGTATCTATGAACGAAGTTTCATTGAAATCGGCGGGGGCACCTGAAAAGGTTCCCTCGTTAGACAGCTAGTAGTATAAAAATTATTTTAATCCAATGCATGTAATGAGACGCCATCTTCACGGATAAATTCCTTGAATATATTTGATAGATTACATGCTCTAAGTTACTTTAGCATCAGACGGTACTCAGGCTCGAACACAGCACTTTGAAGTGTGTCATAAACCGCATGACTCATAATCATAAATCATATTATTACATGTTATGTAACACATAAGGTATGGTTTCAACTGTGAAAGACTAGAAAAATTTATTTCGAACATCAAAGTTACAAATAATCATTTGGATGGAATTAATTTAAATAACTAAGAGTGTTGCATACCGTAAATTCTGACTAAAAAAGAATTTGCCAGGGATGGGGATCGAACCCATGCTCACTATTGTGAATTGGATCTTAAGTCCAACGCCTTAACCACTCGGCCACCCTGGCACGGAATAGAGTCAGCTAATTCGATCTTGTCAATTGTTATTATACAGTTCCTGATTTTTAATATCCTTTCATTAGAAGAGCTGTCTACATAATTTTAAATGAGTAACTAATAACCAATTTTTAATATGCAATTTAAAAAAGAGACAGGTTTCCTTGTATACAAATTCACGGTCGATCCATCTACTTCCCTGAAGTTGACATATTACTTGACGCAGATGACCATTCTGTCATTTTAAGCAATGACTTGAAATATAAGCAAAAACCAAGTATGTATGTGATGCGTATCTTTCGACCATATTCGAGTACTGATATGAACTAGCCTAAATGTGTTTGAGATTGAAATAATATAAGCTACACACGTGTACATGTATAGAAAGAAAATCGCCATTGCATTAATATTCAATGTAATTGCTAACTTAAGCATGGAAAAGGGCATTTGATATCGTCAATTGAATTTACATATGCTTGTGTTGATCATCATTCGAAAAAGTGAATGTATAAATGCTTGGTTTATTCTGATTTTGATGTCATATGATTCGATTGATATTATCAATAATAAGATATTATTTCTGAAATAAATAAACAACAATACGCTTAGAATTTTTTTGAGTTATAATATCATGAATTAATAGTTGTTTATTGAGTGTGGGTGAACGTGTTCTTTTCATCCACATCTACACCATCCAGATTTGTTAGTTTTCGTTAAAATTTCGTTTCTATCAACATCAATTATTCACTTAATAGTGAAAAAACATCTTTTTTGTATACTTGTTAATAAACAAACAAATGTTTTCTTTTATTCTTATTTAATTAATTGTCAAATGACGAAGTAGTTTTTCATGATTGATCATTTGTTCTAATTTGTTAACCATTTGATCATCTCTTATTGGAACATAAAGACATGATGACCGAAGGTTTTGATGACGATCAGTATTTATTTTTCTCAAAATGTCTCTGACAAATAACTTATAATAAATAGTATTAATCAAATTCATCTTGAGATATGTCATGCGAGGATAATATCTAATAAGAAAATAAGCTTCTTCGATTTCATATATTTGCTGTTCAAGTTAAACTCTTAGAATCTTATTTTTATTTGATACGATTGTGATATTGATAAATAAAATATTTTCAATGAATCAAGTTTAGTTAATACACAGAGAATTTTGATTAATGAACTTGAAAAGATTTTTTCTTTAGGAGTTTTCAAATAATAAATTTTTGTTACTGATAAAACAATACGATTAGCTATTGTTAATTATTCTACGCATTCATTACGAGAAAAAAGCGTCACAGTCAGTTGAGTGGATTTTGAAAAGTCAATCAAAGAATTCATATAATACCATTTTTTTTAAATGATAAAAAAATATGCCAATTTCTAATACTACTTTTTGTTCAATCCAAAATAATGAAATGAACAGTTTAACACGTTTTAAATGTGTTAAAGTTTCAGATTCATCATCAATCTTTTTATAACATTTTAGAAAAAATTCTTTCAAATGGAGTAAATAATCTAATATCAATCTTTCTCGTCGATTAACATCACGTTAGTCTTTCTTATCGTATCGATTAATAACACATACAACTTTTTCTAATAAATATTTCAAATATATCAAATATTGTATCATAGTTTTTTTTTATAGAAATATCTGTTACATTGAATAATCTAATTGGTAATATTATGTCACTATTTATCTGATGATCATATACCTCTTCACAATACAAATGACGAAATGGAAGTGTATATGATATAGTAGTTCAAAATTCATTAAATGTGTATACATTCCAAAAGATTCGTTCGAAGTCACAAAAATTGTTGCAAAGAGAATAAAAAAAAAATTTTAAATAGAATCCGAAAAACATGGATCAATCTATCAAAATCCAATGTGTGTTTATCTTTGATGATGAACTATTTTGAAGAGAAGTATCGGCAAAATACCTGGAGGTGTGCAGGTATGGATGTGAGATGTCTTATCTTCATCCTACACTTACACCTTGATTATAAAAAATTCGAAATCAAATTGATTCGATCAGGACTATTTTGCTGTTATTCAGCTGCTCTATAAGCTTTTTAAAACGTATTCTAGGTAGTTTTGAAAGAAAACATAAGTTGAAGCATGGAAGATTACTCTTTGAACTTCATCATGAATTCGATGTAACTATATTCATATTTATTGACATTGCTGCATAGAATACTAGTAATGATCAAGATATTTACATGTTTCAAATGAAGTACCAGGATAAAACATCATCGATAATCTCGAACTATGTTGAATCCGGATGTTCAAAGTAAATACTTTACAAAAGTTAATACGATACAACTGATGAATAAGTTTCTTGTCTATTAACATTACTGAAACTGTTGGTCTAGATGTTGAGATTAGATCATCACATTTTCAGATTCTAAAATTTGATTCAAACAAAACCAATAAAACTATAGTTTTCAAAAGAGAAATTTATATTTTATTTTTAGAGTAAATTTGCAATCTTTTTTGACAGCAATCTAATCGTAAAATAATAGTTCAATATCAGTTTAACCCATTAAGAAAAATGAACAGAATATACATTTGCCTCAATCATTGTCTATTAAATTAACTTTGACGTTAGCTTATAATATTAGAATATTAATGTTATTACAAATGAACTAATAAAATAGTCGATAAATATGAAGCATATGAATATGTTGTTTTCTTCACTTGCAATCATGAACTTTAGTATATATTCAACTTAATGGAACAATACGAATAACATAACAAACTTTTTTTACCAAAATTTATCTGGATACTAGCACCAATCAAGATATTCAAGGTAAAGAAATCAACGCTGATCATTAATATGAACATCTGCGTTGATATCTTATATTGAGCAGTGTATCATTAACTGCAATATTGATTTACTGATACATTCTATTGCTTCTTTCTCTGTCTTACTTTAGTCCATTGTATTATCGTTATTTACTTGTCACTATACAGCATCTGAACCCTTTGCAATAATTCTTCTCTTTTCATGAGAAAAGGTATGCTTTAATGTGAAGTTTGTAAAAGACGATAGAAACAAGATTCTAACATAATATGTTAGAAAGAAAGGAAGCAAAAAAAAAGCTGACGAAGAAACAAAGTCAAATGTATCACATTACTATTAAGAAATACGTTCAAATTAAATGTTTGATAGCAACATTCTTACACCTAAAAACACACGAATATTATATTAACCACTTGAATATTAGTTTTTTCTTTCCACAGATATTTTGATGTTCGAAATCTATGTTTGGTCTCTGATAAGAGTCTAAAGAAAAAAGATGTTTTCATCAAAAGAGATATGATTTTTAGTTGAATGAATCTTGGTTATAATCAAAATAAAACTAACTTGTCATCTTCATATCATTCAGCAACTGAAATTCATTTTCTTATATTTATATCTTGAAGTTCTATTAACAAAAGTATACTATTTTCAGACTTCATTAGTTCTTATTCGTCAAAGAACAAATCAAGAGTGTAAAGTTATATTTTTCTTATCTTCATCTTCAATACAAAATTATATTACTTCATCTAATTATGTTTATAATTGCCATTGAATTAGCGTATCATTTCATTTTTCTTTTCTTTGTATACACTTCACAACAATTGATAAGACTCTCTGTTTCATGTAAGCGATGAAAGTCGACATAAATCTAATCAATTATATATGATTGTAACTACATAGTACTTACTGAAAATGTACGTGAATATTTTCAACACAATCACTTATTAAACTACTTCTAATCAAACAATGATCAATCGAGAATAGACTTAAACTACAACTATTGACATTTAATTAGATCATACATGTAAATATTAAATTTTTTAGTGTAGATTAAAAACTATTGTTTACGTCAAATACAAATAAGCAAAGTTACGTCTAGCAAGAGTTGATACCCATTGATTCCGTTATTTAAAGAATAAGAGAAAGAAAATAAGTATGTTATTCTTTCTTTTGACATTAAATAAATATTAACAATGAATCTTTGAAGAAGTACCTGGATCTTCTCTTCTCAAGAGTACATCACGTCAACGACAACATATGATATTGACTGTTTATAATGTTTCTTGATTGTTGATTTTCAATTGAAATTGAAAAAAAAAAGAAAATTTGTTCTGCTTCTTTTCATATCAATTAACATTATATAATAAGTATAACTAAACAAAAGATTATAATGTCTTATAGTTTTCATTTAGACAGTCGAATTACAACTATGTTGATAAAGAATCTTTTTATGTTATCTTCATGTAAAAGATATGATTATTACATTCTACTCATTGTCATCTATGAGTTCAGTACTACGTTATACTGTCTAGATGCTCGTAATCTTGGTTAAATTTATTGCTTAAATACAGATCATCAATTCATTATCATGAATAATAAAATGTGAATAATAAACTACTTAGCCACTGATATGTATTATTTCTATCTTCATAACTGTTCAGGTTTAAAATGTTTTATTTAGTGATTCGATAACGTGTGTTATACACTTTTTGAATTGTTACCTCAAAAAAAAACACCAATTGAAAACAAGCATCGTGCAATAGATCATTCTCTTAGTACCGTTCACATCATTTAATTATTTAACAGCAATTTTCAACAACGTATTCTTTTTCAACGACTTTGATCAATCTTATAATTTTCACACTAATCTACACTCTTAACCTATGTAGGTTTGTACCGTTTTCTTACAGCACATTTCTCGTTTATACGATGAAATAAAATTAACGAAACTATTGTGACTGCAAATATGAATTCGAATTGTAGAATTTCTCAACTAATGCCTTACGGTCATGATCAGAAATGTTGATTTTAGTTATTTTCACTTACAAAACGGTTTTCCGTCGACCAAATCTGAAAATAATCACATAGTTACATCTATGAAGAGACTCTTTATAAGTTTATTATCTTGTAACATTTTAAAAATGTACAGCTGTCGCATGAATTGTCAACGACATGCAATAGAAGTTACTGAAATGTTCAGTTGCTAATTGAACATAGCGTTCTATTAAATTAGCTAGAATATTAGAAGAGTCTTGTATACATGGATTCTATTTCCAATATACTTTTTGAAGAAACTGTTCTTTAACTTAAAATTGTTCATTTTCGTATTTAATGAAGTGATAATCTTGTCTTAAATAGAAAGAGGAGTTATAGAAGCTTGACTTATTGTTTTTTGTAAACAAAAATTCTATCATATCCATAAGAAAATACTGCATTGAAAAACAAATAATTCCTAATAGTATATATCTATCTTGACATTCGAATTATCCTGTATTGTCTATGTATTTTATATGTTTATTCTTCAATCACAACCTTTTACTTCTTTCTTTCTGACATATGTCGATCAATAACATAGCTTCGTTTTTTTTTTCTTGTTGTTTGTATACATGATTGAAACGTTTGAAAAAATCAATCATTTGAAAAGGCTAAAGTATGAGCATATGTGTCACTAAATTCCATAGAAGATGATCGACAAAATGTTAGTGTAATATATATATGTAGCATAGAATTGAATATCAATTGAAACATAAAACTATTTGCATATATATATATGTAAGTATGATTGTATTTTGTTGAAATATCACATGTTGATCTATTTCAGAATACATGTTTTGTTTGTATATCATTATAGATCTCATTTCTTTTTAAATAGAAAAAATAGCAATGTGTACTATTCTCAATGGAAGCATCCAAATATTTGAATATTTTATTTTTTGTTCACATCTTTTATATTAACAAACATTCTTGTCTTTTTTTTTAAAGCTTATTGATATAGAAATGAAAAGGTGTGATTCAATTAGAAATCGATTAACAGTATGTGTTGTGTTTAGATATATATATATACCTAACGGCGGGAAAAATCAACAATCACATGTACGTCAAATATAGACATTTGCTGCCTGTTTGACAACTGTTCGTTTTTCTTTCTCCATTTTCATCATCATCGTCTCGGTGTGAATCCTTCATATGGAGCTATCTTTCTGTCATTTAAAAATGTATGTCGATATACGTATTCTTTTCTTTTTTTTTCTCTCTTATCTATTTCATTCATTTGCTTATTATTGTCGAGAGTCTAATGCAGGTGCACTACGCCATAGGCGATTTATATGTCTGTGTCGCTGCACGACTTTTATATAAACAAAGAACAAGAAACCGGTAACACCTGATGAGAGAATGCATGAAAATTGGTCTTCAATATAGCATCAAATCTCTGTTGATGTTGGATATAAAAAAAAAAAAATAAAGAGAAAATAGGAGAAATGTTCACAGCATCCCAATCAAAAAATCAACCATTAGAGAAAAAGAGAGAGAGAGAGACAGAAGGAGAAGAAGAAAAAGAAAAAGCTAGGAAAGGAAAGAAAAAAAAAGAAGACAACAGACGGAAGCTTTGTGTTTACATATCTCTTTTGCCTTCAGTGCACGATATACCACTATCATCGACGATCAAGCAACAATACTCGATCAGTTCACTTGCGACATTCTTAGAAAATTGTGTAAGTATTAGTTTTTATATGTACACTATAATTTATTGTGTGAGATAGTAGTTGATTATTGTTGAAAATTGTCGTAAAAATAATTGACTATTCTAATTCGTATATGACTGTTTGAATCGCATAAAAAAAAACTACTACTTTTTTTTCTTATTGGAGTTTTATATAGATACTCAAATATATAACTAAATAAGCATGATATATCTAATTCTAGTGTACAGCTGTTCAAATCACTCTAGACTAAAGCTTATCTTTTTACATCTTTTTACACGTAGCCGCCGACAGACGAATATGTCATGCATACGTTAAACCGTTTATAACTCTTTTGCGCGTTTTGCGTCAACAGCTGGCAATAGCAGCAGCAGCAGCAGCATCAATTCGATTTTGCCATCTATCAGTCTCTTCATTTTTTCTTTTGCCTTACTCATACTGGGAATATACACTCGTGCAACTTCTGTTCTAACTCCCCAAAGAGAACCAAATGGTCCCTTCGTAAAAATAAAAAACATATGTTCTATATTCTCTTCTCTCTGTTTGCCGCTTTAGCTACGCTAATTTTTAACGTATGGTGTGCCTTCTTCATCTTTAAGTTCATCTTCGAAAACAGATGTCTTTTTTTTTTTTTACAAATAGCTTCTACTTCTACTTTTCTATTTCTTATCTTTGTGAACAAGGGAGAATAGTCACGAACAAAAAAAAATTAAAAAATTAAAATAAAACCTTTACATAGTTTTTTTTTTCTTTGTACAAGTGAAAATATGATTGATGGAGTTGTCGGTTTTGACCATCACAAAGCTACCATCTCTAACCTTTTTCTATATATGTATGTATGTAAGCATAGCTATCGTTGATAGTTAAGTAAAGCAAATCGTTTTGTTTGATTGATACGCGCTAACCTTTTGTGCAGCTGCTACTATATGTATTTGTGCACGCGTAAGATAGACAACAGACCAGATACCTGTCCATTCATTTTTTTTTCTCTTCCTCTTGTAACATCTGCATCAATCGCATGTTTATTCATTAAAGATTTTGCAGCTGCATAGAAACAGATGACGCTCTGAAGAAGAGACGTCGACGATGATGATGATGATGTTCAAAGAGGAAAAAAATTGGATTTTGTCACATGGTGCGACTAATCCTAAAACAAATACATCTATATATATATACATATATATATATATACGTCGCGTCATATAATTGAAAATATATTTGTTTGAAGTGAAATGAACACCTCATATAGATTCGGCGTCAGTTGACTATCTTAAAAGAAAAAATGATTTCTATTAATGTATCATGCTCATTGTTGTTCTTTGTATATTGAGTGTTTGGCGTAAGACAAATGTATACTTACACTGGAAATAGTCTTATATAGAAAGAAGAATAATAATGACAGATTAGATAGTATAGTGTGTGTGTGTATGTTTCTTTTCTTCTTCAATATATGCATATCGACAGACAAACAGATAGATAGATAGATAGACGGACGAGCTCTATTGAATGTTGTTGTAACTTGAGTAGAATAGAAGATGATCGACGGTCATTAACTTATCTATGTTCTTTATTTTTCTATTATAGATTATTATATCATGACATCGACTACTTTTACAAATACAGATGATAATTATTATGAATTAGGGCAAGAATTCAAAAAATTAGCTTCACTTGTACCAACAATACCAAAAGATGAATGTCTTTCGGAATTGGAGTTTATTGAAATTGTTATTGCTTATATTCGACAATTACAACAACTTCTTTCACATGATCAATGGAGTGAATGTTTAAATAAATTGGCATCATCTATGAAAAATTCTCTTCTATCATCAACATCGTCACCTCCATCTTCTCCACATGCAACAAATCTATTGAATCAATTAATACATGAATCTCCACGAACACAAACAAATGAAAATTCAACAATAATACGTCGAAGTCCATTGGCAACCATTAATCTAGACAATACTCGATTATCGTGAACAGTATCCTCTATATATAAATATATTTCTGTGTGTATTTGTGTCTCTATTTTGTTGTTCATTCATTCTCTTATTGCTTATTAATTGATCTATATACTCTGTCTTCATTTCTACTCAAAAGAAAGAAAAATTACAACTTAAAACATTTATTTTCTTATGTATATTGATTTTTATAACTAGTCACATTGATGAATTAGGGCATTTCATTAACTCAAGGCAATTTCATGAATATTTCAATAATTTGATTGATTAGACTTATTCTAATAACTTGTTATTTTTGTTGACAAGAACTAAATAGGAAATAAACATGTATTTAGACATTATGTGTGTCAAAGAATGACAATTTAATTTGGGATATTCTTTCATAATTATAATTGATGTTAGCTAAACTAACAATTGAAAAGTTAGTTTTGTTTTCGAAAAATATCTATTTAATACCCTATATATTAAAAGGTATACAAAAAATAGATTAGAGAACTTTTCAACGAAAGAAAATGTAACTGGAAAAAGGTTATTAATGCAGTCGCTTCAGAACTGAAATGTGAAACTTGCATGTGTACTTTTGTCTTATTATACTAGCAGTTATTGCGTAAAATGAAAAATCTCTTGATGACTATAGTTATTTTTCAAGATAATTATTCGCGAGAGAAGCGATCCGTCTTATTTAATTCTGCATTTCGAACAGGAGTTGTTTCTACTTTTTATTGGTGTTTTAATTTTTGTTTGTCTGGTTACAACTTGCTCGTTATTTTTCATTTTCGTATGTCTCTTTTCATAATTTAATACTGTTATTATTAGTATAACTATTGATTTAACCCTTTGGGGACGGAATTGTTTTTCAATCGAAACATGGTTCTTCAATCCATCTGTTGTATTTGGCTTCAAATGATCAGATAAAAACCTGATGATAATGCATCAAGAGAAGAGAGAGAGAAACCATGCGTCAGTATGCAGTAGCAGAAAGAAAGAAGGACATCTGAGAGGGATCTATATGACAGGAAGAAAGAGAGAAAAGATCTGCATGAGATGGGAGATAGACGACCTATTTGCCTTAAAGATTGTAACAGTTTAATGTAAAGCAAACATTTTCTATACTGAAAAATAGGTGGAACAAATACGTCCCACCGTTCTCAAAGGGTTAACTGGCAAAAAAGCCTGTCGTACGTATCCATTGTATCTACAGCAGATCTTAACGCACTATTATATATTATAGGGAAACTTACAAACACTGATAATGATTATGTTCGAAAGTTATAACTTGATCATTTCATGCTTATAATGTTTATCATACGCTAACTAAGATAAATCAATGCATTGCTACCTATCATCGTTTAGATCTTGATTGTAAATTTTCTTTTTCGCAAATATCAGAAATCCATTCATGAATGTATTCAAGCCGTCCAAATTTGAAGGAAAATTTTGAAATGATATGAAATTCTCTAGAACATTCTAAGTCTTATCATTAATGTCGTCCAGTGCCCTATCCGTCGTTAATGAACCATAGGAAAAAGTCTAACGATTACTGTCCTTGTTATCTAAGGATTGTCATAGGAGGATTTGCAAAATTTCGAATTAAAACTTACAATCACTATTTTCTTCGAAACTATAAGTGAGTTCTATGATATATAATATGACTTGCAATAGGATTTTAACGATTTGATTTATTTTAAAGTTTTTCACGAATGTCAAGTTCGTGGGTATTACAAAAGATTATTCTAATGTTTTTAGTCAATTGAAATTAACAATCAATGCATGTTATCTAAACCAATGACTTTATTTCGATTTCAGCAATACTTTATGCATTTTATGAAAAATTTCATTAACATGAATTTATTTTTATTTTTGAACATATTCGATTAACTTTGATTTATGTAATTATATATAACTTTAGATAAACATTATTACTCACAAGTAGTGACTCATGTAAACTTTGCTGACTTGGATTTTTTGTTGCTCTTTTTTTTTAATGTTTGATTTTATTGATTTAAATATTCTCATTACTATTACATAATTTTCCAGTTCACTTTAACAAGACTAATATAATATTTTGATATCATCTTATAAAATTTCTGTTTCTTCTGACGTCTTGAAACCAATGGCAATATATGTGTATAAAAGAATACAATATGTCTCAAACAAAAAACGTGCATATTTTACTATTTTTCTTCCGACGATTGTTTTCTTTTTTTTTTTGTGTGTGTGATGTGCTTCTTTTTTGTAGGAATAACAAAAAAAAAAGTATTGCTATATAAAGTCATGTCTGATGAAGTTTGTACAAGCTGCATAATTTTTATTCTAATAAAGTATTCAATTTCTAGACAATGACATCTTAATAAATTATTGAATTAAATTTTTTTAAAATAATAGTCTCAAATTATTCATTCTGATATATTCAGAAAAAACTTCATGGACTGATAAAATACATTTTGAATTCTAAAATTGATATGTTTCTGTTAGCGCTAAGTTGAATTATATTTTATGGATTAGCATATAGAAAAAAATTTTTAGTCAACTTCATCACAAGAACAAGAATGAGCTTCTTTTTATCTATATTTGCTTAAATAAAAAAAGCATCGTATTCAGCAATAAACAATATTTTATCATGAATAACATCAAAAACATTACAGATAAAGTTTGTATTTTATATTTCTTCACGACTTCGCATATTTAGTTAGAAGCAAAAAGAATTCACAATTATTCATAAAAATTTTCGTTTTGCCTGATTTTAATATTATAATAAAAGTTTTTGTCCTAGTTTATTTGTATGTTCATTTTGCCTCGAAAGCGTCACTTCCTCTTTATGGTTTGGTAGAATGTCATTGTATGCAACATGTTTTTCTTTTCTTACCAATACATGTGAAAAATTTCATCATGTTATTTAAATGTTTATTGTAGAAACGAAACAAAAACCTAACCACATCATAGATTTTGATAGGCGGGTTTAATTATTTGTCTAAACTAGACGAATGCTTTATTTTTTTGAGATTGTGATAAACTATTTGATTTAAAATAAAAGCTTACTAAAACTTAATAAGCTTTGACTAATTGTTTTATATAAATCAAGCTACGAATGGCTGAAGCTGTAGAAGAAACAATACTCTGTCAACATTGTAATACTCTGATTAATACTGACAACTGGACTGAACATTCCGTGAGTCATCAATATATGTTTTTCCTAACTTCGATTTTCGTTTTTATTCAACACATTATAGAAAAATTGTCGTGTTGTTAAAAAAAATCGCAGAAGACGTCGAAGACAGTAAAGAAACAATTAAAAATTTTTCATTACTATAGCTTCTTTTTAGAAAATCTGTGAATGATGAATTAGACAATGAAAAAATTCCCTGTGAATTCTGTAATGATCAAATTAATGTAAATGATTGGAACTCTCATGCAGTAAGAAAACAATACATAATATACATATAATTATTTTAACCAAATCATAGGAACAATGTGCTGATGCACATAGACGTCGAATTGAAAATTTAAAAAAGTATAATGTCAATCGTTTATAAATATTTTATTTATGTTTTCATATTTAGTGGTATTGACAATGAGCCAATTAATATTTTAGTTCCATGTGAATACTGCAATAAACAAATCAGTGTACAGGATCTTGAATGGCATACAGTATATAAAACATCGTCTATTCTTGTCAGTATAAATACTTCTGTATTTCTAACACATTTCAGAGACAATGTGATGATGAATATCAGCGTCAACGTCAAATATTACAGAAGTAAAATATGTTCCCGGTTGGATTAGTTATGTTTGATTTTTTATATGATTATAGCAATGAAACTGACTTTATTTCATGCGAATACTGTAATGCTCAAGTCAGCATCGTGGAATGGGAATTGCATGTGGTAAAATAAATTAGTGTGTGCTTTGCTTTGTTTTTCTATCTTACTGAGATTCGTCGAAAACTAATGATCAATCAATATGACTGTTTGTTATAGTTCTTCTTTTCAACAGTTATGATTAATTGCTAATTTTTTTATCATCAGTTTTGCAAAATAGTGCGAAGAAATGAATAGATAGGGCAATTGTGAAACCTAGAAGGAGAAAATACAACTCTTTGAATAATATATTTCGACCAGAGATTATAAATGACAGCAGTTAATGTTCCAACTGCTAAACAACACAATGTCTTATTTGATTTTTTTTCTATATTATTAATGTATAGAAAATATATAGTTCATACGGTTGATGAACAATTGGTGATATCTTCTCATTAAATTGAGCAATAAATGACAGAGATGTATTTAATTGCTTAATCTTACTTAGATTATGATCTGTTGTTTCAGAGGTTTAGACTAATAAAAAAAATATATGAATAGTTTATAGAGAAATTTTACATTTTTATGTAATTTGTTATTTTAAAAACTAAAGATATGTTTAGTTTTACTTTCCTATATAGAACGGATGTACTGCAGCTGAACGACAAATACTTGGAGATTTGACTAAGTAGAAGAAATATTTCATATATTCTGTATTATTAATCATAATTTTTATTTGAAGACATATAGTAGTTGATTCATCGAATGAAAGTATTCCCTGCGAGTATTGTAATAAATGTTATTCTATACAAAGAATTGAATCACATCAGGTCTGTGCTTTTCTTTATCTTTAATTAAGTCTATGATTAACTAGAATATCATTTTTTTGTTTTCTTTTTAAGAAAAGATGTCGACGTAAGGAAACATCATCAACTTTTCAACCGGTAAATAGACGTTAACTTTTTGTTTAATTTTTCAACAAATATAGATAAGTTCATTTTGGTCATTCTTTTTTTTTTTCATACATAAATAGAATGCTCTACATGATGAAGTATTTGGTGTCATCCATACTTTTCCAAAACATTGGGATCTTTCATCATTAGATAATCTTACTCGTTATATTCTTGATCATACAACAGAAGAATATAAATTTGTTGCAAATAAGTTCCACAAGACATTACCATCGAATCATATTATTCAAATTGAACGAATTCAAAATCGACGTAAGTATAAATGATTTATTTATCTCTAAAATTCTTTTTTCTTTTTAAATGTACTTTGCTAAGTACGAAAACAATTATGATATTCAAATATCAAAATAAGAAATAGATAGTTTTTACTCTAAACTTTTTCAACATTCTACAATTGATGTTGAATAAAAACTAACGAATGAAATTATAAATAATATTCATTAGAATAATATACTAAAGTATATAGATAATGTATAAAAAGATCAGTGATTCATTTTCTTATGTAGTTGTTTATTTGTGCATACTTTTTAGTAAATCATTCTTTCTTTTTGTATGGATTTTATAGGTTGGTATCGTCAATATGATGCTCATAAAGAAGATTTTATTGAACGATATGGTCAAAGTACTGAAAGATGGTTATTTCATGGTAAATTATATTTATTCTTCATTGTTTCTAATTGTTTTGTTTTTAACTTTCAATAATGTTAGGATGTCGTAAATCAGAATCAGCTGAAGCAATTATTCGTGATTGTTTCAATCGTAGTCATGCTGTTAATTGTGGTAAATACTTTGTTCATTCATGAAAGAAAAACTAAACTTAAAAAGAAGTATATTTTCTTTTCGATTCATTTACATAGCTGTTGGCCAAGGAATTTATTTTGCAACACAAGCTATGATCAGTCACGGTTATACTCAGCCCGATGCAAATAGATTGAGACATATGTTTATGGGTGAGATTATTATTTTTCATTCAAATTTTGTGTCTCTTTGAGAAACTAATTAATCATAAATTATAATTTCAATTTTATTTTAAAATGATACAATACACATTAATATAAAAAGAAGAGTAATATTTTAAAAAAAGAATATACAATTATAAGTTGAAGATCTTGTTTGATTGAATTCTTTTACAATTGAGAAAAAGCTGAAATAATGTATAAATTTGTACTTTGTGATTTTTAATAATCTAAACATAAACATTGATTTGATTGATTTCCGTTTTCTTTTCAGCTCGTGTGTTAATTGGAAGAACAACTGGAGGAAGTTCATCAACGCGTATTTGTCCTCCAGGTTTTGATACGACAGGTGGAGAAAATGTTTTCGTAACTTATCATGATGCTCAAGCTTATGGAGAATATTTGATAGTTTACAAATGATACAAGTTTTATATTTATCTTTTATATTCTTTTTTTTGTAGCTGAGGGTTTTTTTTTATATCTTTTTTATAAGATGTTATTCTCATGGTTACAAATGTATCTAAATATATGATCAATAAATATGATAAAATAATTGTTTGAAAACTATGAACGAAAAATTTAATCTTTCATATCTATTGAACATAATTAAATGTATTAGAAACTAAACAATATAATATTCAATAAACTGAATTGTCAAAAAAAAACAAACATTCGAGGTTCAATAATTATTTCCATTGAAATATGGTTGAACGTCAACATCATAAAAAAAATCAAATCACTGATATATTTATTTAACTTAAATATGTCTATGACTTTCTGCTATATCTGTTTAGTATTGCAATAATATAATTTCCTTCCTTCCGATTAAGTTACTTGTATTTCGTCAACATGCACATGCATTGCTGCTATATTAGCTATAAATATTAAATAGAACAAAATATGTATGTGAGCTTGTACGGTAGATGACACCAGTATTCAATTCAATTTCTAATGTAATCAATATTTAATACAAAATAGCATTAAACTATATATATCAAACTATTTTCAAGAAATATTTTTCATTAAAATTTTTCACCTAAGATATTTCGTTTTGAAAATCAACAAAAAAAAAAGCAATAAAAATACGCAATGAATAAACAAGTAAACAAAATTATTTGAACATTAGTCAGCATAGACTTTTCTTCAGTTACGGGAACATTTACGATTTTTTTCTTTTCTTCGGTTGTTAACTGTCAAGATCGACAGCTAGTCCTTTGGGAGATTATGACCTTGTAATAGTTCTTATTTAGATTAGAATCACAATTAAACATGGTTGCTACATATGGACAACGACAACGAGTATACAATAAAAATTTTATATAGTTTTCTTTTTCTTACTTCAAAAATATTTTCTATATTTTCTTAGAGTAAATTTCGTTTTCTCATGAGTATTAATGGTTTATTATTAGCTCTTGCTATCTTTATTATCATTTCTATGTCTATTTATTGGGGCTTCTTCGAAGAATGGACTATTTGGACTGATTATACTATGGCTTGGGTAAAATTCATTCATTTACCAAAAAGAAAAATCTATATATATATATATATAATTAATTCTATTTTAGGTTGAATTTAATTTTTTTATCTATTATTGGGATCGTTTGACTATCACTCGTGTTTATCTTTCATTTATTTACATATATGGTTTTGTTCTTTTTATTAGTATGTTGTATATATATATTTCACAAGAATTTGTTTATGAAAAGTTCGTTTCTTTTTTTAGTTATTGCATTACAAATTCATGGTTATCGTCGACGAAATATTTTTCTTATGGAATATGTTCCTTATTCATTATTTTGTTTAGCTACAGTAACAATTATTGGTGGTTTATGTTGGTTTGCTGTAACAATGATAAATATGAATGCTGGATTTTTAACAAAAGAAACATTTTTACTTGAACGACTTCGTTTTCGTGGTAATGCATTTAAAGAATTAAAATATCGTGAACAATCATTTGATTTGGTTACAACGGGTCGTGTACCACCACGTGTTTTTATATTAACTGCTTTTGTTAATCAGTAAGAGAAAGAGTTGAACTTTTTTTTGATTTTATAAAAAAACAAAAGTTTTTTTTATTAATTTTCATTTAGACGTCAAAGAGATTTTCAATGTTGTGGTTGGAATTCATATCTTGATTATGCAACTACATATAAAACAGATTTACCAGATACATGTTGTCGTAAAGTTTGTATTTTTCTATTTTTAATTATTTAATTAAATTTTGTAATTTATTAGCATCAAGCAGTTTATGGTTGTGGTAAAAATATGTTAATTAATCCTGATTCAAATATTGTTAATATACGTGGATGTGGTTCATTAATGAAATATTGGTATCGACGAGGTTTTTGGGAAAATATTTTTATGGGTTTATTTGGAATATTTATTGGTATTTATATGTTAATTGTATTTCAAAATAATTATAAAGAATATATTCAATTACGTGATGAAGCTGATGATAAAAAACGTATTTTACATTCACAATCTATGGCATCATTTCGTTCAATGAATAGTAATGTATTAAAACATCCAATAAAAAATAATTTAATACGTCATCCATATACGGGTATGCGTGGTTCACCATCAAATGGTACAAATACTGGTTATGATTCAGATAATAATAGTACAAGTGTACTTTATCAACCGCGTCCAATATTTAATCCAAATCCTTAATGCAACAAAAAAAAAAAGATGTTTCTTTTTTTCTGTAGATACATTTAATGTAGTAGTTTTCATCAGATATTTCATTTCAATTTATTGATTTTTTTTTGTATATGCATTTTAATATAATGTTTTGCTGTCAGATATTTTGTTGCTTTTTTTAAATGTATATATTTAATTAATAACATTCCATTTATTAGTATGTTGTTGTTGTTGTTTTTCTAGATGAAATGTTAACTCAACATGAATATGATAATATTTCATCTCAAAAAAGTTGTTATAGTAGTGATACAAATGCAACAGTATCAGTTATACAAAAATATTTAACAACAACAGCAACAACTGTTGTTTCATCATCACGTATACAAAATACTACAGTAGAAATTAATGTTAAATCATGTACAAAAGAATTTCTTGCAAAAAATTTTAATGATGTAAGAATTTAAGATAATATTTTTCGAATTTTTTTTTTTTTTTTGAAGAAAAATAAAATATAAATTAATTTTTATAATTAAAAGGCATATCCAATGTTTAAAAATCCTCGTGGTCAATGTTTAATTATAAATGTATATAATATAAATGGAGCTATACGTCGTTGGTCGGATTTAGATGTCAAATTATTAAGTGATCTTTTTCGTCAATTATATTTTAATGTAATTGTTTATTCTGATTATAATGGAGATGATCTTGGAGCAGAGGTTCAATTGTACTTACCTTCTTATTTTTTTTGTATTTGTTTAATATTATAGAATTTTATGAAAATTCTTAAACAATTTTCTCAATCAAAAGAACATGTCAATGCACAATGTTGTATTATTTGTTTGATGAGTCATGGAGAAGAAGGTTCATTAACAGTACAAGATGGAAGAAAAGTTTGTTATTGACATAGATATAAATGATTTATATATATATTTTCCTTATAGATTTATCATGATCATGTATTTGATCTATTTAGTAATGTAAATTGTCCAAATTTAGCCGGAAAACCTAAACTTTTTTTTATTCAATGTTGTCGTGATGGTAAATAGATTTTATTTTAATAGATTAAGAATAAAGGAAATATATTTTTTGTGAAACACGATGTAAAAGAAATATTGAAGTATAAAAATAGAAATTTCGACCTCCCATAGTCATAACAGACATGTTAGAAACAGTTCATAACATATACTGATAGATGTCTTAGTAATACTTTCCATCGCTTTTTCTTATATGACAGATCGTGATATACGATGAAAGATCGTAAATCAAACTCATCTCGTAATAATAGATGAACTATTTTTCTTATTGTATTTCTAGAGGATTAAGTAAAACGATAGTGAAGAAATGTGTTCCAAGATAGATAGAATAAAACAATCTCACTGTGATTAATAACAGCACTTACGTCGTATTTCACATTTTAATCCCACAGAGATTACATTAACAACTTTTCTTTTTGTTTTTTTTGTCTTAAAGATCCTGGAATAGGTCCAGTTGATGATGCTGGTTGTCATGTTCAAATACCATCAAATACATCATTTGATGATCTAGTTTTTGATGATAATGATGAATGTGATAGTATGCAACGACATCATTTACCTACAATGACTGATATGCTTATAGCATTTCCTTCACAAAAAGGTATTGTGTTTTCTTTTTTGTTTAATTGTTGATTTATTCAATAATAATAAATTTAAATATAGGTTTTACTGCATTTCGAAAACCACATGTTGGTAGTTGGTATATGAATGCTCTTGTTGATATATTAGCTCGATATGCTAAAGATACAGATCTTTGTTCAATGCTTAATATGGTTAATGGTTGTGTATCACGTGAAGTAACAAATAAAGGAAAAAAACAAACAGCAGAATATAAATCATCATTTACAAAAAAAGCATTTTATTTTTTTCCTGGTATAAAATTTTATTTGACTTTTGGTTTTTTTGAGGGAAGGAAGATTTTTTTTTTTTTTTTTTTTTTGTTATTTTATTAAGGTTTAACTGGAAATCCAATGGCACCACTTGATTATTGTAAGTTAATGTTATTGTTATTTTTGATCTCTTTTTTAGTTTCAATTTTATTTTATTTTATTTTTTTTGATTAGCTATTCATAATCGAAATGATATAAATAGAAAAGAAACAATAACAATAATGAATAATAATATTGATCATCAACATGATAGTTCATCAATGAATTTTGATATAATAAAACATTTTTTTATTGAAAATCTTCTTGATAAATGGAAAATTCTTGCACGAGAACTTGATGTTAATGAAAATGATATTGATATGATTTCACGTGAAAATATATCATTAAGAGAAAAATTTTCATATGTAAGTTAAATAATCATAAATATATATATTTTGTTATTTGAAAAGAAAAGTACATTAATTTTTATGTTTTAGATTTTGGATATTGTTGCTAAAACACGTCAGAATAATTTACATCAAATACTCATTGATATGCTCAAAAGTCTACAACAATGTCGACGAATGTCATATTATTGTACAATAATATTCTTTTTATTTTTATATCTATTAAGTTATTATTTATATTGTTTTTATTTTTAGATCAACTTCAACAAATGATTGCACCATATTATCCAGATTTACAATAGATGTATTCATCCGTCCATAATTGTTCATTTTTGTACATGATTGTGAAATGTGTGTTTTTATAGTTCGTGTTTTTTTTTCTTTTTTTGTTTTTATCTATTGTCATACTATTATATAACTGTTGTGTTATTGAGATAGTCCCGTCTAGTAATAAGAAGAAGAAAAAAAACGAGGAAAGAACGAAAAAAAAATGACGCGTTCAATAAATCATATTTCCTCTTCTTGCCTATTGTGAGTACTATATGGGTCTAAATGCGACTGCCTACATACAATAAATTGCTTCTTTTTTTGTCATAATAGATTGTTTTTTTTTTTTTTCTTTCAGATATTTCTTGATCGATAAAACAAAACGTGAACAATGGAAGACGAAAGACCAGCCAAGGGACCGAAAATTGTACCGGTATGAAAAATCTTATTTTCGTTGATTAATAATAATTTATGAATTTTTCTATTTAGGTAAAAAATAAAATGCCGGCACCGTAAGTTATTTTGATTATTTTAATTTTGAATGATAAAGAAAAAAATTAATATATAAATTGTTTGTTTTTTTTTTCAATTGAAAATTAGAATTCAAATAACAGCTGAACAATTATTACGTGAAGCAAAAGAAAAACAACTTGAATATGTTGCACCACCACCAAGACAAAAAATTAGTGATCCAGAAGAATTAGCTGAATATCGAATGAAAAAGCGAAAAGAATTTGAAGATGCTATAAGAAAAAATCGTCTAAAAATGGTTAATTGGGTTAAATATGCACATTGGGAAGAATCACAACAAGAAATTCAACGTAAAAAAAAATATATTTTAATAATTAATTTAATTTAAAAACAAAAAACATATTGTTTTTTTGTATTTTAGGTGCTCGAAGTATTTGGGAACGTACACTTGATGTTGATTATCGTAATATAGCTATTTGGCTTAAATATGCCGAAATGGAAATGCGTAAATAATTACCTTTGATTGTTTTTTTTTCGATCATTAAATTTTGCTTTTTAAGGTTACAAACAAATCAATCATGCACGGAATATTTGGGATCGAGCTATAGCTATATTACCACGAGCTAATCAATTATGGTATAAATATACATATATGGAAGAAATGCTTGGAAATATAGCTGGTTGTCGACAAATATTTGAACGTTGGATGGAATGGCAACCAGATGAACAAGCATGGAATACATATATTAAATTTGAATTACGTTATAATGAATTAGAACGTGCACGAATGATATATGAACGTTTTGTTATAACACATCCTGAACCACGTAATTGGATACGTTATGCTAAATTTGAAGAACAAAATAATTATATTAAATCATCACGACGTATATATGAACGTGCTATTGAATTTTTTGGTGAAGAACATTTAAATGAACGTTTATTATTAGAATTTGCAAAATTTGAAGAACATCAAAAAGAACATGATCGTTGTCGAATGGTATATAAATATGCACTTGAACATTTACCTAAAAGTTCATGTGAAGATATTTTTAAAGCATATACAATACATGAAAAAAAATATGGTGATCGTACTGGTATTGAAGATGTTATTACAAGTAAAAGAAAATTTCAATATGAAGAAGTAAGACAAAAAAACAAAAACAGTTTTTGTTTTTTCAAAAGAAACTTAATTCGTTTTTTTGTTTTAGGAATTAAAAGAAAATCCAATGGATTATGATGTATGGTTTGATTATTTACGTGTACTTGAAAGTGAAGGTGATTTTGCTGCTATTCGTGAAGCTTATGAAAAAGCTATTGCTCAAGTACCACCTATTCAAGTATGTTTGATATTTTTTTGGTTTTTGAATAAAATTCGAAATGAGTAAAGTTAAGATAATAAACAAAATATTTGATTTTAACTATTTAAAATATGAGTGAAATGAAAATTAGCTCAATAATTACGTTAGATGATAGATCCGTTTCTTTTTTTCTTTGTAAATATTGCTCTTTTGTTGAATTAAAATTCTTAGCAATGAAGGATCAATATAGATAATAAGAAGAAATATTAATTCTAGTTCGAATTAAATTGCGAAAAAGTTTTTGTTTTTTTCAAAGAAGTTCTTATAGATCTTGCATTCGAACATAGTAATTCATATTTCTCTTCTTTTTTTCATTTCATCTATTTGAAATATTGATTTTTTATTTCTTCTATTTATTGAATTGATTAGGAAAAACGATATTGGCGTCGTTATATATATTTATGGATAAATTATGCTTTATTTGAAGAACTTGAAGCTGAAGAAATTGAACTTACACGTGGAGTTTATAAAGCTTGTATTAATTTAATTCCACATAAAAAATTTACATTTGCAAAAATTTGGCTCTATTATGCACAATTTGAAATACGACAAAAAGAATTAGCATCTGTTCGAAAAATTCTTGTAAATACTAAACTATGTTCATTTTGTTGCATTATTTTTCTTCTGTTTTTTTTATAGGGTACAGCCATTGGTATGTGTCCAAAAGATAAACTATTTCGTGGTTATATTGATTTGGAAATTCAATTAAGAGAATTTGATAATTGTCGAAGATTATATGAAAAATTTCTTGAATTTGGTCCAGATAATTGTACAACTTGGATTAAAGTAAAAAAAAAGACGACGCTGTTTTTGTTTTTTTATTTCATCTTTTATATATTTTTGTTATAAATAGTTTGCTGAATTAGAAAGTATTCTTGGTGATACTGATCGTGCACGTGCTATTTATGAACTTGCTATTGAACAAGCAAGACTTGATATGCCAGAATTATTATGGAAAGCATTTATTGATTTTGAAATTGAACAACAAGAATATGATCGTGCAAGAAAATTATATAGTAAATTACTTAAAAAGACTCAACATGTTAAAGTAAGAAAAAGATTTCTGTTTTATTTTCAAGTTTAATATAAAATCTGAAATTCATTTTTTCGAATAAAAGGTTTGGCTTAGTTTAGCACAATTTGAAGCATCAATTGATGAATCAGATTCTATTGATCGTGCACGAGATGTATTTGAACAAGCATATAAAACACTTCGAACAGCAAATGATAAACAAGAACGTTTAATGCTTATTGAACATTGGTTGGATTTTGAAGTAAAGAAAATAAAACGTATAAACAAATGTATTATTATTATTTTTGTTTATAGAAAGAAAGAGGTACAAAAGAAAGTATAGCTCGTGTTGAAAAATGTCTACCAAAACGTATTCAACAGCGTCGAAAAATTCTTAATGAAGATGGAGTAAGTTTATTTGATATTATATTTTGTTTTTTGTTTTTTTTTATAATTGAAAATATTGTTTATTTTTATTTTTTAATTTAGAGTGATTCAGGTCAACGGGAAGACTATGTGCAACTTGTTTTTCCTGATGATGAAGCTGTTCAACCTCATGAGAAATTATTAGCATTAGCTAAACGATGGAAAAAAGGACACGACGATGATGTTCCAGCATCAGCGAATGAATCTACAAATAATTATACATCAACAACAAGAACAACAACAGAAAAAGAAGATGATGATATTCCTCTACCGGAATCACGTATTGATGATGAAGAAATGAACGATGAATCTTAATGTGTATCGTTTTTTGTTTGTTTGTATAATTAAATATATTTGTGATCTATTTTGTTTTCAAATCATATGAAATAGAGCCCTGTGAAGACAGCAAATTTCTTATTATGTTATAGATTATATTATTTGTATCAAATGCCGAAACAACGTCTACAAACAACGACATTAAATTCAGCTTCTGGAAATACTTCAAAGCGTCATTGTGATACTATATCTAAACCTAATGCATCATCGGATAATGAAGATGTAATTCCAATTCCAATACAAATTTTTCTATGGCGACAGAGCAAGTAAGTTGACGTTGTTTTTCATTGAAGAAAAAAAAATTAAAAAAAAAAAACCATTTTCTTTCTCCTTTTTAGTCCATTTATCAAACAAAAGTTTGGTAATCTAACCGATGCATCTGCAATTGTAAGTTAAATACATATACACATATATTTCAGTTTATAAAACTTATTTTCTACGATATTCTATAGAGTTTTGATCGAGTTCTTGTTCAAAATATTTTACATGGTTTATCACCTAGTCTTAGTGATGCTATTGCAAGTATTCCAAGATGGTTATTAATCAAAGTGGTAAGTTTATTTACTTGAAAAAAAAAAGAAAGTCAATAAACAAACTATTTTTTAGGCATTTCCACATGTAATGCATGCATGTTCAGCTGCAATTGAACATAGTCTTCATTCAATTCAACAACAACCAACTACTGGTGGTCATCCATCATTACTTGTCTCGTCATCTATATCTCTTTCACCATCAGCTTCATCACAACTTCAAGTTCCAACTACTCTTCAATTACCTATTACTACTCCAAATATACCTCCACCTCTTGGTCCATTAAATTCGCAAACTCTTTCACCAACAATGTCTTCTGAACATCAATCCGGTCATCCATCATTATTTCGTCTCTCATCAGCTGGACATAGTACAAGCAGTTATGCATCATTAACAAATAAATTAACTGCAACAGAAATACGTCTTTTTCATACATTACATTATCTCATATTAGATTCTCGTAGTCAAAATAATGATACATCTATGAATACTGATCAACTTCTACCATTAAATACAATACAATTATTTATTTATTTATTTATTCCATATATTCATACATATTTACAAAGTAATGAAAAAGAATTTTTATCACATCCTGATCTTTCTCAGGGCATGCGACTTATATGGCAACCATTACTTGAATATCGTCAACCAAATATACGTATGTTTAGTTCATTTGTTAAACCAATTATACCATCATATGCATCATTAAATGAAAATGGTGATTATATATCAATAATCAATGAAACACAACAACAACAACAACAACAACAAAAACAACAGCAACATCAACAACAAACATTTTATATAAATAATAATGTACGTAATCGTTTATCTGTTTTGGTTGAATCACCTACACCAACACCAACAACAAAAGCAATAATTGAAGAATCTGAAGAAGAACAACAATCTCAAGCTTCACCACCTCCACAACAGCCATCATCTCAACCAATAACAACAAATGAATTTGTTTCACAATTACCAAGATCAATATCAGAAAAACAACCATTATCTGATTTAACAAATCAACCAACAATGATGGCACCTATTGTTAGTAGTGAAGGAAGTAGTATAAGTTTATTTCAACCAATAACAACAAAAAAAGATCAAAAATCAACATCATCTGTTATTCCTGATTCTGATACAACAACAAATAATTCTATAACTGATCTTAGTGCTTATGGAACATCAAGTGGTACAAAACCACGAGCACCACTCGTACATATGAGTTCAATTTGTTCAATATCTGATTCAAGTCGTTTAACAACATCACCACAAAGTCCAGGTAAGACAAAAGAAATCTTTTTAATTTTTAATTTTAAAATATTTCTTTTAATTTTTTTTTGTTTTTTTAAAGGTGGGGATAAATATAATATTTTACCTGGTGGTGCAGGTTCATCATCATCATCATCATCAACACCATCTGTTCTATTACCTATACATTGTAGTCAATGTCAACAGCCTGTATTTGCTCCAAATCATCCACAAAATATTCCATATATTTGCTCAAGTTGTACAGCTATAAAACCAACATCTATACCAAAAGTATCTGATCTTCCATTAAAACCAACAATTCAAAAAGATTCAACATCAACAACACGACGTCCAAGTATAACAATGCCAAAATCTCGAACAACTCAACGTTCATCTGAATTACTTTTACTTGCAACTTATTTTGATATTGGAATATTACGTACATTATTTAGTCCATCATGGTTAACAGATGGTTATTTATGGTGTTTAGAATATTTACATAAACGTATTATTGATATATCAGATGAAATATTATCAGATGCATTAATGAGTGGTACATTACCAATAAATATTCTTCGTTTTAAAAGTCTTTCGATTCCACAATTAAATCTTGGTAGTGAACAAGATTATTATGAATATTTAAAAAATCTTTATTTTAATGAACAAGTTACAAATGATATTATTGAACAACAATGTATGATGGCTGGTACTGGTGATATATCAGCAACAACATCAATTAAACAACCAGCTACATTATTAAATGTACCATTTAAATATTTTGCTGGAAAAAGTCCATATAATGGAAAACATAGTCAAAAATATGATAATTTTTATAAGAAAATAAGGTAAGAATAGATTATAATGATGATCTTTTCTTTGTTCTAGTTTTTTTTTCTTTTTTTTAAATATAATTTCTTTCTTTTTAATATAATAATAAAAGAGAAAAACAATTATTGGCTCGAGGGTAATATAAAAACAAAAAAATAAATAAATAAATGAAAATAATCTTTTTCTCATTATTTGCAATAACATTTATAAGAATTGCAAATAGATGAGAAATAATAATTGGTCTTCTTTCATTGATTTTGTGTTTTTATATGTGAATGTTCATGCATTCGACTTTTTCTTTTTCTTTATTTTTCTTTTTAATCATTAGTTTTCTTTTTTTTTGGTAATTTTAGTAAAATTCGTTATATTGATGAAGAAGGTATTGAACATTTGGATTTGGCTAATGTTGATCGTCGAGAAAATTTACCAACATCATCATCATCAAAAACTAGTCGTTTGCATTTAACTGATCCAGGTTTATTATTACTTAAAACAACATCAATTAGTACAACGGATCGTTCTCTATTACCAACAACAACAACTGGTACAGCTCGACAATCAATTGATAGTTTATTAAATACTTCAAATCCTAATACAACAAAAACTACAACTTCTTTACCAACAGCTAATTTAAATATAATGAAAACATATAGTGTTAGTGATTCAGAAATTAATTATAAATTTTTAGAAGAAATTGAAGAAGCTCAAGGTTCAAGTGCATATATTAATCGAAGTGGTACAATTAATTTTGGTGTTGTTTTAGCTGGTATACATGCTGTTATATGTAAAGAACATCATTTAAAAGTTTGTGAATTAGTTATGAATATTCTTGATGTTTTACTTGGTTTGGCTGTTATATCATCATCTGAAGATGATTTACATAAAAAACAATTATTAACTGTTGGAAATACTGGAACAACAAATGATGATAGAGGAGATGAACAAATTGAAGAATGGTTAAAACAAATCGATGCAAAAGAAGAAGAAAAATTTCAATTAGCTGTAGATATTACACTTAGGTAAAAATGAATAAATATTTTAAATTGCGAATTTTAATATTTTGAAAATGAAAATTTTAATTCTATTTAGAATAATCAAACGATTAGGATGTTCTCATTGTCAACCACGTGGTCGTAGTTTTACAGCTGATCAATTACGTGGTAAAGTACGTTTATCATTAAATAAACTTCGTATACTTAATCATCATCGATTTGAAAAGTATGTGTATCATTGTTTTTTTTTCTTCAGTGGAGGTATTTGTTTCTAAATAAAAATTTCTAATTTAATTAGATATTTTCTTAATTTAACTCTTAATGGTGATCTTGTTCATATACTTGATATATTTCATGCATTATGTGGTTATTGTGCAGAATCCAATGCTGGTCTTGTTCATTATTCACCTTATAGTAAGACTATTTATTTCTTTTTGTTGTTGTTAAGTTTAAACTTTTATTATTATTATTATTATTTGTTCATAGTTCCAACAAAAGTTGATACACATATACGACAAACATATTCAAATAATTTTGGTAATACACATCTTGGTGTTGGACCAAAAGGTATTGATGGATATATATTAAATATTGTATTTAAACCATTTGTTACACGTCTTATAATGATGAAAGAATATTTATTGAGTTCTGAAAATGTTGCTTTATATGGTGAATGTCGAGCATTTTTAACATGTATTAAAGAAAATCATGGTGGTATATTTCGTTTGGTTGTTTTTTCATCATTACTTGATCCAGAAAAAAAATTTAAAACATTAAAACAACAAGAAACAAATACAAAATCTAAAACTAAATTACCACCTAATTTTATTCGACAAGATCCTATTACTACTAATGGAAAAGTGGTAAATTTACAAAATAACTACATGTATAATTATGATAAAACATTCTTTTATTTTTATTTTTTTTTTCTAAAAGACTCTTATTAATCGTGATCCATCAGATGATGCAGATCTTGATCGTCATGGAAATACTAGTCAACCAGTACCAATATACACAACTGATGAAGCTCCAATAACGAATACTGCATCATCAACATTTAGTATTAAATTAAAAAGTAAAGAAAAAGAAAATCTTTTGTTTTTTTTGTTATTGCTTTGTTTTTATAAAAATTAAAGATATTCGTGCACGAACTGGATCATTAATGGGTGGTGATGATCATAGTTTATATACACATCAAGAAGAAAGTTTATATGTTGATTTATCACTTGTTCGTTTTGGTTTATTACGTTTAAATTTTTTGATGGAATCATGTCCACCTGGTTCATTACCTGATCCACAATTTTTAAATAGTCTTCTTGTTTTGGTTTGTTTTATTTTTCTTTTTAATTTGAAATTTTTTTTGTTTTTTCCTTTATAGAATTCACCAGTTATATCAAAAGCAGCATATCTTATTGAATGTGCTCATTTTGTTCGTCGTTGTTCATTAGGTCAATGGCCAGAATGGATGCGTATAAATATGACAACATTTCGTCCACATGAATCATTTGCTGTACGTACAACTGGAAATATGAATGCAAGATTAAATAAATTATATCAAGCAGCTGCAGCAAGAATGTTTTATATATGGGGAGAAGTAAGTAATTAAAAAACAAAAAAAAAGAATTTTTTTTTTTTTTGAATGAAAGAAAAATATAAATAAATTCCTATGAAAGGCTCTTTCATCACAACTTGAAGCAATATTAGACAATGAACAACATCAACAACAACAACAAATAACAACAGATCATACGAATGAAACAGGAATAGGATTAGAGGGAGGAGGAACGAGTTTTTGGAATAATGATGAAACATATGAAGATTATTATAATGAAGGTAGACATGGATGAAGTTTAGTCTTGCATGTGTTTTCGTGTTTGTCAGCTTCATGTCTATATATATATAAATGTTTGTGTATCAATTTTTATTTGAATATAATTTATAAAATAATAATAAATATTTATTTATTTTTTTTTCTTTAGCAATTGTTAATCGTTCAGGTCATGATTGTCCATATTCATTACGTATTATTGCTTGTTTACTTCTTTATGAAATTACATCATTTTTACGTGAAGTCTATGATACATTACCTAAATTATCCTCATTACCAACAACAGGAGTTAATATTCGACATCAACAACAACAACAACGTACAACTAATCAAGGAGCAAGTGCACCAACAACTCTTGTTGAAACATCATCCACATTAACTGATAAACGTTCAACAGATCGTATGCGTATGGGTAGTGTTGTTTCTCAAATATCAAATAGAAGTTCAGCTTCATTATCAAGTGAACATCCAGCACGTATGTATTTTATCTTTAATTTAAGTGTTTTTTTTAGAATTTCGTTTTTTTTTACAAATAAATTAGTTTCACCACAAGCATCATCAACAACAATTCCACCTGGTTTAAGTACAATACCAGCAACAATAATTAATATAAATCCAACATTAGCCGGTGAACGACATATTAGTTTTGCTGTTAATAAAGAAAATGATTCAAATGAAAGTAATCATACAGCTCTTGTAATAAATGATGATGATGGAGTTGTTGTTATTGATGGAAATTCAACACCTGTAGTTAATGATAGACGAAGTTAGATATTAATAAATATTTGATTTTGCTGTTGTTGTTGTTGTTTTTTTAAATAGATATTTGTTTTCTTTTTTAGTGTCTGTTGCAGCATATAAATCAGGTAGTGTTACTGGTAGTACTGGTAAATCAAAATTAATACGACGAAGTAGTGTTAAATTAAGAAAACCATCAATAAGATTGAAAGATACAGGAAAAAGTAAGAAGAATTTTTAATTGTTTGAAATCATTATCAAAAAATCGTATTCAACTTCTATTCTTTTCAATATATTCAACAGTCGTGATATTTCTTTGAGTTTATGAATAATTATATATATATTCTATTTGATATATAGAAGCTTTATAATATTTTTCCTCAAGATTATCTATACAATGTTGAATAACAATCGTTTTGACTTTTGTTTTTTTGCTCTTTTACCAATAATAATAATAAACTAGAATCAATCTTTACCGGTGACAACATTTTTCTAGTTTCGATATTTTCAGTCCTACTATAACTAACCATTCAAAAATCTTAAAAGAGCTATGTATTGAAAAATTACTATTTCTAAATGATAGCCATTTCTCGAATAATTTCGCAAATCTACTGGGATTTATCAATTGATAACATATAATATATTTTTAATTGTATTAAAAGAGATCCATACTTGTAAAGAGTCATCCTTCTCTCTCAACTATAATTGCATGTTCTAAATGTTATTTTCATCATTATCTCTCATCTAATTCATTCTATTCAATCATAATTTCTTTTTTTAATTTTTTGTAATTAAGATAATCGTCGTTCATCGTATCGAACACGTCGTCGTAGTCATGCATCAAATATTTCATCAGAAACTGATGGTCATCAAAGTAATATAGGAAGTTCAGCTATGGAACCAACAGATGAATATTTAACTGGTAATGATGAAGATTTTGATCAAGGAAATTTTGATGATATAATTAATACTCGACCATTTCCATGGATAAAAGTTGTTATAAGAATATTAAATGATAGTAATTTAACATGTGATCATCAAATAAAATGTTTATCAAATTGTTATGATAAACAAACAGCAAGTTGTAAAAATCTTATTCAAGCATTATTAAATATGTATAGATTATCATCAACAAATTTACCAAATATTGGTTCATCATTTTCTCGTTCATCATCATCAACACATCGATCAACAACACATTTAAAACGTAATGATACAACATCAAGTAAAATTCAACATGATCCAAAAAAACGACGAGTAAAAAAAACATATCGAATTTTTATTTTTAATAATATGATGTTTTTTTTTTCTTCGTGTAGCTTTCAACTTGTTTATTTGGTGAAAGTACTGGTCCAAATACTGATAATACCCCAAAAAATACAAATACAAATAAAACAACAGATGGATTAACTTATGGTATGATTTTTGAAACAGCTGATCCACATTTTGATACACAAATTAATACACATTTTACTGCTATTGCTGCTTATTTGGAAAAACAAGTTAGTTTAATTGTTTATTTAGTTTGATTTTTTTTTATTTTTTTATTTTTGTCTAGGTTGGAACATTAACACAAGTACCATTAATGATACTTTGTAAATCATCTGTTTTATTAGAAGATGAACATTATTCACAAATATTAAATCTATCATGGGAACTTTTATTAGATCGTAATGAAGAATTATCTGCTTGTGCTGGTAAAAGAAAAAAAGAAAAATTTTCTTCTATTGAAATGTTTTTTGTATAGCAACAATTGTTATTCTAACAGCTGCTCGTGCAAATCATTTAGTTGATGCATTAGTTCATACAGAAATGGAAAATTCATCAGCATTAATACGTTATAATGCAATATTAAAATTTCAAACATTATGGCGTTTTCGTTATCAATTTTGGATTCGATTAGAAGAAGGTGCACATTCAATGATGAAGGTAAAATTTATAAATCAAATAAAACAAAAAACAGAAAGCCAATATATATTTCTAATTAGATTCTTCCACCAAGTATTGAATTTGTTCTACCATCACCAGCACTTGGTATTTCTAATCTTCAAACAGTTGATCCACCATGGATGCCACATGCTAAAACACTTGTTCAACAAGTTGCTTTAAATCAAGAAGAAGTTGTATGTATTTAATTTTCCAATATGTAATAAAAAGATAAAAATAAAATTTTTCTTATATAGAGAGCTGTTGTTACAGCAAGTAAAACACGTAAAAAACATCAACAAGAATTAATACATTCAGCATTAATGGCTGAAGAAACAAGTAAACGAGTAGCAAGAGAAAATTTTGCTATGTCAACTGTACCTATGTTACAATCAGCTTCATTTGAACCACTTTTACATCAACCAAGAGATGAAGAAGAAGAAGGTATTATTATTATTATTATTTGTTTATAATCAAAACTATAAATAATAATATTTTTGTTGTTCTTCTTTCTAGGACATACAGATGATGATCGATTTGTTGAAACAAGTATTCAAATACGACAAGCACAAGGAACATTTCCTTCAGCATTTGGTGCAGCTGTTTATCTTCTTGTTGAAATGTTAGAAGATGAAGAACTACTTGAAAATGGAGCAACAGGTTTGTTATAACAAAATATGATAAAAATTTGAAAATTATAACTTATTTGAATAATAAATATTCGATAAATGAAAATATATAAAGTTTGAATACTTTTATTTCATAGAAATTCTTTTTTTTTTCTTGATAAAAAAAATTAAAATGATTTATGCATAGAAAGAGAACATCTCGAAATACATACAATGTATAATTTTTAGAAAAATTTAACGTTTTTGAAAAATTTGTTATTTCAAGAAAACAACATTCATTTTAGTTAAAACTTTCAACTTTTGATAGAATTCATAGAAATACTTGATGAACAAAATTTCAATTCAAAATAATAGTAAAATGACTATAAGTAGAAAGAAAAGTAACAAGAATGACAATTATTAAAATTTATACTTAGCCTCATTAAATTCTACTTAAATGATACAAATCACATCTCTAAAAGCATTTTATTACTTGAAAAAGTTCCTTTGTTGAAGATTCAACTTATTCACTATTTAGCAAAAATATCTCAATACACATTACGGATTATTTTGGAAAACTGAAAGCGCTCTCGAATAAATCATTTTAACTACTGATATGTTTTTTTTTGTTTTTATTTTAGTATCTGCAGCAGCTCGAAAAGCTCTTTGGACATGTTTAGTTGATGAACCAACATTATTAATTCGTTTTTTCTTTGAAAAACTTTCTCATAAAGAACGACGTGTAATTGTTCTCTTTGAAATCTATACCATTAATATTTTCTCGTTTTTTTTTAATATTAGATAAAATCTCTTCAAAGTCTTCGTCGTCTTATGATATGTTTAACTGATATACCACCTCAATTTGCTCATGCTGTATTTAATTATGTACTTGGTTTATTAATGAGTATGGTACGTTCACCACTTGATGGTTCACAAGAATTAATTGTAGCTGGTCTTACATTATTATGGCAAATAATACCTTATTTACATGGTCTTGTTTTAAAAGATTTAAAACAAATATTACGTAAAGAACAAGCTGAAATGATGATATTAATAACTGGTAATATTCCATCAACAAAAAAAGTTATTATACATGGTCCTGATTTATCACAAATACCAACACAAGCAATTATACAAGAAGATACACAATTTAGTAATGTTTTACAAGAAGCATTAGATTTTTTTGGTATACCGGATTCAAAACGTGATAGATATTATTTAATTGATGTTAAAACTCAACAAATACATATTCCAGATACATATGTTAGAGATTTTTATTTTTTTCGTCGAAATATATATCCACAATTATCATTAATACATATGGATACAAAACAATCACAAAAACAATTAGAACAAATGTCAATTTATTTAAAAACAACTGAATTATCAAAAGTTTTATTTGCACGTTATTTAGTTGAAAATACACCATATAATCAAATACATAATTGTGTAACATTTTTTCATGATGAACTTATTAAAAGTCCATCATTTCCACGAAAACCATTAGAATCTGATTTTAATTTATATACAAGAATATCTGATAAAGAATTATTTAATTTAGATATGTTACATAAATATAATTGGTAAGTTAGAAAAAAAATAAAAATGATACATTTTTGATTATCTTATCAATATAATTATTGAGAATAGATAACGTCAAGGAAATTGAAAAGAAGATTAAATATTTCTACCTTCGGGCTATCTTACAGTGTGAAATTTTCTTTAATGATAGATTCAATAGATCGAGACAATAAAGTCACTAATGATTTCTCTAGAATCTTTTCATAGCCTATGATACTGAAATTTGAACATAGTATTTTGTACATATCTACTAAACAATGTAACCATTCAACAACAGTCTGAAAAGGCAAAAACTCTTTGACTATATTTCTGATTCGAATTTCAGGATATCTTTTTCAGAAAGGTATCATCTTTCTGATCGAAATCTGTTCAAAAACATTAATTTTATGATTGAACTTCTATGAAAACATGTTTTCTTATCTGAAAAAGAAAAATTCATTGTCAATTCTTTTTGTTTTACTAACGTTTATTTTTAGGATTAAATTAATTGCATGTTTATTTTTTAATATGGATGGAAAAACAACAACAACATGGGATATAACTCTTTTTCTTAATGTAATCAATGGTGCATTCATTTTACATTGTGAAGATTTTGCTATGTTACGTTTTTGTTTGGCAATTTATATTAGTACAGCAAAACATTTTCGACATATATTTGCAACAAATGGGTTAGTCAAATAATCCTTATACTTTAAGGCCCCCCTCAAAAATCGATCTCAGCCCAGGAACATCCAAACGGGCTAATATTTGGAGCATATGTTGGGCCTGTGATAAGACGCACGTGATCAAATTTTCAGCCTTCTATCATGACGTATAATGGAGATGCGGACCGAATAAGGGTCAAAAAATGGCTTATCGCATCTCCAAAAGTTCTCAGTGGCTCTTCAATATATATGCTTGATTTTTTTTTGTTTGAAAGAGTATGTCCGGATGCAGTGCCTATGAGGGCCCTTTTTTTTTAATCTTATTTTTTAAGAGAAAAACGACCCTGACAAGTTCGGTTACTAAAAAAACTCTCAAAAAATGACGCTCTAATTAAGAAGGCGCTTTTCAATATAATAAAAGCAAAGCCAATTTCAAAAAAGGGGCTCTCATAGGCATTGCATCTGGACATGCTCTTTCAAACAAAAAGAAAATATTCGACTTTATATCGTATTGTAGTTGACTTTCGCTGGAGATGCGTCGTGCGACCACCATTTTGAGAAAAACGCTAAAGAAGTTTTAGAAATGGAGTTTTTCATTCAAATGCAGAAAATAATGGTATATTGATAATATTTATGTGGAATTTTTGAAAGCACGCAATAGGTGATGTAAGCTAGCACTACAGATCGTACTATATGATATAAGAATGTTTATTCCATGCTGATAGAAGTAAAAAAAGTAGTCTTCCCAAAAATAACAAAAACTGCGAAAATCTCTCCGAAAACCGGGCAGTGAGGTGGAAATCTCCTACGAAAGTCTGTAAAAATTTATATATATTCTGAAAGAGGAAACTTCGCTGCATCTTCCTATGATAAAAACTCGACTTCGATTACTTTATCAAAAAATGGATTTTCTGAGGGGGGTCTTTAAACAACAAAAATCACTTTTTTTTTCTTCTTTTAGTTATCTATTAATAATGCCAACATTTCTTCGTGTTTATTCAAATATTCAATCAAATCCAATGTTAAAAAGAGCTATTGAATATTGTTGTAGACAATTCTTTATTTTACATCGTATACCATTTATATTACAAATGCTTGGTAGTATATCACAATTACTTGATTTTGATGAACAAGCTGATGTTACAGATACAAATAAAATTCAACCAATAAATTTATTTCGTTTATTAATTGCATTAGAACAAACAAGTGTTGATGCTATGCGTGATGATTATTCAATATTAGAATTAGTTAAAGATGATTCATCATCAAATAAAACAACATCAATTATAACACCAACAACAATGCCTATAGCTAATATGACTGTTGTTGCAGCACTTGGTCAAGGAAATATGATTGCACCATCAACTATAAAAACTTTAGATTTTTGTTATGCTGATGATGATACAATTTTTACGTTACTTAATTGTATTGATGTTTGTGTTACTGTTGGTAAGTTAAATATTCTAAAACGAAAAATCCTATTATTAGAAAAATAATAATAATTTTCTTAAGATTTTTTTTCGATAAATCAATTAAATAATTAGGAAAAAATTAAAAATTATTCCTTTTCTTTTTTTTTTACAAGGAAACATATCTAACTGTTAATTACTGATAAAAATAATATTTTTTTATCGAGTTGTCGGCTTGTATGGCAAGTCTATTCGTAGAAAAATCAAAAAGAAAGATTTTTCATCTAAACTTTTGTCCATAAATAGGTCTCTGTGTTCGTATGATATCCTAGAAATTTTAGCAAAATCAGGTAGTTCCACTCTAACATATTGAATATACAAAAAAACAAAGTTAACGTTTCTTCGAGTTGATTTATTAATAACAAGTCTTATTCTACAAAAGATTTTTCTCTTAATCATAGACACAATCGAATATTTTTTATATCTAAAAAAGAAAAAGATACTGTACAAATTAGAATTGAATCTGTATTTTTTTTTCAAAATCCTTATAATTTTTGTTTATCTCCGATTCAATTTATATAAGTAATATAGTTCATCAATGTTTCAAATACGAATTAATATTTTTGTTTTTTTTTCTTGTAATAAAGTTTTCATAAATTTTAATTCTGTAATTATTTAAATTAATTTTATTATTTCATTCTAGTTGCATATGCACCTGATTCAATTCGATCATTACAAATGCTTGGTATAATAGATTTACTTTTACCAAAATATTTAGATTATTTAAAAGATCGTACATGTAAAAATGATGCTCAAAAACATGGTCGTGAAGAAATAAAAATAATTGAAAAATTATCTATTGCTATTAAAACAATGATAAGTGCATCTGAAACTTTAACACGAACATTTGTTGGACCAAAACATGAAACATTAACAGGTGCAAGTTATAAACATTCACGTGGTTCAAATCGTTCACCATCTATTGTACCTGATGAAGATTCAATGAGGTAAAAAAAAAACAACAATTAATTTTATATAGAAAAATAAAAATATTTCATTTTTTTTTTTTTCGTATATATTTAGTCGTTTTATTGATGATCGAACAAAAACTAAAGCTCAAGATATTGATGAACATAAACAAGCATCAGAATTTCGTTGGCCACGTGATACACTTCTTTCAGTTATATCAACATTTGTACATTTTTCTACACAACGTTTAAAAGAATTAAATAAATTAATTAATGATCCAACATTACGTATGCCGGAATTACTCGATGCTAAATCTCATACACGTCTTGCTGATATAGCACATACATTACTTAAATTAGGTGGTTATGATCCAATAACAATGTCATGTCGTGGTATACAAAATTATTTTCAAAAATTATTACCATGGACTAATTGGAGTCAAGAACAATTACGACCAGCATTAAATCTTTTATTAAGACGTATTGATAGAATGTTTTCAAAAATATGTAAAAAACCAATGACTAAAGTAAAATAGAATTAAAATAAAGAAAATATTATATCAAAAATATTTTGTTTTTTATTTGATTAGCGTTGTTTTGATTGGGAAGCAACAGCAGGAATTTTAAATGGAATTTATTTAACTATTGATCGTCATCCATATATTGCTTATTTTCCTAATCTTAAAGTATAATTTATAATAAAAAACAAAAATATGAAAATAAATTTTTTATTTTATTTGATTAGGCATTAGTTTCAGGATGTATTGCACTTGTATTAAATGAAAATGTATCAGAATCAAGTCATAGTGTACCACGTTTTGATACAGCAGCTTTTCCAAAAGAATTTTCTCGAGTTGTTATTAAACTTGTTGGAAGATATTTATTAGCTATTAAAGTAAAATTTATAAATCAATTCAATATTGAATTATATTATTAATATTTTGTAGAATCAACCAAATTTAGAAGCTTTAACTGGTAATAGTTGGTCATTTCCAAGTTTACCATCAGCAATAAATCATTTATTACATTTTCTTTTACCATTAATGTTTTGGGCTGGTAGTGGACGAAAAGATGCACCTAAAATTCATTCAATGGATATTTCATATATAATATCAATACTACTTAATGCACTTAAACCATCATCAAAACTTGCATCAGCTATGGGTACACAAAGTGGACCTGGTGGTGGACCATCAGGACAAATAAGTAGTGGACCTGGTACTGGTGGTGGAAAACAACATTTAACTATTGGTGAAGCTATTTTACAAAATAGTAGTTTTACACATAAATCTGTGAGACAATTAAAAGATCTTTTACAAACAGCATCTTTATTAGGTAATTTAATATTAATAATTGATTATATGATTTTGTTTAAGATTAAAATTAAATTAGAAATAGTTTTATATAAAGATTTTTGTTATAAATAAATTTATATATTAATTACATAGATCTATAAGAATTTAATTTTATACGATACTAACAATGTAAAAGTATAAACCTAATAGATTATAATTGAGAATGAGATTTTCATTTCATCTACATTTAAAATAAATAAAGCGAATAGAATTTATAAAAATTAGAGTACCTTGAAAAATCATACGGAAATCGAAATAAATTTAATTTTTTTCTGAATTTAATCATTGATTAATCTTTACATGTATTTTTTTTTCTAAGTATATTAATGAATTATTTAATAAAATATTTTCAATGAGAAATTTGTATACAACTAGTAAATCATTTTTATTGAATGATAAAATTGATTGTTTAATCATTTGTATATATGATGATAATCATAAATCTATTTTTCGTTTTTTTTTTAGGGTTAAAAGTTTTAATTATTGGTTTTACTAAACAATTAAAACGTGAATGGCGACGAATAGCTCAATCAATAAAATTAATGTGCAATAAACAATCGAATATTTCATCAATTCTTTTATCATTTATTGATTTTATTGTTTCATATAAAACTCCAATATTTGTTATTCTTCGACCATTTCTTTTTCATTATGTAAGATATTGTTGTTTTTTTGTTTAGTATTATTTATACTAATTTGTTTTATTTTTTTTTTTCATTTAATAGATCTATTCGATTTCATCGGAAAATGAACGTGATTATGAAATGATTACAAATATACAACAAAAACTTATTTTTGATAAAATAACACCAGCAAAATCAACTGGAGAAATTTTAAATAGTTTAATGCAAGAATTAAATCATTTAAAAGCTGAATTAACAGGTAAGAATTCTTTTTTGTTTTTCTTTTTAATTTCAATAAAATAATCATCAATAAAATAAATAAATAAATAAATATCGAAACATTTCATAGCCGTATTATTAGCAACTGCACAAGAAATGAGTCGTACAGGTTCAGGTGGTGGTAAAAAGAGAATTATTTTATCGAGAACACCACGACGAAGAAAACGTGATGATATTCCTCTAGTTCGTCTATCATCATTTGGTTGGTTCAATTTCTTATTGCACGAATTTTTAATTCAAATTTTCACAGAGCATGCTTGACTATTCAGCATGAGCACCTTGTTGTTTTTTCTGAAATTAATTTTATAACTAAATCAATTAATTTAATTTCATCTTTTATTTAGATGAATCAAAATCATTATTTCCTTATGAAACACGTCCAGTAGGTTCAGAAAAAGTTCGATTTGATACTGAAGCACTTGAACAAATGAAAGATCGTGATGGTACTACAGGTACATCTGCTGTTACAACTGATGGACGATCAATTGGTACTCGATTAACAAATACATATCGTATTCGACAACAACAATCAAGTGATAGTAGTTTAAATGCATCACCAAAAAAGAAAACAGAAAAAATTCGATCGAAAGAAGCATTAGATATACTTGAAACATATCTTGCTCGTTATAGAATTCGATCAGGCGGTAAGATTTTTATCTTTAAATATGTATAATTATTCAAGCTTAAAACAACAACAACAACAAAGATTAATTAGATGTCAATGGGTTTATATGATTTTGTTGCTCATTGATTATTGTCTAAGGTTGATGTTGATATAACTCTATGATTTACTTGAAAACAGAAAAAAATCATTCTGAAACTAATTTTCTAAGATAATTTCGTCGAATGAATATAAATTCTTATTGATTTAAAGCACCATAAACGACCAAAAAAACTTTCACTTGGCGTTTCGTTTCTTTTTCCAAAACTTTTTTCAAGGTTTTTCTCATCCTTCATTCGAAAAATAAGCTATTTTTAAGAAGAATCGAAAAACTTTTTCGTTTTTTTTTGTCATTTTATAGGTTTTCTCGAAGAAACTTCATTATAGCCAAAAGTTCCTTTTTTTTCTGTTTGAAAGGCGGAAGACTATAGAAGATTTTTGGAGCTATTTTTTAAACCTTTGTTTGGCTAATATTTCACTTAAACGTTATGATAAAGAGTTGAAAATTTCATTTCATTCAAAAGTTTCAGACGTGAGATCGATTTTTGAGGAAGAAGTTTCTCAACAGTAAATAAATCTATTGTTTCTTTTTGTAAGTATTTTGTTTGAATAATTATTTTTATTTTTAATTAGCTGAAATACCTGAAATACCAATAAAATGGACAAGAGATTTAACATTAAATCATCCTTTAACAACAGATGAACCAACAACACCTATTCTTTCAGGTAAATCTTTTTTTTATTTTATCATATTTTTTATCAGAGAAAAGAATTCGATTTTTATAATAGAAAGTTCACATTTACCATCATCATCAAGTCAAAATCAACCAAGTCAATTATCACGTTCAATAACTGTTGCTGGTGATCGAAGTCCATCAACAACAAATGATCGTTTAATGCGACATTATAATAAAGTAGAAGAAACTGATATTGATCAATCTACAACAACTAAAGAAAGTGCACATAAATTACGTACATTTCGTGGTCGAAAACGAGATACAACACATTTTGATAAATCTCGATTAACAAAAGGTTTAATGCGATCACATGTAAATAGATTTCTTTTTTCTTGTTTTAATATTTTAAAAATTTGATTTTATTTCTATTTCTATTTCATTTTTTTTATTCTAATTAGATATCAAGTGAACCGGTTATGACATATGATGCTACAAAAGAAATGAATGATATATTTCGACCATCAAGGTAAATAAAATTATTTTTAAATTTATTCTTTTCTAAAACCGTTATTTTATTTTAATTTACTCTTCCAGTTGAATGAGAAAGAGAGATCGAGAGTAGGTCGATCATTTTTTTTTTAATTTTTTAATTTTTGTGTTATTTTAATTTTTTTTCTTTTCTTATTCTATCTTTCTTATAATATACTCGTTTCTTTTTTATGCGTATCCTTACCTAATCGCATGGAGAACGAAATATATAAAATATAACCTGCTTTGCATGATAAATCTATGATATTTTTTTAGAGAGAATGAATAGTTTAATTAAATACAATTTATATTGCGATCCATCTTCTTTTTCCCATTTATTATATATATATATAGATATATTTGTATATGTATTATATTTAGACAAGCCAATAAACAAGCTGTTACTACAATCATGAATGAAAAACCTTCTGATTTTATTGATACACGTGCTTCCAATGATCCAAATGTACTTGCTTCTTTTTTAAATAATAATATCAATGAACAAATACCTTTATCGTCTACTATTCCTATGACAACAATTCTTCCAACACAAACAGAATCACATACAGAAGTATGGATATCACGTTTACCTAAGACACCATCTGTAACTGAAGCCGACTATGAATCTCAAGTTTGAGCTTGTTCTCAGGTCATTTGTTCACTTCTTTTTTTTTCCTTCTTCTTCTTCTTTC
This sequence comes from Rotaria sp. Silwood1, assembly GCA_905250075.1. Lineage (NCBI taxonomy): Eukaryota > Metazoa > Rotifera > Eurotatoria > Philodinida > Philodinidae > Rotaria > Rotaria sp. Silwood1. The sequence continues at coordinate 139,370 of CAJNOP010000067.1, read as the reverse complement.
TTTGTCACTTTCTTTTTTCTTGCTGTTTAATTGATTTTTAACAAGTGTAAAGCAAAAACCAAAATTACAAAAAAAATAACAAAAAATCAAGAATTATTTTTTATTTAAATATGTATTTTGTTCGTTATTATCCGACTCTTTTTTTTTCTTTCTAATTTTGACGCTTTCTTTTTTTTTTCTTGGCTTGTACTTTCTAATATATAATAAATAATAATAAATATTGATATAGATAATCACCATCAATTGAAAAAATTATTTTCTGAATTTGATAATCTTACTTAAAAGAAAAAAGAGTATGACTAATACGATCTTTTCAACTCGTTGTTTAATCTAGAAATCTTTTTGTATTTCGAATATATATTTTAAACTCGTTATATTACTTATTATAAGCTTGATACTTGATTATTTTTGTACACGGATATTCATTCAAATATTATAGTGAATGAATATTATTTTTCATGTTTTTTTTTTTTTAATTGAAAGTTGATCTCATTTGTATAATGTCTCTTAACAAGTTTGATCGAAATTGCAAAGATAAATATTCTTTTGGTCAATACTATACAAACAAATATTTGTTGAAACATACAATTCATTGATTTAATATACTAAAAGAAAGATTTTATCTTATATAAACAATATTATCTATATATGTATCATGAATATATCAATTTATTGACAAAACTTTCACTATCGTTTTTCTTAATAATGTAACTCATGTATTCATAAATATTGGTCAGTTGATTTCTAACAACTAGTAATTTAATCTGATTATGAATATGAACAATCGAAATGATTGATGTTGTTCAATTGAATTTTCTCATCTTCTTTTTTTTCTTTTCATGATTCTACTGACAAATCATTGTGTATTCATTGAAGTTTTTTTTTCTTTTTTTGTTCATGACATATTTCATCATTGAATAATATTCTCAAAAGATTTGTATCAAAAGAAATTTTTTATGATTTTATTCCCATGATAACATGAAATCAAATGAACTTCATTTGAACAAACAAAAACATAGTTCATGAAGTTTACTAAAATAACATTTTCTTTTTTCTTCTTCTCAATTTTTATGAACTTGTTCAATCTTCTTAAGAGCATCATTTTTTATTTATGTCGATTTGATTCCATTTATTTTTATTTCATTATGAGGTTTTATCTTCAAATGAAAAAAAAAAAAAGTTTTTTTTTTTCTTTTGATTCAATATTACGTAATTAAGTAGCAAAAAAAAATGGAAATACTTGGAACATAATTGGATTCTTTTGTTTCTTTTTTTTTTTCAATATGTCAGTTAATTTCTTTTTCAATTATATATAATTAAACATATTTAATTGATTACATTGAAATTTGTACAAATTTAATATAACTTAAACATATTTTATTCTGATATATTTTTAATAGTTACATAGCAAAAGCTTTATTTAATAGTACATAACGACAGAAAGTAATTCGAGAGTTATGAGTCTTCCACCAGTCTAATATTCATCTTGTCCAATGTCATTATCCAATTTGATTGATAGACAAAGTACTAGAGAAAACATTAATGTGCATATTAACAGTTAAAATTTTTGTCTCATCCATGTAATCCATTAGACTGATTAATTGTATGTACAATGAAAAAAAATACAACAAGATTCTAAGAATAGATAGCCATCTGTCGATGCCGTCTCGTGAGCAATATGGTAGATACTCTGTTTATTTACTACGTTTGCTTCCGATCTATCTATCTATCATGTCCGTTTGACCTCTTGAAAGCGAGAAAGACAGAGAGAGAGAAGCAAGAGAGAAGCAAGAGAGACACACAGAGTAACAAGAAAAAGAAAAAAAGACACATGCAGGCAGAACATTTGCTAAGCTTTTTGTGTATTGATCATTTGCTTTTTCTCTTCTCATCTCTCCATATAGTTGTCCTCGTCTATTTGTCTAATATTATTAAAACAAGAAACCAATGAATTCGACATTAAATGATAACAATTCGTCACTAGATATGACACATATGCCTGAAACTATATTGGAACAAAATTCTAATCAAGCATTAATAACAACAAATGATATAGATATAACTAATGAAGAAAAACATCTATTATCCAATCATGATAATTTATTACAAAGTAACTATTTTCTTATCTCATTCATATCAATTTTGTCTTATATTTTTTTTTTTGTCAATCTAGGTAATAATGATAATATACCATTAGAATCATCAAATATAACTAAAAAACCTGAATCATTAATATCTGTTTATGATAATTCAAATGATGGTGAACAACAATTAAAACAACAAATCAATCAAAATTCTTTACCTTTAATTGGTATACTTGGTCATAATCAACGTTCACAAGCATTTTTTAAACGTTTATTATTATCGAATTTTCCAAAACCAATATTATATGATAGAAATATAGATGAAATAGATTTAAATGAAAAATCTAATTATGTATCATATGAAACATTTTGTAAACAATCACCATCAATTATTCTTATAACAGATAATCAAATAAATAATATTGAAGATATTTTAAATGATAGTAATAATAAACAACAATTAATAATTGATGCACGAGAATTAATTAGTAAATATTTTTCAAAAAATTCTTCTCATTTATTAATACCAATAATAAAATCATATCGTGCTTTTGGAAATTTATCAAATTGGGAAATTGAAAATGGTACACAACGTATTGGTGTTGCTATTGAACAAGGATCACCATTAAATTTAATTAAATTTATTCATGATTTAAAATGTTTTTCACGTGGTATTTATTTTCTTGATCAATATTCATATAATTCTGAACAAATAAAATCATTTCATAATTGTCTTTTTCCATTAGTATCAACAATAATTATATTTAGTATATGTTTTATATTATCTATTATTGAACAAACACATAAACAAGATTATTATCATTCAAATTTAACTTATTATCAAGCTAGTTCAATAACAGGTGCAACAAGTATAACATTACTTTCATTATTATTTTTTATAAGACCAATGCTTGAATTAATTGATTTTATTTATTCATCTATTTTAAAAAAACAAAATAAAAGTAAATTTTTATTTTTGAATTAAAATAATTGATGTATGTATTTTTTTTTTTGTAAATTATTATAGAAAATATTGTTCCACATTTGACATTTGTACAACGTTGGTTTCAATCACGACGATATATAGCATGGTATTCATTAATATTTGCTTTTTTACATTTAATTTTTTTATTATTTTCAAAAAATGATTTCAATCAACATATATTCTTTTTGCCTATATTTTTTGGTTTATTTACATTAATACTTTTATGTATTTTATCATTTGTTTATTTTCCATGGATAAGTGAACGTTTATTATGGCGTGAATACCATTTATTAACAGCATATTTAGGACCATTTTGTCTTTTAATTGCTTTTATTCATGTTTATATTAGTTGGAAATATGATTATTATTCACATCATCAATATTTATTTAATTTAAAATTTTTTTCAATGTTTTTACCATTGATTGTATTAGTGTTAAGTTTTATTATATATGGAATAATTCATCCAATAATTAAATTGATTCAATGGAATCGAACTCGACCAAGAAAAAATAAGACATCAACAATAATAACAAAAGACACATCGCTTTTACCATAGAGTGTATCATTACAATGTGTTTCGTTTTTCTTTTTTGTTTGTTTGTGTTCTTTTTAGCGTATATTTATGTGTGTATGTTTGCGGAATGTTGTAGCAATAATAACTTGAAGACAAGACAGAAGATCGAGAAAGACTCTAGTTTTGGATATATAATGAGAATAATCATCAGAAAACTAATCATATTTGTCTATGTAAGTGACAGATGGTTGGTGTCAAAAATGAAAAGCAAGATACTCGATAATAAGACAAACTCATATTGTAGAATAATTTCTTTAACATAAATTACGATTTCTACATTGTGTTCAGAAATGAAATCATAAAAGTTGTTGTTGTTGTTGTTTTCTTTTTCTTTCTCAAATAGTTCACATTTTTCAAAATGTTTTCTAGAAGCATTTTTCTTAATGATTTTAATTAATTAATACATATTACATGAAATTCATACAAAATGATTTATTTTTAATTAGAAAAACTTGTTGTCAATGATCAGACTCAATTATTATTTTCTAAAACTTTTAATATAATATAAAATTTATGATAAATAATTTTCAACTAGAAGTCAATATAATATTATAATAGAAATATAATTAACAAGTCATTTAGTAAATTTAGAAAATAGATCAAAAGAAAATAAAAATTATATTTGTTCTATGGATAAATAAAACATAGTAGTTTGAGATTTCTTTTATTTTATTGACAGAATAAATATTCTGAGTGATCAAATCATTTCATTTTTTTTTCGATCATATTTAAAGTCAAAACAATTGAGCATTAATATTTTATAATATTCGGCAATAATTGGTAAAAGATCATCAAAACTAAGTCTTATAAAGTGATAGTTTTGATCAAACTGATTCATATTTAATGTCAAAAATTAAAGTGAAGATAAATTTATTTTATATCATATGTATGAGAGATTTATTTAGTAAAGATATTATTGTTGACGATATTATTTGATTCTACATATGATGTGAAAAATATTCTTTTAAAATATTACAGACAATAATTACATTAGCTATATATGGATTATTATTTAATAATAAATCTGTGATCAATTCAAGATTTGATGATGTAGTAATATCTAAGAATTTCTTGATTATTTCTTCAAAATGTTATTGATGAAGTTTTTAATGATCATTATTTTCTAATGTTTTAATTGTTTCCTAGAAGTTCTTTTTGAGAGAATAACTTTTGATCATCATTATTAGTAATTTCTAGTACTATGTAGGAAATTGTCTCTCTAATGAGAGACTAAATCTATATAGAAAGGTCAAACATAGTTCTATTTTACCCTTTTGACATTTTGTTAGTTAATGCCGATCATGCGTGTTTCATGGTGAAAAACAATAAATTACCCTTGATATTTTCAGTAGTGATACAAGTCATAAGTTTTTGTCGTCTAATATAATTAACAATTTTTGTCCATGCGAAAAATGAATAACTATCAATTAAAAAATCATACTTTTTTCTGTCATACATAAGATATGTTTGAAGATCCAGATGTATTATTGATGGATTATACTTTCTTGACTATTTCATATTTTCTTTTCCTAACCGATTGTTTTGTTATGGATGATATGATCATGTAAAAGTACTAAAGTAGACCTTCGACATTTGTAGTATTAGTAAAAAAAGATAATATGTGTCCAGAGAAACAATTTCTATATAGAATAGAGAAAAAAAGCAGAAAGTTTCCAGATTTTGATTGCAAAAAATTGAGTTTTATCAAAAATAAATCTGGTATTCACAATCAGCATGGTAAATCACATCAGTAAACACAATTTTCATCCGTAGGAGACACAGAATAAAATTTCTGAAGTCAATGGCTGACCGGAGGAACCACTGTGAAAATTGTCAAAGAAACAATTCAACATGAAGAATATGTTTAGTGGTGTAATTTAGCATGTTGATTGTGAATACCGGATTTATTTTTGATGAAATTCAACTCTTTGCAATCAAAATCTGGAAACATTGCCTTTTTTTTGCCATTTTACTATGGAAATTGTTCCTTTATAAACTTTTCATCTTTTTTTTTTGCTGATACCAAAAATATCGAAGCTCTGGTTTAGTAATCTTATACGATCATATCATCAACAGCAAAAAGAAAGAACTCGAAAAAGATAATATGAAACAGTCAAGAAAGCATAATCCATCAAAAACGCACCAGAATCTTCAAATATATCTTATGAATGACAGAAAAAAGATGAGCTTTGATTGATGATGATGATTGGTTTTTCGCATGCGCCAAAATTGTTAAATATATTAGACGACAGAATTTTATTACATCTATTACTGGTGAAAATATTAAAGTATTCTATCTTTGCTACATAAAGCACGCTTTATCGACAACTTTACTAACCAAATGTCAAAAGAGTAAAATAGAACTTTGTTCGGTCTATCATCATATATGTTATCTTTAGTTAAAGAAAATTTTCTACATAGTAATCAGGGATGCCACCTCTTCCGCTTTTTGCGGAAAGTTTCTGCTTTTTCACCTTTTTTCCGCTATTTTTCCACTGTTACGCTTTTTTATATAAAAAGGTGATGTATTTTCAAAACATGTTCGGAGCAAAACTTATTATTGTCAAATAAAGTCTTACTGTTTGTACATTCAATTAATCATCATTCTTATTATGTCATCCATAAAATCAATGAACGAACACAGAAATTTTTTGTATGTTAAAGGATTTGCGCACTAATTGTCTGTTCGGGAATTAAAAGCATCATTCTGCTCTCAACTGATAGTTAACTCCTTTTCAAATTATTTTGCCTTCTGTGTATGTACCCAAAAAAATTTTTCAATCCGAAAATTTAAACGTTTTTTATGATCTAAAGATATTGAGATTGCAAATAATAAAACAGATCGTAAACATTTAATAACAACATCACCAATTCTGAAATCAAATGAAAATAAAAAATATTGAAGCCATACTAGGTGCCTATCAAAAGATAAAGAAAGGCATGTTTTATTCACAATGACTACTTAATCCTCAGTTCGCATCATTTTTACAACAGTATAAACCAGATTCAGCTAAAGTTCTTTGTATTGCCTCTAACGAACATTTTTCAGTATGTGATGGTGGAAAAAATGATATTGATCGTCACATAAAGTTGAAAAGACATAACAACAACATAAAATCATTTGGTATAGATCGACAATTGATAACATCAACTATGAAATCTAACAAGAAGGTTGAAGAAACAGCAGCTGCAGAAGGTACGTTTGTATACCGTGGAGTGAAGCATAGTCATTCTTATTCATTTCAACAATACTTTATATTTTGCAATTTTGTTAAAATAAAAACAGAATGCTGTAGATACGAAAAAGTTGAAAATCCTCATAAATGCTAAAAATCCGCAACGAGATAAGTTTCCGCTTTTTCTGTTTTTTGTTTCTGCAATTTTCCGCTTTTCTAAGTCAACTTTCCACTTTTGTGACTTTAGAACGTAGCATTTCTGATAGTAATAAAACTCATTCTTTCAAAGAAAATCAGAAAATATATGATCATTAAAAATTTCATCAGTATTATCCAAAAAAATGATCTTGGAAAAAATGATCGGATTGAACTGACAATTTCAGAGTTTACTAAACTCTTTAGTATTCACAACGTTTCAAAAAACAATGAAGAAACTAAGATATTGGTTCATCATCGATGAACTAAAGTGCTTGATTTTTCAGAATACTCAAAAAAAAGGTTTTCTAGCAAGAAGAGAAATTTTTTCTTCTGTTTGGTTTGTTTGCAATTAATAAAGGGTGAATCAGAAGTCCAGGAGCGTAGCCAGAGGGGATATGCACAGGGTGCCAGGGCACTCCCCTTGGTCAAAAAAACGTCTGGTGGGGAGTACAGGTAAAATATGTTTTTTGAGAAATAAAAATTTATTTTGTTGCTGATGTGCACATCCAATAATGAGTCGGCACCTCCCTTGAAAAATTTCTGGCTACGCCACTGCAGAAGTTCTGACTCTTTTTATATAATAAATATTTCCATACTAATGAATTATCTCACAGAAGTGCTTCAATTGAGAATAAGGATAGTAAAACGAACTCTTGAAAAGGTCTATAAAATGATCCTCTAGCTCATTTAAGTAAAAACAAAAAGTTATTAATCTAGAAACATCTGTCATATTTCTAAGTAAATCAATCGTTAAAATATCGATCATTAAAAACAACATGGTTAACTAACTGTAACTTAAACAGTCAGTTCGCATTTCTAAACCATATGGGAATTGTTTCCTGGTGAATAGGATATTTAATGCGTTAATCTCATATAATTATTGACATGCATTATTTCTGTTTTTGAAAAGGCAAGAATGTCATATGAATAATAAAGTTTACAGTTGAAAAATCACTTTTATTTTGACTTCAACTTTTTAAAAATGTATTCATTTTTCGACTACTATCGTAAGAGCCGTTCTATTTTTGAGAATTGTTTAGTATGCCACATCTTAATCAATCTTTCATTAATTTTCTTTTTAATATTTGATTTATTTCCTATGTAAATGATTCTCGATGTAAAAGAGAATAATTTTCATAAGTGTGTAATTCATCGAGATTATTTGTTATTTCCTAAGTTGAGTTCTATTTGTTCAAATACAGAATAGATGCACGACAACAATTGCATCTACTTAACATATTGAATAAAACAATTTTAAGAATTAATTTAGTTATTAATATGATAAATATTTCTAAACTAATAAATTTCTTACTAAATCAGTTAAAAAGATCATTTTATAATCATATCGAAGAGTATGGTTTAATAGTACTTTTTTTTCCTCTATCAAAAAACCAGTTCTACTAGAAGATTTATTAGTATGAAAATATCTATTAAGTACAACAAATTAGGAATTTTGGTTCACACTTTGGGTCATAAAATAATTCTGTATCTGATATATTTAAATATACATTTCAACAAAAGAAATCTTTTGATTTTTATCTTTATCATGTAAACAATTTTTTGAATTTTTGAAAATAATTGTTTTTAGAAAATTCAATGGCATTATTTCATTCAATCGATTCTTTGAAATGTTTGAAGTGTTATTAAGATCCATTTTTTCTTGAAGAGATGTAGAAAAACAAGTGATACATTTTCTTTTTCATCTATTGAAATCAACAAAATGGGAATAAGTTTCATAGCCCATTATTATTATTAATAAATATTGACTTTTTCCTTTTACAGCAAAACTATAGCCTTATTCTACTTCAATAGTAAAGTACTGCGATTACAATAAACTTCTTTGTGTTGAATATTAAATACTTCATGAAAAAACAAACAAACGAACCATTTCTTACAATGTTTTCTTATAATTATTCGAAAAATATCTCAAAATGTATTGTACTTTTATTTATATTTCTTCATTTGATCATTAACTAAGTGTTTTTCTTACTGACGCCATTGTGAATTGATCAGAACGAATTAAAATGAGCAATTTTTTTATATTTCTTTTTCATATATTAGTCAAATCAACTTGTCGATTAGTCATATTTACTTCTGAATCACTATATGACGAGAAAATTGAACCTATCTCTTCAGCTTATTCGAAAGAACTCGACAAATATGCCGATATTTTTTAATTTATTGACAGATTGTAACTTAAATGTCTGTATACTCTGCAAAAGATATAGCATATATAATACAGAATGAAAATAAATATACGATAAATTACAAGGATTCAATTTTTGTCTCGATAATATAACACAATATCGAAGTACGTAGATAAAATAAGTATGCAAAATCTCAAAATAATCTATACCGACCATATAAATAAAATTTTATGTCTACCACTCGATAAGAGGTCCTCTATCGAATCGTTATTTAGTTATGATTCTGGAAAATATATTTAAATAATTTTTACAAAAGGATGTAGTAGTTTATTGAAATGATATGAAATTAGAATTTAATATAATTTCAAAAAAAATTTATGTCATTTTACTTCCATAATTATGACTCATTTTAATACAAATACAAAAAAAAATACGTATTTACTCATAAATTAAACATTATGACAAAAGACAAAATGACACATTTTGAATATTTACATGAAAATATATTTAAATTGCAAATATTTTTCAATTATTTATCTATTTAGTTATTAACCATTGACTTAATAGTTTCCATAGCAACTCATTTATATTTGATTCAGTTTTCCAAGTGCATAAGTATGCTAACATTAATTGATTACCAATATAATATTTTTCTGTTGTTTTATAAACGAGGAAAAAAAAACTATTTGAATTTATTTTCTTTATATGATTCATATGATTATTTTTTTTTTTTTAATATTTTAATAAGATGAAGAACATATATATATCCATTTAAATGAAATTGATGAGAAGAATAAAGACGAAGAAGAAGAAAAAATCGAGGGATGGAGAAATTCGTCGTTTATTCGTTCATCATCCATCTATCTTACCCATTCTCCCTCTCATCGCATTTAGTCAGTCATCTCTTTTTCTTTTTTCTTTTGCTTTCGTTGGTAAACAGTTGACAAATAAAGCTAAAGAAAAGAGACTAATAGCATATATATAGAGATATATCTATATACATATACATATATCTGTTTACCTCGTTGGACTATTATTCTAGTCGATTTCGAGTGTTCGTCCGTTATGATTTCTTCTTTATTTTTTCCATGCATAAAGATATTCACATAAGAAAATATAACATCTAAAATTTATATTTAACCATTTTTTTGATATTCTCTATTTTTAAATTTCTATTTAGAACGACTATATATAAAAACAGTTAATAATGACTAATAGTGATGATTTAACTGTAGCAACAACAACAACAACATCAAATACAATTATGAATACTAATACAAAATCATTTGTTGATGATCTAAATTGGAAAGAAAAATTAAAATTACCACCAAAAGATAATCGACCAAAAACATCTGATGTTACTAATACGAAAGGACATAGTTTTGAAGATTATTGTCTTAAACGTGAATTACTTATGGGTAAATATCGATAGATAATTTTTCTATTATATAAAACAAATTCTTATTTTAGGTATTTATGAAAAAGGTTGGGAAAAACCATCACCCGTACAAGAACAATCTATTCCAATAGCATTAACTGGTCGTGATGTTCTTGCACGTGCAAAAAATGGTACAGGAAAAACAGGTGCATATACAATACCAATTATTGAACGTATTGATCCAAATAAAAATATTGTTCAAGCAGTTATATTAGTTCCAACACGTGAATTAGCATTACAAACAAGTGCTATATGTATGGAACTTTCTAAACATATTCAATTACGTGTTATGGTTACAACTGGTGGTACATCATTACGTGAAGATATATCACGTTTACAAGAAATTGTTCATATTATTATAGCAACACCTGGTCGTTTATTAGATTTAGTTAATAAAAATTTAGCTAAAATTGATGCATGTCGTGTTATTGTATTAGATGAAGCTGATAAATTACTTTCACAAGATTATAATCATTTATTAGATGAATTATTATATACAATGCCAAATGATCGACAAGTAATGCTTTTTTCAGCAACATTTCCTTTAATTGTTGATGATTTTATTAAAAAACATATGAAACAACCATATGAAATTAATTTAATGGAAGAATTAACACTTAAAGGTAAGTAGAAAAAAAATAATTTTTCTGATTTTTTTCTTTTGATTTATTTACTATTAGGTATTACTCAATATTATGCATTTGTACAAGAACGACAAAAAATTCATTGTTTAAATACACTTTTTTCAAAAGTATAAAAAAAAACAAAAAAAAAAAAAAATTCAGAAAAATAATTTTTATTTTTTATTTTAGTTACAAATTAATCAATCGATTATATTTTGTAATTCAACACAACGTGTTGAACTTTTAGCTAAAAAAATAACTGAATTAGGTTATTCATGTTATTATATACATTCAAAAATGCGACAAGAACATCGTAATCGTGTATTTCATGATTTTCGTACTGGTCTTTGTCGTAATCTTGTTTGTTCGGATTTATTTACTCGTGGTATTGATATTCAAGCTGTTAATGTTGTAATTAATTTTGATTTTCCACGTTACAGTGAAACATATCTGTAAGTAAAATCTACATTTTATAAATGAAAAAAAAAAATTTTCGTTTTTTTTTTTTTTTGTTTAGTCATCGTATTGGTCGTTCAGGTCGTTATGGTCATTTAGGTCTTGCAATAAGTTTAATAACATATGATGATCGATTTACTGTACACAAAATTGAACAAGAATTAGGTACAGAAATTTTACCTATACCACGGCATATTGATGAAAATTTATATGTGGCTAAAGTATCAACTATTGAACAATCAATTGATGAACAACAAACAGATAAATGAACAATCGATCAGATTTTTTTTTTGTTTTCTTGCTATATGTGTGTTTTACTAGTCAAACTAACAAAAAAAAAAAACAATATATAAGTCATATAAGATCAGATATGATGTATGCTAAATTTTTATCGTTTGTTTTTTTTTTCTCTTTGTTCTTCTTCTTGTTTCTTTTTGCATATCATTGTGATCATAACATTTTTCTTTTATTATATGGATGATGGATTAAAAAAACATAAACAAAAAAGAGTAAAATAAGAAAACGTTTAGATATTCTAATTGTTTTATTATTTTTGTTTTTTTTTTATATTAAAAACACAATGATATTTTTTCTTTAGATAAAACGAAAAACAAAAAGATTTCATTCAATTATAATTTTATCGCTATATATATATATATTTATTTCAAACTTGAATTATTTGTTCATTAATATTTTAATACAAATATTCGTTTGATATTGTACATATATTTCATTCCTTTTATTTCCCTCCGTTATTTGTTTCTGTTAATTTTTATTTACTACCATTCAATTATGATTGGTGGTTCATCCACGGGAGGCAAAGCCTCACCTTCTTTACCATTTTCTACATCAAATTTTCCTGGAAATTTAATTACAAAAATCGATGGTAATGATAAGAATACAATCAATAATGGAAATATATCAACAAATATAATTAATAAAGATGATCCTGATTGGAAATCAAAATTAAATATTCCAGAAAAAGATCGTCGTGCTAGAACAAGTGATGTAACAAATACAAGTGGTCATGATTTTGAAGATTATTGTCTTAAACGAGAATTACTTATGGGTATAACATTTTATAAACAAAATTCTTCTCTTTATAACTATAAAAAAAAATTTTTTTAGGTATTTATGAAAAAGGTTGGGAAAAACCATCACCTATTCAAGAACATTCAATTCCAATAGCATTAACTGGTCGTGATGTTCTTGCACGTGCAAAAAATGGTACAGGAAAAACAGGTGCATATACAATACCAATTGTTGAACGTATTGATCCAAATAAAAATTGTATTCAAGCAGTTATATTAGTTCCAACACGTGAATTAGCATTACAAACAAGTGCTATATGTATGGAATTATCAAAACATATTCATTTACGTGTTATGGTTATGACTGGTGGTACATCATTACGTGAAGATATATCACGTTTACAAGAAATTGTTCATATTATTATAGCAACACCTGGTCGTTTATTAGATTTAGTTAAAAAAGATCTAGCTAAAATTGATGCGTGTCGTGTTATTGTATTGGATGAAGCTGATAAATTACTTTCACAAGATTTTAATCATTTATTAGATGATGTTATTTTTCATTTACCACAAGATCGACAAATAATGTTATATTCGGCTACATTCCCATTGACTGTTGATGATTTTATTAAAAAACATATGAGAAATCCATATGAAATTAATCTCATGGAAGAACTTACTCTTAAAGGTATTTAATCATTTTTCTCAAAAAAAAAAAAAAAAAACAATTTTTTCATATGTAAAAACACTTATGATCAAATTTATCATCTAGGCAAAAATGACAACATTGAAGTGACATACTGAATCCTAATAATATTTTCTCTCTTAAAACAAAATTGATAATAATTTGAGCTTTAAAGGAAAATTCTACGACATAATTAGAATTGAAGGCAGATAGAAGAAGCTAAGTTACGATAGGTAATATTCTGAAGATGAAAACAACGTCTGTCGACTTTTTGACATTTTCCATTTTTTGAACATATGAACATAACACTTGATTGTTTAGTCATTGGATATGAATTATTTTCATTTCTTTTGTTTTTTTCAAGGTATTACTCAGTACTATGCATTTGTACAAGAACGTCAAAAGGTCCATTGTTTAAATACATTATTTTCAAAAGTAAAAAAAAAAAGAAACAAAAATTTTTCTGTATAACAAAATTTTTTTGTTTTATAAAAATTTAGTTACAAATAAATCAATCAATTATTTTTTGTAATTCAACACAACGTGTTGAACTTTTAGCAAAGAAAATTACTGATCTTGGTTATTCATGTTATTATATACATTCAAAAATGCGACAAGATCATCGTAATCGTGTATTTCATGATTTTCGTACTGGTCTTTGTCGTAATCTTGTTTGTTCGGATTTATTTACTCGTGGTATTGATATTCAAGCTGTTAATGTTGTGATTAATTTTGATTTTCCAAAACTAAGCGAAACATATTTGTAAGTGTCAAACAAAAACACAAATATTTATTTCAAAACGCAAAAAAAAACAAAAAAAATAATTTTTAAATTTTTAATATAGACATCGTATTGGTCGTTCAGGTCGTTATGGTCATTATGGTATTGCAATAAGTCTCATAACATATGAAGATCGTTTTTCACTACATAAAATTGAACAAGAATTAGGTACAGAAATTCAACCAATACCAAAACAAATTGATCCGTCACTTTATGTTGCTGAATATCAAATGAGTGGAGAAAATATTAGTGAAAAACAACATGAAAATAGTGCTAGTGCATCAGCAAATAAAAACTCATAAATATAAAAAAAACAACAACAAAGAACATAGTCGATGTTGTACAGTTTTTCTTTTTTTTCCCTTTTTGAATTTTTTTTCCGGTGCAAAAATTGCATCCGTCATTGCCATTGAAAAACAACTATAAGAAACTTTTTTGGCTAAAACTTCGGTTTTTTTTTCTTCTTTTTCTTCTCTTTAACTTCAAATCTTTTATTTCGTTGGTTCTTTTTCTCCGTTGTCTTGTGTCTTGTTTATTTGTTCTTTATGTGAGGTTTTTCTTCATGATTTGTTTGTTTTCTTTCTCCCCCCCTCCTCTTTCTTTTTCTCACAGCTGATATTCGACATTGGCGTAGATTTGTGAGATAATCATCATTTTTCTTCGTACAAAACAAAACAAATGATTGTGTTGTAATTTTTTTTTTCGGTTTTCTCTTTTGTTTCTCATCTTTCTTTTTTTTGTTTTGTTCTTCTTCATTTTTTTTTCGCCGTTTTTCTGCACTATTTTTCATTGCGATCTCATCTTTATTAACCGAAAGAAAAAAAAACAATAGTTTTGTGTTATGGTTAAATCTTTCGGTAAGATTTCATTTCTTTTTTTTTGTTTTGTTTTTCGTTTTACACATTACTCTTTCATTCATTCTATGTCCTGTATGTGTTTATGTTCTAAGTCTTTATTGTCTTTTGTGTTCTATGTATGTTTTCTTTGCACGCAAATTAATATATATTATGTGTGTGTACCGGATGAGAAAAAAATCATGTATTTAAATACGTTTTTTTTTGTTCCCGCTATTTGCTTATGAAACGTAAAACAAAAAGAAGGAAGTTTTTTTTTTCATTGCGTGCATGTGTTTTTAACTCTATATTATCTATAAGACACACACACATATAGATATAGATATATATGTATGTATTTTCTCTTTCTCTCTCTCTCTGTTTTTGATACTTTAATGTGTATGTTTATGAATATTGTATGGTTTTTTGATGTTTGATATGAGAGACGAGTATTTGACAACTATTATATGAGAAAATGTTTTAAATTGTGCCATCGAAAAAAAAAAAAACAAAAAGTCACACATGAAAAAATAATAATGAAAATATGAATTGAAACAACAATAAATATATGAACATCCATCTTGCAGATGATAACATCATAAATTAATATTTTCTTTTGTTTTTTTTTTGTCGTTTTGGTTGATGATTTTTTATTCTTTACCTTTTAGAACATGACTGCTAAACCATTGTTTAATATTAGTATGTAATTAATTGTATTCATTTGAGTCATATTTATAATTGTTCTTAGATGAACCGGTATTTGCCTTGCATCAAGGAAAAACATACAAGGCTAAGGTTGGTATTGATTATTTTTTTTTTTTTATTTGAAGAAAACAAGAATAGTAAAGATAATTCTTGTGTTTATAATGTTTTCTTGTTGAATGAAAATATGATAACTTTTATGATGAATAATTATATAAAGAATTTTTAGAAAGTTATTAGATCGAAAAAAAACATTGAATATCTTCATCATATGTTGACCAACAGAATATTAATAGTTTAGTTTCATAAGAAAAAATTTTGTCTAAAATTGTTCTGAAAGTATTAACAACTTCACTTTAATAAAGAATTGTAGCTTTATACAAGCTATGAAATAATATACATATCTTATTCTCTGAGCCAAAAATAAATGACATCTAATTTTTACGATTGATTCTCCACATTAGTATCATATGTATACTATATATATCTTATCATTAAGCATATTCTGACAGTTTTGCCTGTCAACAACAAGAATTTGTTGAGTAAATTGCAATATTCGTCTTTTATAACTTATCGAAGATTACACTTCTATACTAAAGTTAGTTGTAATTACTGTAAAAACAATTTTTGACAACATTACTCTTATGAATATACATTAGTTATGAACACTCCTTTATCAATGGTTAAAATATGACAGAGGTAATTAAAGTTTTCTTTGTCTAGCTACATTTTGAACATTTTATATTAGACATAAGTTTGTAAAACAAGGTTTTGTACTTTAAATATAGTAAAACTACTGAGTAAACTTCATAGAATTTCTCTTTTTCTATGTTCTAATAGTATAAACACTATTCTATATTTCTACAATATTTCATCGTTCTTTTTTCTGATATCAAAATTATGAAATTTTAATAAAATCTATTCACTTCTGTGTTAGATAGTTAAGGAAAATTCTTCTTTTTTTAATATGTATAAAATTTCATATTGAACTTTCTATTGAAATATAAGTTACTCATAATGAATTACAGAGTATTTCAAAAGTTAGACATGAAATGAAACTTTAATAACTCTTAAACGATACACATAAGCTTTGTATCATATCGTAGGATATTTTCCGCAGTTTTATATCATATGACTTTATTCATAGCTAGTGTTTGTATATCTTAAGTAACTTGTTGTTTTCAAAAAAAAAAAAAAAAAAAAAAAACAAATCTTTAAGATAAGTTTAAATGAGATACTTTATCATAAATTGAATTTGAAACTATTTTCTTTTTTTCTATTTGAAAAGATTCTTGATTCAAAACTTGATGAAGAAACAAATGAATGGCAATATTATATTCATTATGATGGTTGGAATAAGAAGTAAATTTTCTTGAAATTTTAATTTATAAATTATTTATTTTATTAACAGATGGGATACATGGGCTCAAGCTGATGTTTTACAAAAAAGAACCGAGAAAACTGAAGAATTATTCAATAAAATGAACGCTACAGTGTAAAAAAAAATAAAAGCATAAAATTTATTTATTTTTGCTATATTTTATAGAAAAAAAAATGATTCAAAAAAATCCGGTTCTACTAAAACACCTAATAAACGTTCATCAATATTACAAAGTGATACAACTTCACAAATACAAGTGAATGCAGCTGATGATAGTCTTGATTCATCATCAACAACAGCTACTTCAAGTAAATTATATATTTGATTTCTTTTTTTTAATTGCTTATTCTTTTTTTTTTTTTAGAAGAAAATAATAAACGACCAAGAAAACGACAACGTACAGATTCGGTAGAAAAATTGAAAACATTTGAAAATAAAGTTGTTATTGAAATAAAATTACCGGATGAAATAAAAATATGTCTTTCGCGTGACTGGTATTTGATAAATAATGAACATAAAGTAAGAATTTTTTCTTCATTAATGAATGCAAAAAAGACATGACCTTTATTAATTTTAGCTCTTAATTATTCCATGTCAACCTACGGTTGAAGAAATTACTAATCTTTATCGCCAATCGAAATCAAATAAACAAAAACCAATTGAAGCGTAAGTCAAATTTAAAGAAATTCAATCAAGATCTTTCTATCGATTTCGTAATTTTAAAAGCATGAATATAAGAAATAGATACTCTCAAAGAAGACTTATAGATCGATTCATTAATCTCTTAAGTCAATGTTTTACATAACAAAAAAATAACCCGAACAATGAATGAATCTTAGAATAAGACGTTTTATAAACTATTGATAAAATAAATATCTAACATAATATTATAAGTCAAAAAAAAACAAAATTTAGTTTCCTATTCAATAATCAATAATTTTTATCAGATAGATATCTTGTTTTTTTTTTGTATTGTACTTTAGCGAACATACAAATCATTTTGCTGAAAGTATTGTTACTTATTTTGATACGGCTTTATCAACAATGCTTTTATATGCTGTCGAACGAGCACAATATAAAGAGGTCAAATATTTATTTTTGTTTTATATCTTTTTAAAGTAAAAAAACAAAAAGAAAAAAAAAACCATATATTATTCTTTTAGATTCAACAAAGTCATGGCCTCGGTGATAAATTACAACCATCAAATGTTTATGGCATTGTACATTTATTGCGTTTAATGAGTTTGTATATAAATATTAATATTATTTAATATAATATTTGTATGTATTCTAGGTCAATTAGGTTCAATATTAGCTTATTCGCCATTGGAACAAACTGAAGTTGATTTTTTACTTCTTCATATTGATGATTTTAATCGGTAAAATTAAAAAATTTCTTATTTATAATCTATTTATTACAAAAATTATATTCACTCTTTTTTTTTTGTTTATAGATTTTTGGAAAAAAATATTAAAACTTGGGTTAATGATGAACATTATCAAATGCCGCTGGCGGCATCAGTTCAATAATACATAATGAGCTTGACTGGATCAAAACACAAAACTATCTATAAAATTACATAATACATATATATCTATATAGACATTAATTCCGTTTCTATTCATTACTTTCTTTTTTTTTTGTCTGCATATTGTGTACAGTTATGTTCATCCGAAAGATCGGAAAGAGCATAAGACTTAAGTTTATCTGCGTTTGTGTCTTGTTGTGTATATAAATGTATGTATATGTACGAAAAAAGCTTCAAGTTGTGTAATCAACCACAATTTATGGTGTATTAGTATTTTTTTTTCTTCTTGTATTTTGTTTCGTTCTTCCTTTTACTTATACCAAGTTCAAATTGAGGTCATCATTACAGTACATACGGAATTATCCCTTTTCCTTTTCTTTCTCTTCGTCTTTGGGTGGTTCACACTCTATGATGGTTGAACGGATAAAAAGAAAGAAAAAAAAACGCAAGAAAAAAAAGGCCTAGTGTAGTAGTAATAATTCTATTGACTAGCATCATTACTATTTGTATGAAAAGAATAGAAGATTCTTATGGTTGGATAAAAATCTTGAAATATTTCTGTTCCACAATTCTCTTAATAGAATAATACTCTCTCTATTCTCTTCTATTTGATTGTCATTCAATCTTTTTCTTTTTTCGTTTTCTTGTTGAGAAATCGACAATGTGGAAGATAACGATGAATGCCTTGAAGTGACATTATTCGCCTAAATAAACAATGATTGACGTAAGTTATGTCTGTTTACTGAACAATAAAATAATAAGTAAAACACAGCAAGATATTCAGTGAATACATGCTATTATCAAACAGACTTTCTTGCCTGGAGTGATCTATTGCTAGATGATTACTTTATATGCTAACACGTACAAAATATATGACGACTGACATGCATATATACTATTCAATTCCCTAAAGAATAAGAAAAGAAAAATCATTGTATTTCTTTTTCTATTTTTATCATTTCCAATAGATATTATGATTCTTTATGATTATTGAAGAAAAGTTGATTGATTATTTATATCAAAGAAAATAAAGAGTACGTAAAATAAGAATATATTGTTTTTTCATCGTTTTTATTATTACTTCTATGATAAAAATTATTAAAAAATAGATAAAAAAAATTAAAAAAACAGCTGCTAATATGATGCAATTATAGTATTTATTTTTATCATTTGTTGTTTAATATTGGAAGAAGTCAATGTCGAATGTCAATTACATTAATCTTATTTCTTTTTCTCTTCATTCATTTATTTATACAAGCATGTCACAAAAATAACTATTCTTTTATTCGTCTTTTGGACTCGATATATATAATTATTAGATCTGTTATATATATATCGATGTTTTCTATCATCTTTTCATTTGATTTTTCTTTTGTATTCTTTTCTTATTTGATTTGACGTCGTATTTCGATAGAGACAGAAGAATGAAATTAAGGTTTATTCTTGACTATCAATTCATTTTATTTTTAGATATTTAAATATAAAATATGAATCATTGTATCCGTTTATTATTACTTTTTACTCCATCATTAATTGGTCTTGGTTTACTTGGAATAGCATTTGCTACTAATTGGTGGATAATTACATTAGAAGCAGTAAATATTTGATTTTTTATGTTTATTTTGTTATGAAATTTTTTTTATTAATATTTAGAATATTCCTAAAGAAGATTCTTTAAAAATAACATCCAATGATGAACGAATATATTCAACATTAATTCGTATACCAATTTCACGTGGTTTATTAACGGAATGTGTTACATATCGAAATATAAAAGTACTTATATCAAATACATTTGATTTTCGAACAGAATTATCTCATGATAAAACTATAAAATTAACAAATGAAACTTGTACAAATAATCAATTTAGATGTACAACAGGTTTTGCTATTGTACGTCCATTAACACGTTGTATTGATCGTCGACAAGAATGTAATCATATTATTAATTGTGAAGATCAAAGTGATGAAATATCTTGTAGTGAAAATATTAATAAATATGATAATCAATTTTTTAATTGTCCAAATGGTTATGATAAATGTTCAGATGGAAAATCATGTTATCGAAAAATTGAACAAACATGTGGTATATTGAAAAAAAATTAATATATGATTCAAAAAAAGAAAATTTATATTTTATTTATTCTAGATGGAGTTTATAATTGTATGGATAAATCAGATGAACAAAATTGTAATACAGAAAAATGTCAACAAAATAAACATGTTTATTGTCCACGAGAAGATAAATGTGCACGAAGAGAAAATTCTAAACGGTATTATTTAATAAATTTAATTTAGCAAAATTTTATTTTTGTTTTGTTTATATTAAAGATGTGATGGTATTGTTGATTGTGCAGATAATTCTGATGAAGAAAATTGTTTACAATGTAATGAAGATTCATCAGCGTTTTTATGTGATTCAAAATGTAAGTTAAACAATTATATTGTTTTCAAAGTTATCTATGAAATTATTGTTCATAGATGTTATTTAAAAAAACGTATATATAATTTAAAAAATTTTTTTTTTTTATAATTAAAGGTTATCCTGGTGAATATCGTTGTGATGGTATTGTTCATTGTTCTGATCTTCGTGATGAAAGTGATTGTCATGATTATATAACAACATCAAATAATCAAAGAAAACTTTATTATAATGATCAACCTTGTATGGAACAACGTTTTAATCCATTTCGTATTAATCCACCAAATGATTCAACAATAGAATTATATTCATATCCACATAAACGTCTTCAATATATTCATTTAATTTATTATTTACAATTAATTGTATCATATGGTATTATATGTGGATTAATATTTCTTTTATTAGCTGTTATATCATTATTTTTTTTTGGTTGTTGTCGTCATCATTGTATAAGTGTACCATTTTATTTTTATGGTTTTTGGATGTTATTAGCATGGTTATTTATATTAATAGCTTTAATATCATTTGTATTTATATGGTTATGGCAAAAACAAACAACATTAGATTATGAAAAAACTTTACCATTAGATATAATGATACATGAAAGAAATCCATTATTACGACATATTGAATTTTTTGGTTTAAGTTTTTGGTTAGCATGTGGATCAGCATTAGCAACATTTATTGGTTTATTATTATCATATTGTGTTTGTTGTACACTTGGTTCATCACGAGCTGATGATAAAGAATATGAAATAATGCAAATGCATAATTATTGAAAATAAGAAAGAACAAAAAAAGAAGATTTTTGATTTTTTTTTTTAATTGTCTATTTGTTGATGTTGTTCTTGGTTATGTAGAATAGTGTGAGAAAAAAAATATTTGTTCTTACTCTTTTATTATCATATCATTTTATATTGAAGCTAAACTTCAACATGTTTTTTTTTTCTTTTTGTTCTCTGTTGCTCTAGTCATGTATATGTGGGGGTTTTTTTTTGTTGTTGTGTACGTCTCCATCCGTTTCTTATGTATTCTATGTATAAATTTATTACTTCTACTTTATATAAACATTTAGCGATCAAAACCAAAAAACAATTTTTTTATGTTCATATTATTAAAAAAAAAATAAAATCAAAATAAAATAAAATTCTAGCTTTTTTCTGTCGTATATATTGAACAAGCTTGAACATTATCAATGCGTAACTGTCATAATACGAGTACATAATGGAAATTTTGAAAATTTATGATAATTTATTTTGCACAATATTTGTCTAAACTGTGATAAATAAAATTATTATGATGGATGTTGATAAGATTAAAAGTGAGATATATGTAAGATGCAGTATTTTTGTTTGAAAATAATGGAATAAATGCTTAGGAATAGCAGTTTAATTGTTGAAATTAAGTCTGTTGTACTGAATCGCTTTGTTGAACATAGCAATATGATTAAAGTTAGTCTTTTTGTATTTTTAAAAATCGATAGAAAAAAGCATAAACAATGAAAAAAAATGACTGATGAAGGATTAAATAGAATTAGTAGATGAATTCTAGTAAAGAAATGAGTCCGAAACAATTATTACATAACATGTGATGCAAAATTAATTGTACAAATGTAGATCTCTGTTTCTCTTCAATAAAAGAGCATTGAAAGAAAATGTTCTTACTACAAGATAGAGTCCTATCTCTTCTTTCGAAACATTTGTAAGGTATCTTTTATAACACGTTCATAAACGAAACGACGTAACAGGCAAGTACCCTTAAAAGAATCCGCACTTTTTCATCAGAGGATAGCATGAAAATGTAGATCCTTATATCGCTTTAATAAATAGGTTCTGAAAACAATATTGTGTTTTAGCAATTGATAGAAAATTGTCTCCTCTTTCGAATGGTATATGATTCTTATTTGTCACTCATGGATAAATGAAACGAGAGAAGAGAAAAAAGAAGCACTCACGCAATAAGTTTGTAATTTTTATATGAGCTCATCAAAAACATCTTGTAGATGATAGTTAATCATAATAAGCTGTATTTTACAAGGTCTTTTTAAAAGCTTCACAAAAATCGAATTAATTACTGTCTAACAAGATGTTTTTGACCATTTCATGTCAAACTTACGAATTTATTATGCGAGTGTTTCTTTTTTTTTGTTCTGTCACTTCATTTATAATATCCTATCAACAGATAAAAAGATATTCTTTTCAGAACCTACTTATCGAATAGATATGGGGATCAAATTTTTGCGACGTTTTTCTGGATCTCACGAAAAGTGCGGATGCTTTTCTTTTCTGTTGATTTATTTTGTCTGTAAACTTGTTATAAAAATATGCTATATACAATTTGAAAGAAGAGAAAAGGCTCTATCTTTTGATAAAAACAATTTTCTTTCAGTACTCTTTTATTGCAGAAAAATAGAGGCCAACATTTGTGCAATTACTTTTGTATCACATGTTATTTTACAAGGAATATTGAATCATCAATAGAGTTTTCAAACAAATATCTAGATGACAAGAAACAATTTTCAGGAATTCTCTTAACTCTAGTGAAAACTATTTAGGGTATATGGAAAGCAAGGACCATGATATTATAATCTCATAAAAGAAATACGAGGACAATTTGTTTCTATATATATGTACTATTAGCACAAATAGTGGTTTGTATTTATTTAATATTTCAACATTATTCAAATCATATCATAATACTTTTAATTTTAAAGATTATTATTAATAAGACAATGGATTCTTTCGATAGTTTCAAATGTTGTTCGGATTAGAAGGTTGCTCAGACCACACGTCATCTTCAAACTCTTCTTGATCTTCCATTTCTTTAATATAAAATCCAATACAGACTTTTATATGATATAGAGAAGAATTATTCTTATCCATCTAAAACAAAAGTAACTAGGTTTAATCGTAAGTAAGAAGAAACTTTCCTGAAATTTTCTCTGTGATATTCTTATGCGTTCGTCAGTATCAAAAGCTGAAATAGAAATATCTGAATATTTGACATATCAAATCCATCTTGCAGATGAGGTTAATCATATAACTCTATCTTCAAGTTCACATATTTTCATTGTCAATGAAATATTCTATTACAACCACAATAGAACAAAGAATAATTCTCAAACTCATCCTCATAAATGAATGATGATTGTTGTTCATTTAATAGTGTAGTTTTTACAGAATTTTTGTTTATAAAAAAAAGTCAATAATTGTTCTTCCAGATAAAAAAAAATCTTTTATTAAGCCTCAAAATGTGAAGATATATGATCAACAATAGAGTTAATGATTAAAGATATGTACTTCTCATCGAGAAACCAAAGTGAAAAACAATGCTATTAGTGTTGAGTGAGTAAGAAAAGTTTTGAAAAATGTTTTCAATAGAATTTAATCATCTTTCTCTAAATAGGAGTAGTTTGTCTAACAACGACACTGGAATAAAAATGTCAGCTGCGGTTCAAAACATGTTAATCACATAATTATGAACGCGTTCTTATCTAATTTTGTAACATTTTGATGTTAACAATAAGTTTTAATATCCAATTAAAACAGTTATATTATCCATAAATAATAGAGAGAACATTAATCAAATGTAACAACATGTTAGAATCGATAAAGCATAGAGAAGGTAATGTCAATCTCTCTGATACTTAAAAAAGCATTAAAAATCTTGTCATTGTTAATGAATTTCCTGACACATGTCAACTTGACACACTACTCTGGGTGTGAATATTGATATCATGTATACAAGAATTATTCGACTTCTAAAAAAAGAATCTCGTTGATTATATATTCCATAAGACATATATTTTGCAATATAATTCAGGAAAACTTCTCTATATGTTTGTCCCCGTAAAAATGTTATTAAAAAAAAGGAGATTAACCTGGAATATGAGTGAAAAAAAGATCTTAGGTTTTTTTTGATAGATAACCTGTCACTAAACTTATGAAAAACATTCTCAGTTCCTTTCATCAAAATGCTTTGATCTCAACTGAATCTATTCAATCAATATCACTTGAATCAAAATATTTTCTCATCGTTCTTTTTTCCACATTATTTTGATACGACTAAAAATTCTGAAATTCTTGATATTATTATAAGAATAATGATCTTTGTATTCTCCTATAAAACAGTTTCAAATTTGCATGTAGTTAGTCTTTTAAAAAAAACTCAATTGTTTATATCAAATGTATGAATAAAACATTATCAAGATTATTATTATAGTTAAAAATAAATCACTTTGTACAACAGCAAGTTGGAAAATGATTTTATTTATGATAATAAATATACATCACGTGTTTCATATGTCAATGATGTTTTCATGTTCTAACTATATTATCTTTACTTGATTTTCATTCAATATTGTTTCCTTTTATCCACATCTGTTCTATCTTGGTATTAATAGTGCATTTTATATTTTCATAATATCATTATAATATTGACAGTTTATTTCAAATCAATATTCACTAATCTGAATTGGTATTTGTTTATCTGGATTAGAAACTATCATTTAAGTTTGAAATTTTGACTAGACTAATTTGATTTATTTCACTTTCTACTTATTTACTCCTTTCGTGCTCAGTTTTGCTTGAATGCCAATTCTGCCCGATACATATATTTGCTGATCATAAATATAATTCTATGTAATCCAATAGCATTATGCGTTTGGTAAAACCTTCTAGCCTTTCCATATGTATTTGCTCTCGATCTCGTTATTTATGATTTGGTTGAAGTGACATGTTTATTTCTACCGAGCAATTATTCTGTTATACTATTTTAGCATTTCAAATACTTGACTTAAATTGAAAGCAAACTTATTAGACTGTTGTGCAATGTTTGAAACATAACTGAAGGATCGTTATAAAGAGTACACCCGTCAATTATTGTAATATATTGTTACAACGTTAGTTTACTAAAATGAGCAAAACATTCACGTACCAACGACGGAACATAAGAATTCCTTTCATTCTTTTTTCATATTTCTGTCATGAAAGCAAATTCTTCCTTGCAATTCTGTGCTTAAGTTCAACTGATGAATTAGAAATAGAAAATATATCTTCCTTAATCAAAGCACAGTCGCTTTTCTTTTCATATAAAACCTAAGGAATGACGATCTAACTACGTAGAAACAATCTTTATAATGTAAGGTTGTGAGGTGAGTAGACACCTTTTCTTCATCTATTTTACAAGAAAAAACATAACTAGTATTTCACATCTCCTCTTTTTCTTCTTAGACCTTTTCATCTTTCTCTTTATTTTTCAATATATTCTTTCTGGCTTCTTTTTCTTTATTTTCTAAAAAAATGACACTCGCTGATTACTACTTTAGACAAAGCAAGAAAGAATAAAAATAAAGTGTCAAAAAAGAAAACTTATGGAACAAGAGAAGAGAAGAAGAAAATAGATGGAGAGCGATGCTTGCAAAGATCTTTTCATCCTTTCTGTATATTGTCATTTCTCGTTCTCCTCTTTCAGAACAATCCCCATATTTCTGTTTTCTTTGTGTAGAATGATTTATAAATAACTTGCCGATAAAAGACTTAAGTATTTCTATTCTGTATGAAGTAAACGCGTTGGCTCTTTTATTCCTGACAGAATAGTGTTTCGAATTTAGATTCTTTAGTAAAACATTAACAAATACTGTGCTGATCCACCATCGTTAGTTTTATAAGAAATTATACTTTTTCATGGGTTCCGTGAGATATCAGATATTTATATAACAACCATAATATCTAAGACATTCTATTTTCGTCACAATGAATTACACTAGATGTGCTTCTCTATTCTTAGAAAAATATTAGCACACTTGAGAACAATGTGGTAAATCTAAAGGAGTTTCCTTTGGAAGAGTAAATTTGAAAACACAGTATACATGAAGCTTGCTAAAAATCTGCAAAAGATTACAGTTCATCGTTGTTGCCAATAGTAATAGGCTAACGGAGTATGTGTTAGCGTGCTGATTCAGAACATCTCTCAATCATGTGCAAGAGAACCAACTCGTTTAATTTGCACAGAATAGAGAACTTGAAATATTTTATTGACCAATTGTTTATGAACTAATCTGGATCTTTCTCTAGACGACGAAAAAATAATTAGTAATTATTACTGACACTTACAAAGTTTTGGAGTAAGTACGAATAGTTTCTGTTATAAATATATTATTATTACGCCTTTTTTTGAAGAAGGTTCACCGATTTTTTTTTCAATCATCGACACTAGCAAAATGGCCACAGCTCCCAGTGATAAACAAGTAGGACAATTTTAGGTCTAGAATTTTAGTCGTTCACATTCCCAATTTTGCTTTGACGGCCATATTTATCGTCTCTTCCATCATGATAAGATAAGAGAGTTGTATGTGTTTCGACATGTTTCAAGTGAACTCGAGATGAAAAGTTTAATCAGACACCGATGATCGTTCCTATGTTGCTAAAAAGTAGTTTGGAACATTTTACAAATCGGATAGGAAAACATTCACAGCTGTCCAATTTCTTTATCCATTTGAAATTATTATCATTCAATCGATCATGATATGTAATATATAAGTCTGTGTTGTTTTATTTTTCTCATTTTCGTTTTTTGCCCTGCGAGTATAGAATCGTTGAGAGCCTGAGTGATCATGTTTCAAGGTGAAATATGTCCCCATATAGACCTTATAGTCACTAGAAACACCAAAATGACGTATGAGTTTAAACGGATTTATCCTTGCTAAAATATTTACATTTCAAAGAAACGTCTGCTTTAGGTTGTATTGCAAAAGAAGAACGTATCTATGACGAACTGATATCTTGATATGGATGTAGTTTTTCTAGTTCAAGTTTTGTGGTGTATCTAGTGACTATAAGACCTATCTGCAGACAAAACTTAAGTTCGAAATTTGACCATCCATATACTTAGCGATTCTATGCTCGTAGAACAAAAATTGAGTAAAATGCCCATAACTTGACTAGTAAAGACTGAAAATAGTGGACTAAAATAGGCTTTTGCATTACTCTTTGTGACGAATCGAGTAGTAACAGAGTTAAGAGCACAGCAATTGGACAAATGAGAACGTTTCGTCTTGAGTAGTTCAAAATATTTGAAATTATACGATAATTTATATGCAACGTGGATCAGACGCGACCACGCTCATTTAGAAATAAGGATAGACTATACATGTCTTAGATATAATCAAATTAGCTTTAAAAATCATCAGAAGCAGAAAGAATTTGACATAGACTTCATCGGTATTGGGTTTTATATGATCATATAGCCTCTGACCAGGGTTTTGCTTCGATAGGAGAATTGTAATGAAGTTTTACATTCAAAATAACGACAATAACTTTTTGTTCTGATAGTTGATGCATTCTATTTAAATGCAAGAATCGAAACAAGAAAATGCAAGGTGTAACAGCAACCGAAATATAACGATACTATGATTAATAAGATAAATAATTATTTTGCATTTATCCATGTCATCACGTATGCTATTGATGTATGAATGATATTTTACGTGTATCGATAGTGTACTTGTTAGCATGGACACTTCAAAGACACCGCATAGTAATGAACTTTATTCTTCTGATTGAAATAGAGTCTTAACAGTTTCTTAGTCAA
This sequence comes from Rotaria sp. Silwood1, assembly GCA_905250075.1. Classification (NCBI taxonomy): domain Eukaryota; kingdom Metazoa; phylum Rotifera; class Eurotatoria; order Philodinida; family Philodinidae; genus Rotaria; species Rotaria sp. Silwood1. The sequence continues at coordinate 110,731 of CAJNOP010000067.1, read as the reverse complement.
CTTCATTAGGACTTCTCTTTTTTCTTTTTGGCAAACACAAGACTACACTTGGTGATGCCAATTTGAACAATGACAATGAATGTACTCGTTGGACTTTGTCACCCAATCTAAAAGTTACATGTGATGAAAAAGAGACAGCGACAACGATGGAATTAGGCACAACAGTAGAGAGTGTTGATGTATCGATTTCAAATAAACAAGCCATACAGCAGCCCAGTATTCAACGTGACGCATGGAGTGATAAAGTGGAATTTATCCTCGCCGTCATTAGCTATGCTATCAATTTCAGTAAGATTAACTTTTTAGTTCATTGATGAATTGTTTTTCATCTATTTGCTTTAAAGGTTTTATATGGCGTTTTCCCACGATTGTTTGTATGAATGGTGGCAGTGCATTTTTCATTCCCTATTTTATTTTATTGCTCTTTGGTGGATTACCTCTCGTCTAGTATGTAAACATTAGCTAGAATAAAAGTTTCGTCAATGTTTTGCTCATTTTGCATAGTATGGAGCTTGCTCTTGGACAGTATCATCAATCAAGCGTGTTTACTGTTTGGAAGCATGTAAGATTTCTAGGTTGAATCTTTTCTTTATGCAGCTATTGTCGTCTGATCAGATTTGTCCAATGATCAAAGGAGTCGGTTATGCAACAGTGCTAATCAATTGTATGATGACAATGTACGAGAATACAATCATCTCATGGGCTGTCTATTATTTGATCGCATCCTTCAAGGGTCTGCGCAGTGAATTACCTTGGAGAAATTGTGATCATCCCTGGAACACCAGATGTTGTATTGCTGCCGATGTGAGGGAATATGTCGTAAAAGTGACAACTGCCACTAATAACTTGTTCAATTTGACCAACATGCTTATGACACCGTTTCAAAATGGGAATTATGATTGTACAAAAGGCGTCTATTCGACAGAAGAATATTTTTAGTAAGTCGAAGGAATCCTTTTAGGCATTTATTGGCACTGATTGATTTTGTAGTCGACGCATTCAAGAAGTAGATAAGGCCGATGGATTTAATAATTTGGGCCGAATCAAATGGGAATTAACTTTGTATCTCTTGCTGATATTCATCTTTGTCTATTTTGCTCTATGGAAAGGCATTAAAAGTTTAGGCAAGGTTCGTCAGTTCTTTCGAAAGTTAAAAAAAATGCCAGAATATCTCGCTCTGACAGGTTGTCTGGTTCACGACAATTCTATTGTATGCCATTCTAATTATTCTGCTTATTCGTGGAGTGACGCTACCTGGTTCATCAATCGGCATACGACACTATCTTCAACCAAATATGAACTTATTAAAAAGTTTTAGTGTGAGAACAATGTGCATTGTATGAACATGACTCTCCAAAATAATTTCCCTATTGACAGGTTTGGAATACAGCAGCCATTCAAGTATTCTGCTCACTTGGATCAGGTTTCGGCGTCCTTCTAACTCTGTCGTCATACAACAAATTTCATAATAATTGCTATCGGTAAGTCAGTCGATGTTGTTTGTTTTCGTTCTCATATTGATGTCTCAATGAATTAGAGATGCATTTCTAACGAGTTCAATTAACCTTGTTACATCGGTTCTGGGCGGAGTTGTTATTTTTTCAACGCTTGGCTATATGGCTGGTATATCTCGTAAAACGATTGAACAAATCATTGAGGGAATGGGTGAGTACAGTATTTTCAATAGGCTGTATATTGCTTGACCGTTTTCAGATGTTGAACTTGTCTTTATTGCCTATCCACATGCAATTGCACTGATGAGCTGGCCAACTTTGTGGGCCATTCTTTTCTTCTTCATGCTTATTATACTCGGCATTGGTACTACTGTAAGTTTTTTGATGGATATCGACTTCATTTGAACAAAATATTGCCTACTCTAATTAGATTAGCAGATTGGAATCGATTATTACTGGTTTATGCGATGAGTTTCCTGGTATCTTTGGACGCAATCGATCTTTCGTCATTATCGGTGTTCTAATCATTGGTTTCTTATGTGCACTTCCCACATGTACGTATGGTGGCGATTATATTATCAAATTAATAGACGAAATAGCTGTTGTCCCAACAATACTACTGATCGTATTAGTCGAGTGCATTGCAGTATCGTGGTTTTATGGTAAGATATGTCTAATTATCAACAATGTTGTCTATCATGTCATAAAAAGGTGTCAACCGATTTGGTTTTGATATAAAAGAAATGATTGGTGCTCGACCATCGTTATTATGGCGAGTGATATGGTGCGTTGTTAGTCCAATATTTCTATTGGTAAGTGTCGAGGTTTTTTCTTTGGTCTCAGTCTCACATTAACAATAGATGATCTTCTTTATTCCAATGAGGAATATTCTCTTTGGCGACATTCAAATTAAAACATTTGGTCTTCGAGACTTACCAACTTGGGTGCAAGTATGGTCGTATCTGATGGTATACGTACCCATTCTTTGCATTCCGATATATGCTATTTACAAATTATTTGTTACACCAGGCAGAAATTTTGCTGAGGTAAAAATGATGTGTAAGATCGAGACCAATAAACATTGTTATTTGTTTTTCAGCGCCTACAACGAGCTATCAAACCGGAACCACTTTTACTTGAGCGTAACCATTCCAGACCTGTCGGTGAATATTAATAACAGAGCAGTCGCATCAAAATAAATTATTCTAGCTAATTTATCTATCTATGTCATGTGTGTTGTTGTATTTGAAAAAGAATGCAGAAAGAACAATTTACTAATCGGTGGCAACAAATGGTTGAGCTGTTCACAAATAGATTCGTCAAGAATTTGTATATTTATTGTCTCATTCTTTTTGCTCTTGATGTTCTTTATAATATAAACAAATGATCAATATTGTCTAGTTAGTAAATCATTCCTTAGTTTTCATAACAATCTAGTTCACATATTCCGTGCATGTTCACTTTGGTAACATGTCATTTGCAAACACAACTCAAGTATCAAAAACTGTTTAAGTCGATTTCAATGATTTTTGAAATTTAAAAAAAAGAGAATATGAAATTGGAAATTTTCTTCTTTTTAATTCTTGAACAATTTCTCGTAATAATTTTAAGATAGCTTCTACATTTAGTTCTACTTTTAACTAAATGCAATATTTTAAGTTAGCTAAAAAGATGCATTGTGAAAATATCTCAAATCAGTCATGGATTAAAACACTATGATAAATAAAAATAAAAGTTTTCTGAAAAAATGATATCGACTTCAAGGTTCTCCGTCAGAAAAGTTAATTTTTCGAGACAAAACTCGATTTCAAGATTTATACTCATTCTAATTGGCCTTGAAATGAATTTTAAACTAGAATAATTTTTCTGTCAAAAGAAGAATATTATGTTTTTTTTTCTGATGAGGTTTTTCAGAAGGTCCCCTAGTTGAAGAATATGAATTGACATCGATGGAGAGTGTGGGCGAGTAGAATAGAGGTCTTGCTCTAATCTACACCTACAGTCTTTTCTTAATAATAACTCAATGTAAAAGAGGTATTTTTTTCAATTATACAGCAAACAGTTAAGCTTAAGTCGTAATACAATCTAATTTTTGGATTTACTTTTTACTCAAATAAAATAGTTCAATCCGTAGTTTTAATTAACGATCTATTGGTTACGAATTTGAGGTTTTTTTCGACAAAGCTTTTTTAAAAACTAAACAACGGAGAATTCAAAAACTTGCCTCTATAATGCCCTAGCTCTAAGGATATTCTACAATATAAAAGCCATCTCGACATACTAGCTTGTATCCTCATTTTAAAAATTTTCTGCGCGTAAAATATAATTTTATCTGATGAATTGACTATAACTCGTGAGTGTCTTAGAAATTTGGGAAGATATTTTATCCACAAGTAACATTTCCTGAAATTATGGTTGAAATCGAATGAAAAATAAAAAGTTTATTTCTAAATTAAAAAAAAAGAAATTAAATTATTAAAAATAACTTCAATTACGATTCTGGTCATTACATGTTTTATACTATCGAATCATAGTCAAAATGTGAATTATAGTGGTGTTTCAGTGCAGAGAAAAAAAGATAATTATTTAATTATCGATATTTGTTATTTAAACTATTTACATATTTAACAGTAAAACAACCAGTTATAACAATATTTTTCTTGTTCAATATTTTTGACCAAAAGTACATTTGGATAATCACTAACACTAGATATGAAAACATTCTCATTTACAATCAGATACAGAAAAAAAATCTCATTAAAAATAGTAAACAAATTATAATATTCGAAAATTTACTAATACATAACTATAAATACAGAGAACATTTATATAAGTTAATCCCGATTAATTTAAATTTGATTAGAGTTTGATTAATAGTCACGTTTAATATCCTGATCATACAATTCTTTTATTTTCTTCAATTAAATTACAAACAACAGAAACGATATCATTTACTTGTGATCGCATGTAAATTAACGTAAAGAATTTCATACGAAAATATAAGAACATAATATGATTATGAGATTAAAAAAATTGGGTATTCTCAAGCTAAATTCTTAACTTTCCTTCAAAAAATTTAGAGTATCTAATAAACAATTAGAGATAAAACCTTACTTACTTTGATATAATACTTGCATCAATTTGTTTCTAGTTTCTTTATCGTCAACAAGAAAATAATCTGTCATTTCTGAAATATTGAAGTGTATAATCTACTTACAAGCAGCTATAATAAGACATAAACTAATATCTTATTATTTCATATGATTTGATCAATCTAGTCACTTGCTTGAGTTTGTATATATTGTATATTCTATTATAGTAAAACTTCGTTTAATCATTGAGTCGAATTTTTATGAAATTCGATGCATATATATTTCAATTGAAACGTCTGTCTCATTTCATCTATATTTATAGAATGCTTTTTATTTCTCTAATATTTCAAAATGTATATTGTATATTATAACTCGGGCATAATTGATATGTTAAGAAGTCTTTGTTTTTTCTTTTTGTTAAACTTTAACTGAACAGTTGATTTGATATAGATTTGCTTGTGTTACTTGATTTCTTATTTCTTCTAAGAAACAAAAAAAGAAAATCACAAAAGAAAATTTGAAAAACCATAAATTAATACAAGAGATTTCTGATTGAGTTAAATTTAGATGAAAGACACAAATGTCTACATATAATAAAATATGAAATACTCATAAAATTGTACAGACTTTCGTCGGATGTTGAGCATGAATATCTGTTGTTTGACGTTGACGAGTAATATTTATGTTTCGTTTTGATTTTGTACCTGTACCTCCATATGAAACACTAGTAGGTTTTGCAAATGAATCTCTTCGTCCACCGGGTTCACCAGTAACCGACATTGAACGACCCCATGATGTTGTTAAATCTTCATTTATTGTTTTACCATAAAGATCATCACGTTCAATTGGATTTGATTGTTTTTGTAAACGATGTAAAATAATACGATATGTACCGTTAATACTATCACGATTGGAAATAAATTTATTATTAGAATTTTTAGTTGTTCTTTCTAATAATTCACTTGTTATACCTAAATCTTCTAATTTTGAATGAGCTTCATATTCAAATGATGATGTTGGTGGTATAGAATCAGGTGTACTATTTGTACTTTGATTTTTACTTAAATCTTTATTTACAGATGTCCAAAAGTTCGTTAAATTTAATGGGAGTGGTTCAAGTTCATTAGGAAAATTTTGATTACTAAGCCATGAACATGAACGTATCTGTTCTATCGACCAGCGTTGAACAGCTTCAGGGTGAAGAAGACCACCTAGAAATATTCAAAATCTGACATAGAATTATATTAATAATTAAATTTGTCTCGCCAATACTTTGACATATTTCATACTTTATAGAAAAGTTAGATTATAATATAAATAGATGCTATATGTCTAGGATACATATTAATTTTAATGAAGACACAAAAAAAAAGAAAACTATTTTTTGTTGCACTTTTTTGTTTCATCTAATGAGATATTAATAAAAATTTTCTTTTTCTCGTAATGTTGTATGAATGATTGTAAAATTTTGTATTGATAAAAAAAACTAACGAAGTAATTTAATAGTGAGAAGAAAAAAAGAAAAACATTATATTAGATCTTTGGAATGCTAAATATGGAATTTTGGTATTCGATTTCTTTGTTTATTTTTAAAAAATTTCTAAATAGAATAAAGTACTTATTTGATTATACATATCTTTTTTTAACATGTTATCAAAAGTAAAAACAAAGAAGAAAAAAAAAATGCATTATATTCTTTGATTGCGTGTGAACGCTTTTTTCGACAATTCAAACATAACACGTTTCTTCGCAGTTTTTTATTTAAAGAACGGAAGAACGTAAAAGCTTTTGTTATTTTTTATTAATTGATTCATTTATTCACCTCCACAAATTATAGTATATTGCGTATAAAAATTTTAAAGTGTGCATTTGTTTGTTCTTTTTTTTAAGTAAAAAGAAGTATGATATAATTTTAAAGTAGAACTTGATGTAATATTCACATACGGTTATTAATGCACTTACAAATAAGTTATGTAGTTAAAGGCTATAATAAACTTGACATTTGTTTTTTACGGAAATGAATTATTGATGTAACCAACTAATATCGAAGAAAAATATTATTATCAATCTTTATCATTGCTTCGACAGATTTGTTTTTAACAAGCAAAAAAAATTAGATTCACAAAATTTTTCTTATCAATAATAAATAAAAAATATGAACATAATCATGATAAATATGAATAATATATATTATAATTATGGTAAATTTTATTACTTCTATGAAACATATTTTACAGTGTATATTGATAAAATGAAGAAAAGTCTAGGGAGCACTTTTTGCTTAAAGACAATTAGTTTTTAATATGAATAATGAAAGCTATTTACTAATGAATTAAATTTTACACGAAAGAATAAGATAAAAAAAATATATATATAGAAAATTTGCATTCATGCTTAACAATAATCCCTTGGCATTTCCACAGAGCATTAAAAAAAAACCAATATCATGTTTCTCATATTCTTTTTGGTAAAGGCAATATATATATACATATATATTTGTATTCATTACAAAAATAAATAGTTTAAAATAAGATTCTATTTTGAATTATATAGTTAAAAAAAGAATGCTATTTTTATCTTATATTAATAATTATTTGTTTATTTTGTAAAAATAATAATGAAAATTATTTTGAAATACTTACGTATAAGTTGTTGACATTCATCTGATACATGTGTTGGTATTGAATAATGTCCATCAAGAATAGATTTTTTTAATTTACCAACATTTTCTGCTCGAAATGGCATTAAACCAGTAACCATAAAATAAAGTAAAATTCCCATAGCCCATAAATCTACATAAATTCCAATATAATTTTCATCACGAAATAATTCTGGAGCTGCATAAGGTGGACTACCACAAAATGTTGTTAATGTTTGATTTTTTTCTGAAAATGTACTAAAACCAAAATCACCCAATTTAATTAAACGTTCTTTAGCAAAAAATACATTTTCACTTTTAATATCACGATGAATAATACCTTTTTTATGCTAAAACAACGACAAAAAAAAAACATTCATAGAAAAACATTTTTCTTTTTCTTTTGATTAAATGGTGTTTTTTTTTTACCACATGATCAACAGCTGCAGTTATTTGAGCAAATATAGGTTTGGCTTCATCTTCAATAAATTTTCCTTCTTTTGTTATACGTGTATAAAGTTCTCCACCGGGTGCATATTCCGTAACAATATAAATTTCATTTGGTGTTTCAATAACTTCATATAAACGTATAATATTTGGATGATGTAAACGTTCCATGGAAGTTATTTCACGAAGAAGTAAACGTTGAGTACGTTCATCGAGTTTAGTCTTGTCAAGAATTTTTATTGCTACTTTTTCTATATAATAAAAACAAAAAGGAAAAGTGAAACCTTTTTTTTCTTTTTCTTTTATCTATTTATTATCAATATTAATAAAGAGTTTATTGAATAAGGTTTCTTCAATGATAGAACTTTTCAAAATTTTGTCATCTCAATTATTCATTTAAGAAATACATTTTTATTGAAAATATTTCAATATGAGTATGGTGATTTTCCTTTATGAGATTCAGTGTTAAAATAATGAACAAGAGAATAGATATTTACATGATGAAATTATAAATTTGAATGCGATACCTTTTTCAATACATCTTAATATGATTGAAAGTTGTTCAATATAAATTGCATTGTATATTTTTTTTGCAATACATAATAGATAGGTATTTATCTTTAACTTATTTTGAATGAAAAGAACTCAATAGACTAAAAATTTATATGTTCAAATATTAACAGGAATAATTAAACCGCATCATACATAATTATTATTCAATACCGTTCTTTCTCTCGATGAAAAAAGAAAACTATAAAGATTATGTATCCTTTTTTTTTAATTTTCTACATTAATTATTTATTTATTGATTCTTTACCTTTAGCAAGTAGATGTACACCGAGTTTAACACGAGAAAAATTTCCTAAACCAATATCACCTCGAATACGATAAAATCCAATACGTCGACCAGCTTTTTCTTCTGCTTTAAAACGCATATCATATTGTGAATCATATAATAATTTTTCATAAGCTGTTAAACGTTTTTTTTCATCTTTAGCAAATGATACATTAAGAGCTGCAGCTGATGGCATACTGTTCGATGATGAAAATTCATCATTAATAATAGCAACATTTCTATTTGTTTTACTTTTATTACTATTTTGTGTTGGTGCCGAAATAGAATTAATATGATGACGAGTTTGACTCAATGATGTACGACGTGATCTATTACTTGTTTCAACTGTTGAAATCGATGTTGATGGTGCTGATGTTAGATTTTCTGTTGTACTCATTATTACTGAATGATTAAGTAAAACTTCTTTTTTTCTTTTTTTTCTTCTTACATCTAAAGAGAAATAATTATAGAAGAGAAAAGTTAATAATTATGTCATGACAAATGAATCAAGCGATGACATACATGATAAAAATAAAAAACAGAAAAAGAAAAAGAAAAGAAAGTCAGTTGTCAAATTCAGACGTGCCGTTACTTAGAAGAAAGTATTAGTAAATGAGTAAGCATCATCACCTGCCTGCTATGAAAATGAAAATACTGAAAAATATAGTTGTGATAAGGAACGAGGAAGCTAACTTGATATTAACCATCGAACACAAAATGAAAGATTTTCATCAAAACTGTCAATCTTAAAATAACGGACAGATAGGAAATGATAAATAGAAAAAGAAGAATGCTAGTAAACGACAAAAGAAAAAGTTCACAAAGAAACTGTTATTTTTCAATATTAAAAGATTTTTTAAGATTAAAAAAAAAAAATGTTAGAATTCATCATTTTGCTCTTCTTTTTTTCTGATCCTTTTTTCTTTTTTGGATTCTATTCAAGACATCAACTTGCTTTAAAAATCGTCGGATTAATAGTTCTAGCAGTGCACTCATTTCAAGAATGGAAAAAAAAAATACTCGACGAGAACTGACAAGAAAAAGTATCTATATCTATTTATATATATACATATATACCTTCTACGAGTTTATGTACTCAATAAAGTAGTTTTTACAATAATAATAGAAACAGAACGAATAAAATTCAATGTGCTTCATTTAATGAAATAATGTAAACATAAATTGACACCAAATATGATACATGAAAAAAAAAAGCTTCTTTAATAAGTATGCTTGAAAAAATAGAGGTAATTTGATAGATAGTAGACTTCTCGTGCTATTTTAACTGGAAGTGATACGTTGAGGCGAAGAAAAAAAAAAATTCTCTATCTCTTTTTCTTGACTTAATTTCTTTTTTTTCTTCTCTAGATTCACATTTTGTTCTAAACAATATGATAGTATCTATCCAGGCATATATAACCATCAACATTAACGAGAGAATAGAAAAGTGACAATAGAGGAAATTCCTACTTTTTTTTTCTCTTCCTGTTTCATTCTTTTATTCCTGTTACTACCATATCACCGATTTTTTTACAATTATTGCTTAGCAACGATTTTTTGACAAAATGCATTGATGCATTAAAATATATTGTATACTTTTTAAAGTCATTAATTAATATTTGAATGATAAGAAAAATTTTATTTTATAATAATTTTAAAATTTTTAATTATGAAGAAGAAAAAAGATTTTTAAATATTGAATTGAGAAAATCAACGACGAATGATCAATCATAGAACGATTGAATAGTTGTTTATTATTTATTTCTGTTTTCTTTTTTTTATTTCGATTAAACCTTATTTTAGTTATTAAAACGTTTTGAAATTGAATGATTTTATTTGAAGTTTTGTTTTTTTTTTTTGTTTTTATATTCAAAGATCAGTATATATAACAATGAAACGTAATCGATTTGTCTCATCATCACGTCGAAAAGCCCGTAAACGTTACTTTACAGCACCATCACATATTCGTCGTCGTTTAATGAGTGCTCCATTAAATAAAGAATTACGACGACGATATAATGTTCGTAGTTTACCTCTACGTAAAGATGATGAAGTAGCGGTTCGTATCTTTTCTTTTTTAAGAGAAATTATTGTTAAACTAAAAATTTTATTTTATAAATAGATTACACGTGGTCATTTCAAAGGTCAACCATCAGGAAAAGTAACACAGGTATATCGAAAAAAATTTGTCGTCCATATTGAACGAATTACACGTGAAAAAGCCAATGGTAATACTGTTCATATTGGTATTCATCCATCAAAGGTAAATAATAAAATGATACAAACGAACTAAAAATTTGTTTTTTTTTCTTATAATTTAGGTTCAAATAACTAAATTGAAATTAGATCGAGATCGTAAACGTATTTTGGATCGTCGTTCAAAATCAAAATTGGCTGCCAAAGGTAAACATACTGAAGAAAGTATTCAACAAACATCGACAACAGCACCAATGGAAACATCATCTTAAACAGCAAAAAGAAAAAGAGAATTCTATTCACGTTGTTTGTTTGTTTTTTCTTTTGTTTTGTATTTGTATGTGCGATCAGAGAAACAAATCACAAACAGCACAACAAAATAAAAAGAAGAAGAGATAATTATTAATAAAAAAAAAAAACAAAAATATTTAAAAACTATTTCTTGTTTTTTGCTTTGCCACATTTAAGTCTATTAAAATCGTTGTCTTCTCTATTAAGAAAAACAATATTTTATTCAGGATGAAGGTCGAGCAAGCAGTGTTTCTTCGAAAGTCAGATTGGTACTATCAAACTTTGTGGTTATTCTGTTACGTACTATAGATCTTTCTTCATAAAAATAGATGTTCACTCTTCCAAAGTTTTCAATCATCCCTTCAGAAGATAAAACACTGACAAAAACTAACAATAATAATGATCGATGAAAAAAAAAAGCATTGTTCTAATTTTAAATAAAGGTAATTTTTTGAAATGACTAGTCGTAGAATACAGGACAATTTAATTGACAACGACATAGAAAGAATCAATTTAATCAAAGAAATGTTTAAGAACTTAGTTTTCTATAGCTATTATTTGTCATAAAATATGATGATTATGTTTATTTTTTTTTACAATAGAACAATTAATAATCTAAGTTGATGATCTTTGGTATAACATTGAAGTTGAAAAGAGTCGATCTAGTGGAAAGAACTGTCGAAACATCAATCTTTTCATCCTGTAATTCTTATGAAAAATTTTCGAAAAAAAAACAAGGATACAGCTCTCGAATTTTAGTCTTCATAGAAACTCTAAATAAGAATGTATATTCTATGAGATGACGCATACATATTGCTTGACGTTTCATTGTTTTTTCATGTCATCAATTATTTTCATTGATATTGATTTATTTTCCTGATTTAATATTTCATTATTGATTGTTGACATCGGTTTTGTTTAAAAAACTAATGTACAATAGAATAAAAAGAAGTTGTGTCTCTCTTCTACATTCAAGATCGATATATATTTACAAAACTAAGAAAAAAAGACAGAAAGACGTTACAATTATTCTTATGATTGTAATGCCTCTACGTGATCTAAACAAGAAAGTATTTACTTCATCCACCTGAATAAAATTACATGAAGTAGTATACAATTTATCTTGTTTGCAATACGATATATGCATCTTTGAAGTGTAGGGAAATAGAAGATAAGTTATATTTCAAGTAAGTCAAACATGCTTCCGTTATAGATCTGCTTTAAAATCACTTTCAGCTGCATCTTGACTATCATAATTTCGTTGATGCTTTTTATCAATTATACATCACTTTGAAAGTTGACCACTTGCATTAAAATGGAATGAATCTCTAATTGTTTTATCGTATTTCAATGTTCTCAACTCTAGTAAATTAGAAGTGAATATGATCCAACTGATATAAATTTAATAATGGATGCCAGCAAAGTTATACTAGTTTAGAGGTAGTTTAAAGTAATATCAAAGGACAATGGAAACAAATTCTTCTGTTTTGCCTTTAAGTATCCAATCATGTAACATACACTTAGAATTGATACCTATTTCGACCTGTTTTAACAGATCCATAACGATTGAATGAAAGTGACTGAGGCCATCAAAGTACTATACTTAGCATCTCTGACATTAGAATTAAAGCATGTTATTGTAACTTTGATCATAAGAGTTAAAAGAAAAATTTTAACTTCAACATATTTACCGAAATATCAGAAACTACAATACTACTGCTGATCGTGATCGATCAATACACAAAAAATTTGATTACATGTTATCCAAGCCACAAACTGCGACCTAGCCTGACCTACAGCTAGCTCTAATTCGTATGAATTTTCTTTCTTTCTCTTTTGCTGTTTATCCACACGAGTTGCTCAACACTGATCTTGAATTAAAATTTGCTCACGTAAGATACATTTAGCAAGTTTAGTAATAGAAGAAGGTGTGGGTGTGAATCTTCTTTACACTCACGCCCACATCTACACCTACATTCTACATCTGCATTCACGTTCACTTAGTATTGATAAATTCAATTTTAAACGAAGAAACTGAATACTTCGTATAGAGTGTTAAGTAATACCATTAATCTTCATTTTAAATTAAGGTAAATGGTTCACCACTACTTAAAACAGCTTCTATATTTACAGAGAAATATGCCGAATGAATACAAATTTTCATTCACTTTTTGATACAATATTACTTTTCTGTAACATCTTATTTTGTTGAATTTTAAATATTGTCAATCATTACTTTCTCTTCCTTGAAAAAGAAAAGGAAAGAACCAACGTGTGTGTATGTGGGCACCATAACAATGGTTGCTCTGTTTTCTATTGGTACGATATTTTATTAAAAATCTCTCCTTTGCGACGCACGCTGTAACGGAAGCAATAATTATTGACATTGTTGGCGATTGTTAGTAGTAACGATGAAAAAAAATAGAATTGCTACACAAGCAATTTATTTTATTTTTTATTTCTCTAAAGAATGTCAGATACGAACATTCTGGCAAATTGTTATAACTAAGATGGGTGCAGGTTGTTGTTGTTGTTGTTCGAAGAAAGAGCAACGAATATCATCTGAATATCGTCCAATATCTCAATATATCCAGATTGACATTAAAACAACCAATCCTCTGACACTCATCGAGGGTTATCTCAATGAACCAGTTTTGTCTCTTGAAGAATCTCTTGAACCTTTCAACGGTAAAATTGATCAGTTATCTTACTATATCAAAGAAGCGAAAATGAAATGCCACTATCCATCAGAACATAATCTTAATCGTGATGAATCAGCTGCTATCTATATTTATACAATGAAATGGGGTGATAGGTGTCTTTATGATCATTTGCAAGCAGCATGGAATTCGAATGATCGATCTACCCTCAAACCGTGGTTCAAGTATCTCAAATTATTCAAAAGCGCACTTGATAAATTACCTAGTGCAAAGGCAGAAATTTGGCAAGGAGCACCATTTGATGAAAAGCTCAAAGATCAACTCAGTTCAGAGCCATTATCAGTCTATTCTTCTATGTGCTCATGTTCATCATCGGCCAATGAAATTATGGATAATCTTCAAAAAACTGGTGGTAAGAAGATAATGCTTGTTGGTTATCAATCTGTAAATGGAAAATTGGTGACCGGTTATACAGCTAATAACTTGCAGGATGCAATAATGTGGCCGGGCACAAAACTTGGAGTATCAAAATATGTTATGACCGATGCTTATCATTCATGGATTCTGCATGCAGTCAAACAGATCGGTGAGTATTCATAGGATTGAAATCATTAAAGTCTTCATACTTACTATGCATTGTACACAAAATCAATAGTCTGGCACTTTTCTGTGCTCATTCCATAATTTGTTATTGTTTTTTTTTCGTTCTCTTCTTTGTCATTGAAATCTTTTATTAGACTGGGAATGTTGATTTTTCATTTTTTTTCTATTAATATGTAATTCTAGATGTAAAATAAAGTTCTTTTCTTTATAAACTCACATTAAACTATGAAAAAATATATTTAGATCATCTTCCTGGATCGATGAAAAACAACGTTATTACATCTCAGAAACACTTCAAGTGTCCATACAAACGTTGTACCAATCGTTGTCCTGGTAATCATAAAACTAATTATTGTCTTAGGTTTGTTAGCCGTTTTCATCACTGTGAGCATCATTGTAGTCCTTGTCGAAGTTGTGACAAGTGTGGCCAACTTAATTGTAATCTATGTAAATGTTATAAATGTGAGGGTTTTTATTGTGTTAAATGTTGTTTTAAATAAATAGTGTTGAAATTA